>JZKD02S1923263.1:361394-384750 GCA_000966675.3 Picea glauca
ATGAAATATGGTACTACACATATTATAATATATTATCAAGGAAAAAACAAGCTAAATGCAATTTGGACATTTGACAAAAAAATTACAAGTTAAATGAGTACATCAATAAAAAATAGCATACTAACCTTGAAAGTTCAAAATCTGAGCTATGTAGATTGAGAATTGGATTTTTTCAACCGGTGGGTGACAGAAAAAATAAATAGCTCAAACAAAATCCAAGAATAGTGTCGCAACTATAGAAATTGTGTCGCAAAGTCTCTTAAAGTTTCTTAAAGTCACGTATATATATATATATATATATATATAAAATAGTCAACTAGCCGTTAACAATGACCAATGAGATAGGCAAAATTTTCGTCGCTATTGCCACAAAAGTTTGTCGCTATAGCGACGAAAATCTCGACTAGGTTAAATTAATATTTTTGTGGATATTGCAACGAACTTTCGTGGCAATATCAACGAAAATCCCGCCCTGTTTTAAAAAATGATGAAACAAGTGGAAGCGTGGAAAAATTTTGTGGCATAATCCGCCCATATGCAGTAGTGTGATTCCGAATGATTTCCCATTTCCCTTCCTTCCTAGCTTCTTTCACCTTTTGAACTTCCTTCTTTAATTCATCTTGGTCTCTTTCGCGGATCATGGGGTTGGCGGGTTCATGAAATCTCCAATTCTTAGTCATTTTTTACTATTCCTGCCACCTTCGCACTTCTTTCAAAGTATGCAATGGCGAAGGTTTAATGCTAACAAGTCATCATGCAACAAACATGCAGACCGTCATTAAAAATAAAAGCATCAACGAGATAGTGAAATTTAACTGAAGCTCAACTCCTCTAATTTAAATGAATTTATTTTCTCTTATTTTCTCTTTTCTACCCAGAGACATGCATAAAAGATATTTCCACGCAATGGGATATATATTATAAGTTTCAATATATTAGAGAAAACCAATACGCCCAAACGTTTCCCTATTCCATACTTGAGCCACTTTTTCGATTGCGGGTTCCCGGATAGGTGGGCTCACATTTGCACTTTCATTGTTCTGTGTCCTGCAAACATTACCCGGACTTCCACAATATAAAAATTACCCTCTGGACTATCCCATCATTCCCTCTTCCTTGTTATGCATTTTTCACTCAAAAAGTTCTGAGACATACAATTTGACCCTTGGGCCCTCGCCTCCAACAGTTGTACCTTGTAACCCTATTTTGAAGCCCGCTCGACCGCTTTCAATAATTAGACACTCCTAAATTTATCTTTCTTATCCCTGCGACCTTCGTACCTCTTTCTTAATATGAAATTAGTAACCTTTCATGGTAACAAATCACCATGCAGGAACAATCAACATTGTCATTAATGAGTGAAATGCTCGAGGAGATCTCCCATTAATACATATTAAACCAAGATCTATGGAGAGTTATATTATCCCTTTCGATTGTTCATCTCAAACACGGGTCATCACGTTGGCCCGTTCAGGAAATCTCCAATCCTTAATTTCTCATTGTCGTACCCACCATGTTCTCACTTCTATGTATGAAATTACTAGTCTGTAATGCTAACAACGCATCATGCAACAACCATCCAAATTGTTATTAATGAGCGAAAATCTCAAGGAGATCTCCCATTCACACGCATTGGACCATGATTCGTGTAGGGTTATATTATCCCTTCCAACTCTTCATTTCAAACATCGTCTAGAGAAAATCAACGTTCTCGTAAACTTATGGCAGCATCTCGAAAACAATTTTTTGGAGATACAATGAATATCTTCAGACGTGAGGACTAGAACTTCATTGGGTCCAGGGCATACTCTTACTATTCATCCCATTCCTCCTAGAACGAAGTGATTTGGACCTCTGGAATCGCTCATGCAGGCTGTGTCCCTCAAGTTTTTTACTGTAAAGAGGTGGTCTCTTGGTGTGGCGAAAAATATATTCCAAGCCAAATAATTATTCCATTGCACGACCATTCTTTTGTTTCTTTGTCACCTCGGGTCTTCCGCAAGATGTTAAGATTGTTGGAGCCAATATTTAACTTCAGAGGACAAGACTGCAAACAGTTCCTAGAAACACATGATAATGGATTGGACCTCTTACCCAAGTTCCTCGAAGACCTGACAGCAGTTCCTGAAGATATCAAAAAGGTGCAGGTTAGTTCCTTTAGAAATCCATTCAAGGAAATTGCTTGGTTGTTTACAAGAATAATGGGTCAGGAATCCACGACAAGCATTTCCCATGTAATTATTTATATTTTGTACTTCACAGTCAATGAACAATTCATTTTCGATTGAGGAAAGATAATTTCCATTGAAATATGTTCCCAACTATCATGATTCAAAGAATCGGATAAATTTTATATGTCATCCGACTTGATTTTCGCAATAGTGCATTGTTGTTTGTTTCCAAAACTGTCTCTATCCAAGAAAATAAACTATGAATTCAACCCAATAACATTCTGGTACTAGGCCTTGTGGAGGCACAATGCCTCCCATTGTTTTTATGAGGTTTTTAATGGCTTTGTATCAGTTTTCAAATATTTATTGTTAGGAAAGGATGCTCCCGGGATGTCTGGCCAAGCAACCAAGTTTTTGTACAGGAAGGGGACAATTGAACAAAAGGAAAATTACAGTGTAATAATGATCTTTGGATTTAAGGAAAATCCTACTTTCCTTCCATGCCACATCACGGACAAGATGTTTGTTACAGAAATAGAAAGGAAATACAACCACTAGTTGCATTTTTTCCGTGACAAGAGAAAAAAACAGTTCATTCCTCTACCCTGGAAAGTCGGGGACTTTGTGTGTAGAAACGTCAACAAGATTGACGAATTCGCAGGCGGTTTCAAGAACTTGAACCTAAAATATGTTGAAAGGATAAAAGCGTTCGACCCTAATGGGATTTTTCGAGAAAATTTACTATCAATTGGCTTTAACAGCTCTTTTATTCATAAATGCCTAACCGAAGATAGAAACAGTGACAACAATGCTTATGCTTATGATGATTGCGAGATAGAGACATTGCAAAGAACAACTGAATTGTACAGACAACAAGGAAAAGGATCTGGTGAAAAGAGTGGCCAGTCCCCGGCCAGTTCTCCCAAGAGAATGGCATCACAAAGCATCATTTCAATGGCCCACCCCAGTAAGAAAGCAACCCAAAAATCTTCAAACGGAGGAGGAGATAATAACCCTCCTCATGGAAAAATTGTTATTTCCCACAATCTTCCCTTGATGAAGAAGAAAAAAAACATTGTAGGGCAGGCAGAAGAACCTGAAATTTAAAGTGAGCACATGCAACTTGAAACTTTTGTGGATGTCATGTTGCAGAAATTTGACCCGCATGAGGACACGATGCACCATAGTTCCACAATGGAAATAGTTGAGACCGACATTTTTTACGAAGATGAATCCTTCGTATTCCAGGGCATTGTTTTTACAACCAATCTAAAAATTTAATCATTGAAAAGAGAGATGTAACAAATAAGAAAGGAAAATCTCATACAGAGATTAACTTTAGGAAAATGATGTTGTCCTAAATATCTCGATTTCACCACGTAACGAGTGATGCTCTTTATGATTCCATTGGAGGAATTGAAGCGGAGAATGCCAGAATGAATAGACGAGTCAAGGAATTGGAGGAGGCTTTCATTGCTACCCCACTGTTTTCCAGTCCTTTAGCAAAAATCGTGCCTGCTACCCCTACATCCAAGTTAAAAGTAACCTCCAGCCTCCTCACATCTTGTAGAACCTTTGTAGACAAGAACATCAAGAAAATAATGTAGCTAATTACTGAAGCCTGGGAAACATCACAAAACTTAGCTTCCTTTCAAAAGAGGGCAAATGATTTGCAAGGACATTTGCAAATGAATTCAAAAAATGAAGAACATTTCTATGAACAGATGGTGACCCATTTTTCCAACCATGCCA
This sequence comes from Picea glauca, assembly GCA_000966675.3. Taxonomy (NCBI): domain Eukaryota; kingdom Viridiplantae; phylum Streptophyta; class Pinopsida; order Pinales; family Pinaceae; genus Picea; species Picea glauca. Next base: position 365,318 of record JZKD02S1923263.1, read on the forward strand.
TCAACAGCTCTGATCTGAAAAGAACACAAGATGATCTCTACTCCCCAAAGTGGATCAAACAATTAAAATCATGCTGGAAAAATAAAGTTAAGAACCTGCAGCTCATTTTTGAATCATTTGAACAAGCCATATCAGAGAAAGAAGAATTATTCAGAAACCTAGCCCAAATAGACTTAGCCAGAAGTACCAACGAGGTTCAATACCCAAACTTAATCCTCAAATCCTTGTCCTTGACCAAACAAGCCTTTGATGAACAACTTGATATTTTAAAGGGGTTGTCTTTAGAAAATTTTCACGGCATCCTTGAATACGGTGAAGATGAGATCGAGAACTGGCTAGTGGACTATTCAGCACAGAATGAAGAAATTGAACAGGCTCTACATAGTATTTATGTGCATCTAAGGAAATTAGAAAACGATCTTTTTGACATAGAAATCCACAATGAAATCAATGTGGCCCCCATGAGAAGCTACATTGAAGAATGGTTCCAACGAAGAATGGAAAAGCTCATCCACGAAGGGAAACAATCAGTTGGCACGATTCCATTGGTCCTCGACGACATCAACAAAAACGCATCGGCTTTGTAGTAAGTCTATACTGATCACATCTTCTTTTTTTTATCAATCTAGTTATTCTACCTCTTTAAATAGAAATGTCTAACCAAAGACTCATAAGTTCCAATTTCTTCTTTTCAGGTCTTCCTCTCTACCGTCGTGCACTTCTTCTTTCTATGGTCCTATTTCTTGTACTTATTTCTTTTATGGTCTGCGGGAGCCCCAATCCCAGTCTATATGACAAACGCATTGAAATTTCCAGAAATATGTAACAAACATTATTAATTTTTGATAAATTTCAAAGAAAACTAGTTCGGAAATGCTAAATGTTTTTTTCCTTTCGAGAATGCTAAATTTGTTTTCCTTCAACTATGTTGGATGTCAGGAAATTGTGTTTATTATATTTGAATGGTTAATGTGTGTTATTCCTGGTCCTTTTTTCCAGGAACCTTTATTTCAAGGAATTATTAATTTTTGATAAATTTCAAAGAAAACTAATTCCGGAATGCTAATTTTTTTTTCCTTCAACTATGTTGGATGTCATGAAATTGTGTGCTTCCTGGTCCTTTTTTCCAGGAACCTTTACTGCAAGTCATTGAGACAGAAATTTTCTAAGTCCCATGTTTGAACTATACACACCCCAGGAAGAAATTGCCTCATTTGCATATTAACCTTGGGGGTCATCTATCAGCGCAATGTCTTGTGGTTGGCTTGTGATACACTACCACAAGTCATCCTCTCATCCTCTGCATGGATACCACTTGTACTTCAAGCTGCTTCCCATGTGTCTCTACTCGGTCTTGCTGTAGCAACCTAGCAGGGACTATGCTGCCATACAACACTTGTTGTTCCTAGATACTCGTGAATGATTTTAACTATTATAAATATTGATCAAAGGGACTCACCTAAAGGAGATAATGACATCATTTTAATATTAAGAGAAAATGATACAGTTCCATCAATACAAATACATTCTCTTTCTCTAACTTTTTGTTTGATGATAAACATTTTAATGTTATCGTCCATGACAATAAACTTCATTCCCATGTTCATCTTATTAAAAGATTCATAAGAAGGACACCCATAGCCCCTACTTTATATATGTTTAGTAAGCATTTTCATTTTTACAATCTTTTAGGATCTTTGTAGTCGTGTATGATAGGATGCATTTTTCCGTTATTTTTTCCATAAAAATTTAATTTATATCTATATATGTAAGATTTATTTAATATAATATAAGTGACATGCTCATATTAATATATAACATTTTCAATATCATATATAAAAATTTATTAGATGTTTTATGAATATAAAAATATTTATATCTATATATAAAATTTATTTAATATAATAAAAGTGACATGATCATATTAATATATAACATTTTCAATATCATATTGAATATCATATATATAAATTTATTAGATGTTTTGTGAATGTAAAAATATGTAAGGTTGTATTATTATTAATCAACAATAAATTATTGATAAAAAATAAAATGAGCAAGCATGTCTTACCACTAGTTACAACAATGCTATACAATATGTATGTCTTACAACTAGTTACAACAATGCTATACAATATGTTTTAATAAGTCAATTTATGTTAATTTCTGCAAAACTCGTCAATTCCCATTACTTTAAAACTTCCAATCTGGTGAGTTTTCCTAGGATATGACAACCAATTCTCCAATTTTTCCAAGTCCATCTCTTATTCTCAAAACAGACCATCTAGAGCTAAGTCAAAAATCAAAGTGTATTCCAAAATTTTAAATGAGTATTATTTTAATAATAAATATACCTTTATAATTCATTAGTTTATTTATTTGGCTTTATTACATATTTTAGAGTCAATGCCTTATTAAAATACATATAATACGTTAGGCTTAGACAGGGTTGTCCTTTATTGTCCTCGCTCTTCATTTTTCATTCTAATTATGGAAGGACTTAGACTATTATTCAAGAAAGGAAAAGGAGAAGGAAAGTTATCTGGTGTGAAGGTTTCCAGGTTAGTCACGATTTTACATTTGTTCTTTGTGGATGATGTGGTATTAATGTCAAAAGCTTCATCTGGCGAGTGGCTAGAGATTAAAAACATTTTATCGATCTTTTGTAGAGTTTATGGACTAATGATAAATTGGTCAAAATCTATCTTCTATTTTGTTGGAGTCAATGGTGAGACTTTAGAAACTTTAAAAGAAATTTTTCCACATAGTTTTGAAGAACTCAACAAAGCTTTCTGTTACCTTGGATATTTCTTAAAGGCGGATGCTTACAAAACTGTAGATTGGAGATGGCTCTTAAAAAAGATTGAAGATAGGATTGGGATGTGGTGTAACAGATTGTTAACACCAGGGGGTCATTTCACACTGGTTAAATCAGTTCTGGAAGGACAACCGGTGTATTGGATGGCCTTGGCAGCCATTCCAGTCTCCATTATGGAAAACATAAGGAAACTTATGTTCAATTTTCTTTGGTCCGGTGAGGAAGGAAAAAAGAATTATCATCTTTGTAGTTGGGAAATTATTGCAAAACCAAAACATTTGGGAGGCCGGGGGATAAGAAACCTATTTCTCTTCAATAGCGCCTTGGCGACAAAATCCTTGTGGCAAGCCCTGATGAAAGATGGAATTTGACATAAGGTGATTAAAGACAAGTACATATAACATAGTTTTGTAGTCACCTAAATTAGATCATCTTCAGCATCAACTCCAGCTACATCTCAGACCTGGAAAAATCTCTTGAAGGCTTTACACTTGTTAACCCATTGGTTGAGCTAGAAGTCGAGCTCGGGACACTCGATTATTATTGGTATGGATAGTATTTTTGGATTGGGGAGTTCATCCTTCTTATCTGGTCGGTTGTTAACAGAACTAAATAGAAACAATCTGATCTACCTTTTTCAAGCTTTGGGAGCTTGGAGACCAGGAGTACTCTCGGAACACTGGAAAACCAGCGAGGATTTGGGACTAAGGGGGACTCTAGCAGTGGAATGGGATTCTTTCAGCAGGGTGTTGTGTGGAGTGGGGGTACAATTATAGGAACAAGAATATATGCTCTTATGGACTGGAGGGTATAGTTCTGACAGTCTAAATGTAAAATATATACATATATATATATGGCTCTTGCAAAAAAGAAATGGTTGAATGTTATTGGGGGTTGAAAAAGAGACTTGTGGAAGTGGGATATGGCACAGAAGATTAAATTTTTTATATGGTTATCAAGCGAGAACAAAATCTTAACTTGGGATTCTCTGCAAAAAAAGTGTTGGAAAGGCCCAAATCGTTGTCCATTATGCTTCAAAGATGTTGAGACTATGTATCACATATTTGTATCTTGCAAATTCTATGGGGAAGTCTGGCTGAGGATAAAAAAATAATTTAAAAACTTGGTTATTTGGGTAGGAAACACTTTAAATGAATGCCTGGAAAACTGGGTCAAAAGAGAGGTGGTTTTCAAAACGTTTCCTGCCATTCTTTGTTGGCATGTCTGGTTGGAGCAGAACAATGTAATTTTCGAAGGATGATTCCTTCCATCTTCTCTGTTGCTTGTAAATTCAAATCATCACTTCTTATTGGGACACCTTTGAATAAGTATGCTCCTCAAATACTTCAGAATCCAATCTTTTATTCCCATACAATGTGTTGGTTCGATGGAGCTACGGATTTAAATGACCATAGATGTGGTGTGGGGGGTTGATAAATACTAGTTCAAATATGGTCATTAAGAGGACTTTTAACTATGGTTGTGGGACTAATACTATAGAAGAACTACTTGGTGCATGAAATACCATATCCCTAGTTGTACGATTGAATATAGATATTATATAGGTAATTGGTGATTCGAAGATTATCATAGAATGGTTGAAGGAAAAAGGAAAGCTACAAGTTGCCTCTTTAATGCGTTGGATGGACAGAATTAATAGGCTCAAGATCACATTTAAAGAGATCTACTTCACCCATGTATATAGGGAGATAAACATGGAAGTTGATTACCTCTCGAAGAAATCCATGTCGAAGGTTGAAGGAATGATAAACTACAACTTATGGGTCGATGGAAACAAAGGTCCCACTTCTTTCTTATATATATATTAACTTCTTAGCTATAATTTTTGGGTCTTGTCAATATCTAGAGCATTCGGAGGATCATAAATATGAGTGGAAGAAGATTGCTTAAAAGAAGTCAAAATTTCGGTTCCTTTCTCATATCGAGTTGGCAACTGGTAAAAAGGCCATGGCTAGGGTGTTAAAGTCATTAAAGAATCCTCATGGTAACTCAATGTACCATTTTGTTGTTGAACCCATGAGAGTTAGTTGGAAAATATGCAATCTTACGGAGTCATCCATTAATGGGTTGGACGAACACCAAAGATGGAAAGTCATAACATGATTATTTGATTCCTCTCCCGATCGACCGTCAAACTTGGGAATATCAGACGGTAGTTTGGCTAGTATGACCAGACAATAAGGAGAGAGTAAAATAGGATCATTCAAAATCCTAGTCAAATCTGGTAAATCCAAAGTAGCAAGAAAAGGAAAGTGTCTGTTCACTTGAGAAAACTGGTAGTTTTGAGGGGGAAGGCTCGTAGGTATACCGGTAGGACCGTAAGCAGTCTGTAGATAAGTAGACAGTCCTGATAGATTCGGTTGTGGAGGATTTTGAGGCAGATAACCAACATGGTTGGGTTGATTAGGTATGTTCCATTGGAAATGAACATTGGATTGAGAATTTTGACCCCAAGTAGGATTTAGAGATCCTAGGTATGGTTAACCGAAATTGGGAGGTATAAAAGAATTAACTTATGGATGTTTCCCCCAAACCGGTTATTGATTCCCTTGGACAGGAAGATTCCAAGGTTGAGATTGTAACACAGGTACATTTTGTCCATAAAATAGGTTATGGTATCCAACTTGAGGTTTCCCCACAGGTTGAGGTTGTGCCCCAATTTGAGGTTGCCCCCCAAACTAGGGTTGCCCCCCAGCTTGAGGTTGACCTCCAATAGGAATCTGGAAACCAGAAGTGACAAAAATATTGGTACCTCCAATTGGATTGGAGCCACTAAGGCTCAAATGATTAGATCCTCCAGGCAAAGGCGGAGGAGGAACGTAAGGCCCCCCGGAGAGAACCTAGGCAGATGTAGGAAAAACCTTACTAGCAGCATTGTACCCAAGAGGAACAAAAAGTTTTGACCCTTTGCCTGGATTCTGGGTAGGAAGAGAAATAAAAGTATTCAAAGAATTATACCCAGGGGGAAGTGACAGATTCGTTCTAAGCGGAAGTGGTGTTCCAATAGGATCTTGGGAAATCACTGTATATCCAGTATGAATAGTCGTAGCTTGTGGGACCACAATAGAATGGGCCATCTGGAGAGGAAGAATCGAGTGAGAACCAACCAACAATTGGTATGAAACTACGGTGAAATTATTGGTTGTGCCAGTAAAATGATCTAAAGGTACCGTATAGGTAATAGACATCTCAGGCATTTGCAATGCAATAGGTTGATCAAGACTTGCTCCTAGGTTTCCATAAAGATCACGTACTATAGAAGGGGCAGAGATAGGATTCAAAATTCCAGCCATGTGAGCCGGGGTTCTAAATGATTCACTTTCAATAAGTGGATTGTCTACTCTAGATCTTGCATTAGGTCCGGTAGGTACTTCGGTGTTATCAACAACAACAATTTCTCTCGATGAATTCATCTGAAGTAAATGTGTGTCTCGTCTAATACTCGATAATGGATTCAGGGGAAGTAGGAATGCCTCTAAATAATTTGAAACAATTCGGAATCCCTCTAAAGAATGTGTGCTTCCAACTTCAGAAGCTATGTCGTTATTGACTACTCCCACAGGAGAGCCTTCCAGTGAGTTAGGAAGCAAAGGTTGGTAATCTTCCGGATCTTACAGGGGTAGCCCTTCATCCTCCGTGAACGACGAAGGTCGATGTTGGTTGAACCAAGTAAAGAACGAAAAAAATCTATGGCCAACTAGAGAAACAAACAACACTCACTAATAAAATCTAGAAATCAAACCAAGCAAACAAACCTTCTTGTTTCGAAGTCACTAGTTATAGATGAAATCCAATGTTGTGAAACCAAGACAAGAAGGGGCTAGGATAAAGTGGGTGGAAAAGTTATTTTGATGACCTTCTTAACGAACTTACACCCTAGTGCAAACTCCCACACATAATCATGGGTATAGCCTCCAAGGAGCCTGAGTGATTTTGGCCAATGTTGATTCCAGGTACCATGAATACTTTCCCCTCCACAGTCACCTCGCGTAAAGACACTAAAGATATAGGCCACTAAGGTTACCACTTACTCCAATGATGCCTGGGGAAAAAATCAACAGTCTAATCCACATGCAAAGGTAGGGTATCTAGCCTGAAATCAACTCGAAAGGCTTCCACTCATAATTGTGGGTATACCTTCAAGTGACCCCCAATAATACACGCAATCTCTACACTAAGACCAACAAAGCAGGGTGAGTAACTCTTCCATTCTCAATGCGACCTCAGGTTTGACCCTTGTGTGAGAAGGGCTTCCCAGGATAAAATGTAGCAAATGGATTTGACCCTTGTGTGTTTTAATGCTTTGGAGAGTGTGCCTTTCAACCTATTACAAAGCGCTATCCTAGCTAATATTGGTTTGAAGAATTTCTAGAAAATAAAAGTTACTAGGGAATTTTAATATTACGTTGTGTTTTAAGAAGTTGTTGCTTACTCAAAAAAGGAGACAAGAATGAAACAGATGATGTTGTGACCTTGACCCAATAAAATGAAATAAGAGATGAATGTGCAATTTTTCAATTTAATGTACTCTAATTACAGTAGGGAGAAGGTATTATTTTGAAATACAAAAATCTATGAATTGCAATTTCTTACTTCCAAATGAACACAATTCCAAATAATCATGAACTACAAAATTTTCCAAGTCTTCTCTTTACCAAATATTTCGAACGTAAAAATATTCTTATGAAAGATTACTAAAAAGAATAAATGAATTTAGTTCTTCCTTTTCAAAACAAAATCATATATGTAATGATGAAATGAAAATGTAATCCAAGAAAATCAAGACATTCTCAACACAATTCCCAAATCGAACTCGTAGTATAGACAAAAATGAAAAAGACAAGGAAACCTTTTGTCATATGCAAGAAAAAAGTGTTTCATAATCAATAAACAATCTGGAAAGTAAAATCAATCCAAGACTTGAAACAAACCAAATACCCTTTGTCAAACAAGCACCTAGATCAAGATCTGATATTATATCCTCGTGACAACGATCAAAAGAAAAAACTTGCAAAGTGCAAAGAAAGACTTTCAGTCACTGAAAACCAATCAAGAGAAAGCTTCAAACTCAGAGATCAATCAAACATGGGTATCATAAGTCCACCCTAGGAAACTAAGGAAAATCTGGGTGATAAAAGGCAAATTGATATACTCCAACAAATTCTACAAGAGTCGTCGCACGTTGGGCATGGGACACAGTGTGACGAGCAAAGGTTGTCGCAGGATACTAGCAGAGCATAGTGTGATGTCGTCGCACTAGATTAGTCAATAAGGATGTGACGTCTGAGGGTCATCATAGGATGCCAATATGGTGCAGTACGACGATCTCTGTAAATGAAGAACAAATGGGAGAAAGACAAAAAATATAACTGAACCTATAGACCCAGGGAATCCAAATGGATCACCCACAGACTCAGAGAGTGAATTTAATCAGAAGAAGAAGGACTAAAAGAAAATGGGAAGAAAAAAATCAAAAGGAAGTCATATCCCCAGAACGGTCACCAATTTTGTTGTAGGATTAATCGGTAAATGTGGACATAAAGAGATCTCCCTAAATCCACCTGGATCTAGAACAAAACTGAACAAAATATGACACTTTCTCTATGCTCTAACTATTGAGTTTACTAGTTAACAAGAGATAGACAACATATCGTTTAAATGTCGCTTCCTATTGTCATTGTCATCCTAGCTCTGCTTTGGTGCTCCAGTGATATTGAATATGCAAGGGAACACAAGCAAACCAAAGTAAAAGAAATCCAATATACTCAACAAGAACTTATGCATGTGATCTAGGAATCATACAATAAAACAAGACAAGTTTTATGGGAAAGAAACATATCAATGTATTATATTAAAGTGAAAGTGGAGATTACAACCAAATCCTTGATGTCACAAGGTCCCCTTTCGATGGCCCTTTTCTCCAACACACACACTTTCTCCAACCTTGAATGAAGAAGATCCACAATGACTTGATGAACTGAAATAAATCTCTCAAGTATGAGTTGAAGGAGAATCCCTCATCCAATTCTTAGCCTATTCAATCTTAACCTTGCTTATGATTGCCTCTTAACCTTTTCCATGAGAGATCCCTCTTTATATAGGGGAAAGAGAGATGGTTGAGGAAATTAGGATGATCCCACCAAATTAGAGAAGCGAGTAAGATCCAAACCATTCGAAGGCCACCTCATCTTCTAGAACATCCCCTTCTAGAAATTTCATGAAGTTTTGACTTTTTCTTGGCTTTTGACATTGTCGCACCCTAGCTATAGATCAACCTACGAAGACATCATAGTCCAACATTAGGGTAGGAGGCAACGATCAGGAATCGTCACACCCTGTGTATAGTGCATCCTGCGACGACCTTTCTTCATAAGGTTTTTAGTTTTAGTTTTATAGAAGTTGTAGGAAGATAGGGTGGAAATATAACTAGGTGGAAAAAATATTCTTTTTACCTTACTAATTCATGGGCATTCTCTACATTTATGAGGACTACTTTGATCTCTCTGGGAAAAGAGCTCACTCTTCTAAACATTTATGGACCCTATCTAGTTAGGGTGGAATATTAGGATAGGGTTTCTAAGATGGAATGGATCCATTTTGTGGTAGGAATGGATTTTAATTTCACTATGGGAACATAAAAATTATGGGGACCAATAGCACAAGTGGATTTTCTAACAGGATATTTCATAAAAAAAAATGGAAGAGGTGGGTTTACTAGACATATAACCAATAAATTTATCTCCAACACAACTGAATAAAAGGATAGGAGAAGCTTGAATTACAAAAGTATTAGGTCACTCTTTTATCTCAAAAGACTTCCTAGATGAATTAATTAGAATTAGACAATGGGTTTCCTTTGGGGGGACTCTAACTAGCATCTTGGTTTTTCTGGAAGTAATCCCATCGCAAGGAACATGAGCTACTCCTTAAAAGTTGAACTCAAAATGGTTAAAGGATGAGGATTTTGTTAGAAAAATAAAGGAGACTTGGGATCCCTATGATGGTACAGTGACAGAATTGTCTCCCATTCAATTTCACCAAAATTTCATCAAAATTTGAAAAAAGGAAAAAAGGTGTCTTTGCAATGGGAAAAGGTAAAAAAAGTTGAAAGATGACAAAACCCTCAAAGAAGTGGAGGAAACTGTAACTTCATTTTATGGTAGTGAGGGGTTTGGATATATAAATGAGGAAAGTAAAGCTTAAATCAAACACATGGAATACATAAAGAGACATATTCTATTAGAAAAAGAAAAAGAGTGGAGACTAAAAAGTGGGGCACTCTATCTCCAAGAGGAGATGAGAAAACTAAGTTTTTCATAAATATGCAATTTGTAGAAAGAACATTAACTCCATATGAAAGATTGAGAAGGAAGATGGCAATTAGGAAACAAATTTTAAGGATATGGATGATGAAGGTGTAAAATATTTTTTATCCTTCCTCAATGCTAAACCTCGAGTTGCAATGCATAGGTATTAAGTTTTTGAACCTCTTTTCCAAGGTTTGTAAACCCAAAATATAACAAAGAATTTTTGGAGGAAGTAGGAAAATAGGAGCTCCAACTGATCCTAAATTTTTTTCAAAAGGATAAAATTTCATGGCCAAATGGGTTGCTTGTGGAGTTTTTATTAGGATGTTATGAGTTTATAAAACAAGACTTAAGGAAGATGGTGGACTCATCTAGAAATTTTGGGAAAACTCTTAGTTCTTTCAACACAACCTTCATAGCATTGATACCAAAGGATGATAACCTAACATCGTTTGAAAATTGTAGGCCCATCGCCTTATGCAACTACATACACAAAATTTCATCAAAGCTTATAACAAGAAGGTTGAAAAGGATTTTAACTAGACATATATTTGATGAACAGGTTGGGTTCATAGAGGGTCAACAAATACATGAGGCACTGGGGGTTCCTCAAGAAGGTTTGCATACTACCAAGTTCAAAAATATCATATCTATGCTGGTAAAAGTGGATCTATCCAAATATTGTGATAGAGTAAGGTGGTTATACATCATATTAATACTTAGCTACCTGGTTTTTTTTCATCAGTTTATGGTTTGGGTAATGAACTGCATCACATCAATATCTTTTTATATTCTAATAAATGGGGTAGTATCTCCCTTTTGTAATCTAGAAAGAGGGATACAATAGAGATAAATTTAGAATCTCAAAGACTTGATATATCGTTTAGGTATAGCTATAGACATGAAAATAAGTTTGGCTAAGTCAACAATATCCCTTTGGGGTATTAATGAGATGATAAAAAAATTATTGTACAAATGTTTTCTTGCAATTTGGATGATCTTGATGTAGTTTTAAAGTATATAGGATTTCAACTAAACCTAAATCTATATAAAATCTGTGATTGGAAATGGTTGGTAGCTAAAGTCGAGAAAAAAATTGAATATCTGGTGCAACCAATGGCTATAGATGGGGCCATTTGATGCTATTAAAAGTAGTACTAGAATCAATTCTAGTCTACTAGATGTCCCTTGCATGGATTCTAAAAGGAGTATTGGAAAGAATGAAGTGAATTTTCTATAGGTTCATTTGGTTAAGAAAATAGGGGAAAAAAAGATTGGTACCGGTATCTTGGAAAAAGTTAGATCTTTCGAAGGCCAATGGATGATGGAGCCTTTAGAATATTTAAATGTTCTCAAAGGCTTTAGTAGCTAAAAATGTGTGGCCCCTACTTCAAGTATTAGGGTTATGCGTTCAATTCATTAATTCAAAGTATATATCCGTAGACTTAGTAGAGGAATGGGTTAAAAACCCTATGAAAATTTACAAAATGCAATAATAATATGGAAACTGGTCCTTTCATCCTTCCAATTGGTTGGAAATTGGTTAGTGTGGTGAGTTGAGAAAGGGGAAAAAATCCAAATTGGATTGGATCCTTGGGTATGAAGTATAGGTTTTCATAGGTTACCCCCTCAAGTGATAAGAGGCATAAGAATCAAATGATATACTTTACTCCAAGGTAAATAGTAAGTGAGGACATGACCAATCCTTGGCACCAACATTGGAAAACTTGGAGGGAGATTGGACTAGAGGAAGAGGATTCCTTTATATGGAAGAGGTATATAGATGAATTAAAAAATATATTTTTAGGAATAAGAGACGGGGGAGATTAGCTTATTTGGTACCAAAATTCAACCGACGAATATGTCCCAAAAATTGGATATCGTACCATAGTTACTGAAGGAAGAGAGGATAATTGGGAGTGGCGGTATAAATTTATATGGAAACTCAAAAGCCCTACAAAATATAAAATTAATATGTGGTTGAACATGAATAATAAACCTCCCACCTAGGAAAATTTACAAAAACGAAACATTGTGGGACCATGTTGGTGCAATCTATGCCGGTTAGAAGAAGAAACAATTTCTCGCATCTTTGTGTCTTTCCCTTTTAAAAAATAGGTTTGGAATGATTTGGAAGGGATGATTGGTTTAAAAAAATGTTTGGTAGGCAATGACATTGAGGAGGCATTTAGGAGATGGTTCACTCCCTACCTATAAATATTTCATAGGGAATATGATTGACAAGAAACCTGAAACTATTTGAAGATAGGGAAACACTATCGTTGAAATGTGTTGCACAAGCACCAAACATTCTATATGATTTTCCCCATATTCAAGATAAGAAATTTGTACATCAGTCTAAACAAGTTTATCTTAATAAGGAAATACCATGGTCTTATTTTAATGGTGCCTCCCTGGGGACCCCTCCAAGGCGTGGTGCTAGAGGGATAATCCATTTATCAATGCATCACGGTATATATTTCAAAGTAGGTCACAATTATGGAACCAATAATTATAATGAGTTGTTGACACTTAAACTAGTTTTAATTTGGGCATGAGAATATGGATTTAATCAAATCCAAATATTTTGGGACTCACTTTTGGTTATCCAGTGGATGAAACACAAAATTTTATTAAGGAATTTCACTCTCCATCCTTTATTACTGATGTTAGGGAAATTTAGGTTGTTTTCATATACACATGTATACAGAAAAAATAAGAGAACAATGGATAAATTATGAAAGGAAGGAATGGGATTGGATTGAGGGGTTTGGCTAGTATCAGAAAAAAATCATATATTTTCTTCTGAATATACACACAATCCTTGGATATAATTACTTTACATTTTTTTAATGTGACCACAAGGGATGTTTCTAGAAACTTGAATGTACCTTGACTAAGAGGTCTTATTTGAATTTTGAAATTATAATTTATTTCTGCTATATTCTTTAAAAGAATCTAATGGGACACAAAACCTGGTATACTTTTTTCACAATAAGGAATTGTCAATGGAAGATTTTGGATAGGCTCAAGGAGAAAGAATGGAATGTTATATAACATATGAATATGCAATTATGTTTTTTCCATAAATACAATTACAAGTCTTTTTTCTCTAGTAAAAAAAAAGATACTTTAAGTAAACATAAATAGGATGGTACTTTATGTAGTAAAATAACACTACCCTAGTACAAAAATCCTCTAATGTTAGTGTTAGGATTGAAACATATAATCCAATATAATTATAAGTGGCACTACAACAATGTAATATAACTCTTGATTAATGTTTTTTTAGAAATTCAAAAATTAAAGCTTAAATTATATATATATATATATATATCCACTTACATAGGAAAATAATATAAACGAATAAATCATCATACTTTAAGAAAACATAGAAAGGATGTTATTTTATGTAGTAAATGATTTAGGTGGATATCGGTGGCCACCTACCTATTCCAACTAGCTCCTCTTGACAGTTTTTAGTTCAACGCGTTCTTTTGTACTTCTTTGTAATTGTGGATTCTACAATTTTGGGGTTGTCTGAAGCCCTACACATCTTCCAAGTGGAGATCAGTGGCTGTCTGATAGCTTATTTTGGAAGCTTTCATGTCAGCACATCTTTTTGTACTTCCAGGGTCGTTTTGGGGCCCTAAAAAGTGTTTTTTTGGCTTTCCACAATCAAATTGTAGACGAAGTCAGATTTTGATAGCCTAATGTGTATTTCTCGAAAATACCTTTCCATTGGACTATCATGTGCCTAAAACAGAGGTCGTATGAAAAATTTATGAACAGGGGAAGTTGAGGTACCAACTTACCCATCGGGGCCCACATATCTTTGGTGTTTCATCTCCTAGGGTTAGGTTTTTGGATATCTAGGGTTTTTGCATTCATGAGTAATGATAAAAGGGCCTTTGGAGCCTCATTGTAATCATTCTACTCAAACGGATGTGCATAGAAGCCACATCTCTTCTCAGAGATATATACCACCATTCGAGCAAGATTTTTTCAGTTCTACAGTTTTACAGTTTCAGCCTATTTCATTTATTCAATAGAAGTTATTTTTCATTGGATATCTATTGTTTTTCTCCATATCTATGTGTTATTTTATTTAGTCTTTTATTCATTTTGTTCCACTCATAAATCTATATCAGTGGTAAAAGAGTGGTCTGCTCTTCATTTATTTTTCTTCATGCATGTCACCGACAAGATCTGGGTACAAGAAGTTGGGACTCGAACCAATCAAGCCTTCACAATATCGGTCATGCTGAGCCTAATAATAACCCATGGGGGACGGAAATAAATATGATGGAGAATGAGATCATTTTAAATGTTGCTTAAGGAATCCCTTGCGCAACAAAGAAATGAAGTGATGGACAACTTTGCACAGATTCTTCAGCGGCTTCCCACAGGAGACACATCTTCATCAAGTGACCATGCAACCCCCTTCAAGGTACATGTAAAATTTGATATTTCATTATTTGAAGGACTGATAGATGCGGATGTTGTAGATAAATGGTTGAATATGCTCGAAGAGTATTTTTCGGTCCACAATTTTTCTGATAGGTAAATGATTACTTTTTCACTCCTTAAGGTCATCCCCCATGTTAAGGATTGGTGGGATACTTACTCTGAGAAAAGGGCCATAGAGTAATCTGTAATATTTTCGGTCATCCCCACATGGGATTCCTTCAGGGATTCCATTAAGGAACAGTACTACCATGTAGGAAGCTACGAGGACTAGTACACAAGATGGACCACCCTGCATCAAGAAAGGGAGCAGACAATACTAGATTTCACCAATATTTTCCATACCCTGCGCACCAAATTGGGTATCAAAGACTCTGAGCAACATATGGTGCTCAAATATTGTGGTTTTTTTCACATATACATTCAAACAAAAATGTATTTTCTGGACATCGTATCATTGGGTACGAATTGTAGATATGTTGTCAATATCAAGCAGAAATTTAAGCAAAAGATATGAGAATTTGGATTTGCAAACTCCTCATAGCCGAAGTAGGGAAAAGTCAGCCCCAACCCACAAAACAAGGGACAGAGAAAATATGGCCACTCTTAGGACAACCATTCCAATCTGTAACACAAGAAGGGTAATGAAAAGTTGAAGAAGGACATGGGAAAATAGAACGAATACCATAAAATCCTTTGGCACAACACCAAGGAATGTTGCTCCAAGCAGACACTCATGGTCGAGCTGAAAGATTTCGAGTCATAGGCCGATTCTGACTCTGAATCAAATCTAGAAGGAGGGAAGTGGATTATTGATTTTGAACCCAGTGCCACTGTCGCTACCACCAAAGTCTATCCATGTGAACCAGAAGAACCAGAGGAAGGGGAACGCCTCTTTTACTCACAGATGTGGGTAAAGGGGGCTCCACTTCATTTCATTTTCGATAGCGGCAGTCAAAATAACCTAATCACAACATAGGTCATCAAGCAGTTGGACCTGCCTATGAAACTGCACTCGGATCCCTACACCATTGGTTGGCTTCGCCAAGGAATAGATCTTTGTGTGAGCCACCAGTGTTGTCTGCCCTATGACATCAAGCCTTTCAAATAAGAGGTATTGTGTGATATTTATCCCCTTGAAGTTTGTGATGTTCTTTTAGGACGACCATATTTGTGGAAGCAACATGTTGTGTATGAGTCTAGACCCTGTAGTTTTATTATTACTTTGGGTAGACAATTGTACAAGATACCAAAGGTAGAGTCGCCTACCACTATTTCTTTAATCTCTACTAAGCAATGCAGTAAGGGAATTTCACAGACTAAGAAGTTTGTCTTCTTTGTGATCTGTGCTCACAGTAAGAAGAAGGTCATCACCATATGTTTCCTCTACACAAAGCCTCTCTTTGTAGAAGAAGCAAGTGGAAGGAATATTGGAAGAGTACAGAGACATATTCTCCTCACTCACTAGGGTACCGATGCACTGTCAAGTCAAGAATCCAATTGATCTAACCCCCGGTGCGCCTCTGACTAATGGACCATTCTATCGTCACTCACTAATGGAAAATGATGAAATCAAGCGTCATATCCAAGAGCTACTTCAAAAGGGGAACAACAGACCTAACTCCTCCCTTTGTGGAAGCCCGATTATACTGATGCAGAAGAAAGACGGGACCTGGTGGATTTGCATTGATTACAGAGTATTAAACAAAATCACAATCAGGAAACAGTACCCAATTCCCAAAATTGATGACCTTCTTGACCAACTGAAGGGGGAAAAGTTCTTTAGAAAGATTGACCTAAAGTCTGGCTACCACTAGGTTCCCAACAAACCAACTGATGTATGGAAGACAACTTTCAAATCTAAAGAAGGTCTCTTTGAATGGCTAGTCATGCCCTTTGGCTTAATAAATGCACCAAGAACTTTCATGAGGTTGATGGATGATGTATTGATACCCTTCACCAACTCTTTTTTGGTGGTATATTTGGATGACATTCTCATCTTCAGCAGAACTTGGGAGGAGCACATGCATCATATTCAACAGGTTTTGAGCACTATGCGGCAACACAAGCTATATGCCAACTTGGAAAAATTCTCCTTTGGAATTAACAGGGACCAATACTTGGGCTACATTGTTGATGAGAATGGGGTACATGTTGATCCAGCTAATATCCAAGTCATCCGTGACTGGCCAGCCCCAACCACACTAATCGATCTTTGGAGCTTCTTGGGACTGGCCAAATCCTACCAATGGTTCATGTTGGGATTCTCCCATATTGCATGGGCCCTCATCCAAGTGACCAAGGGAAGTGGCAGGGAAAAGTTCACGTGGGGGGAGGAACAACAATGAGCATTTGATTATCTAAATATTAGTTGTGCTCATCTTCAGTACTCTCCTTACCCGATCTACAACAACCATTTGAGATTAAGACTGATGCATCCAACTATGTTTTAGGCACAGTTCTCACTCAGCACGATCATCCAGTAGAATACCATAGTGAGACACTCTCAGATACTATCCATGAATACCCCACCTATGATAAGAAAATGTATTCCATTGTGCAAGCCTGTCGTCAATGGAAACATTACATTCTGGGAAAGGAGGCAGTCATCCACACTGATCACAAGCCTTTGTAGTTCATACAAACACAGGGGAATTTGTAGAACGACTACCATTAGAAGTGGTCCACCTACCTGCAACAGTTCCATATCAACATCAAGTATAAGAAAAGGAGCACAAATCATGTTGTTGACTACCTCAATCGACCTCCCGTGGCTGCACTCACCACCATGCTCCATTCTTGCGGGCATGAGGCAACTGAGTGGCCCCAACTTTATCAGCAAGATCTAGACTTTGCCACCACCTATCATCTCTTGGGTACAAGCATGAATGTCACCGATTTTCACATTCAAGAAAGACTATTATTCCATCTGGGCCATCTCTGTGTTTCTTCAAGAAAGCATGCAAAGATGATTTCGGAGGCTCACTACAGTGAGATGGTAGGACATTTATGCCTGGAGAAAATTGTGGTCATTCTACATAAACATTTTTATTAGCCAAAACTTTGAGAGGACGTCAGGAAGTATATCAGATCTTGCACTGCCTCTGCCATTTCCAAGACATCTATCAAGAAGCAAGTCTTATACACCCCTCTTCCTACTCCCAAGAGGCCTTGGGAATCCTTCTCGATGGATTACATGTCTAGCCTTTCGTCCACCAAGAAAGGAAATGATTGTGTATTTATGGTAGTTGATCGGTTTTCGAAGATGGACATCCTCACAACCTGCAATAAGAGCATCACATCGACAGATACTACCAAGCTCTTCTTCGAACGATTGTGGGTCCATTTTTGGATACCACAGACCATCATCTTCAATTAGGACAACATCTTCCTCAACACATTTTGGTCGAGTCTCTGGTCATTGTTGGACACCAAGATCACTAAATTCATTGCTTTCCACCCCCAAATCGATGGTCAAACATAGGTCGTCAATCAGATGGTTATGCACAACCTGCGCATCTAAAACTCTAAGAATCCACGTATATGGAATGAGAGTCTTCCCTATGTTCATCATAGCTACAACATGGCTCTCCATAGCTCCATTGGCCATAGCCCATTTCAGGTGGGCCTAGGATTCCAACCCTTGGCTCCCATTGATGTTGCACTACCTCTTGCAACCACATAAGAAAAATATTCCCATGTTCAGTCTAAGGCCGACAAATCCACTAAATTCATTGAGTAGATTCAACACATCCGCCAACATGTCCATGAGATTTTGCAGAAATCCAATGCTAAGTACAAGTAGAGCCATGATCAACACAAGGTACCACACTAATTTCGGGTGGGAGACAAGGTCTAGTTACATTTTTAGAAATGTCACCTTACAGGGCCCCATTGGAAGCTCCACCCACTTCGCTACGGGCCTTACAATATCACCAAGGTTGTGGGTAGAAATGATTTTGATCTCAACACTCCACCCTCCCTTGGATTGCACCCAATGTTCAATGTGGACCTTCTTCGACCATATTTTCCACCCTTATTGGACACCTCAAAGATCACAGAAAAATTGATACCAATAGAGCTCAACCATGACTACATGGAATAGACATCCATTGATCATATAGTGGACACATAGGTCAAGGGCATCTCCTACACCAAGGCAAGTGGCTCACCCATGGCCAAATTCAAGAGAATTTTCCTCACCTGATGGGGGAACTCAATGAAATGGATACCAATACTTCATAAGGGGGGAGGACTGATCTAGGTGGATATTGGTGGCCACCCACCTATTCCAACTAGCTCCTCTTGACATTTTTTAGTTCAGCACGTTCTTTTGTACTTCTTTGTAATTTTGGGTTCTACACTTTCAGGGTTGTCTGAAGCCCTACACATCTTTCAGGTGGAGACTGGTGGTCACCCACCTAATCCAACTGGATTATTTTGGAGCCCTAAACAATATTTTCTTGTCTTAGACGGAGTCAGATTTTGACGAAATAATGTGTATTTCTCGAAAAGACCTTTCCAACAGGTATCACGTGCCTAAAACAAAGTTTGTATGCAAAATTTATGACCCCGTGAAGTTGAGGTACCAACTTACCCATCGGGGCCCACCTAACTTTTGGCGTTTCATCTCCTAGGGTTAAGTTTTTGGATGTATAGGGTTTTGGAATTCATTAGTAATGATAAAAGAGTCTTTGGAGCCTCATTGTGTTAGAAAAACAGGACCGCGAAGCAATAAAATAAAACAAATGCAGAAACAAAACACAGAAGACACACAATACAAGAGAGACACAGATTTACGTGGTTCACCCAGTGTGGGC
>JZKD02S1923263.1:402144-423830 GCA_000966675.3 Picea glauca
GTGTGTGTGTGAGGTCGAAGAGCCTATGTGGTTATTGGGCTGGTGAGATGGGATGCAAATAGGCCAGTGCTCCTATCCTTGTAAAACGTAATCTCACTCAAAGATATTAATATTATCACATAGTTGCACATAGACAGACCAAACAAAAAGAGATGGGGGGATAAAATTCACCGATAAAGGGAAAAGTGGGGCTAAGCCAAGGGGGCTTAAGTCCAAGGGAATATTTTATTAATATTTCCAAAAAGTTTAATTTATGTATAATTATTTATCCTAAGTTCATGAGAGATGGGAATGAGTCACCAAGTGGCTAAAATTAATTTTGAAGGTGACAAGTGTCCATTTTAAGGCATGCAATATATATTGTTGGCCTTAATGTATTTCGGGGGAATTACCACTCATTCACTGATTTCAGACGAAATTTCCTCTGCAAAGGAATCTGTATTTTTTGTTGTAACTTACTGCCATTGTATAATCTTGTGCTTGGGAAAAACTTGTTTGTTGTCGAAGAGGCGGTTTGTCAGGCCCTTGAGATTTCTCTCCATGTGAGAGATTTGTTGTCAAAGAGGTAGGATGTCAGGCCCATGAGCATTCTCTCTAGGTGATATTTTTTCTAGGAATTGTTCCCTGATGCATTGGGCATTAGTGACAGGGATTTGAGACTTCCTGTTCAGCCTATTACTAAAGCCCCACAAGGGAAGTGGGGAATTCGAAGGACTATTGAGCATAGAATATGCACACTTCCTAGGGTGGGATAGGCATGTGGGGAATGAGAGATTGTAGACTAGTTTCTACAGTGGTCACCCTAAACTAAGAAATTCTATTGTTTATCATACCTTAGCCTAGAATTAAGAATCTTTTTTCCCTAGTGGAGTTTAAGCCCCAACTCGGGGGTGACCTGCTGTTGAAATTTTATGAGCAACAGAGTCTATGGTTGGGAGGAACGTTTGAGTTATGCCTGCAGTTGGTGACTTTTCATAAAGATAAGTGTTCCTTATGTAATTGTCCATTTTACTATGTGCTTATATATATTATGGTTTATTTCTTGTATGATGATGCATAGAAGTAATTGTCTCTATTATGTTTAATGTTATTTGTATATGTAAGTGTGTTATTATATTCTATACTTGTAGTTGCACATGTTGAGTATGATAACTATTCCTTATTCATGTCAAGTTAACTTGTAATAATGGTCATGAGTCTTTGAGGTGAGGTTAGAATGGTTGTGCATGCACGAAAATAATATGTGCACACAAGAGGATGGACTCATTGTGCGCACAGGAAAGCAGTTCACACACACAAGGAGAATTTTTTTTTTGTGTGAAGCTTGAATGGTTGCGCGCACAATAGCGATCACATGTTCAGAGTGGATTACATGCACAATAATGTCGGTGTTCTCAACATGTGTGTGCACGCAGTTGAATTGTGTTACTTTCGCTACTATAAGTTGTCTCAGATGAGGAAAGTTTGTGTGGCGTGACCCATCTTGGGGTTGTGCACGATATTTCAAGTATTTCTACACAGACCCAAAGTTATAGAGTAGAATTTGCACACTAGGTTTTTGGAGTGGCATATCTCAACAGTAAGTTGCGAACGCTATAGATTGGCATCATAACTTTATTTAGCAAAATTGGAGTAGTGGAAACATTTCAATGTGGTAACAACACCCAGCTAGCAGGCTAGGTACATTATAGAAGTTGAGATTGTGTGGTGTGGTCCAACCTAGGTGGTTGGGGATGTTACACATTCTTACACAACTCCAATGCTCAACAAAAGAAGTAGAATAGTCCATAGTAGATACATGCAGAAATTAGATTTCTCTAGAAAAATGCTTGGACAAAAGTAACTTCTCTTCATTAAAAGTTCCAACAATAGTACATGAAATCTCCAAGAGACAAAAAGAACTTTACTTTTTAGAATTTCTATCATTTATAATCGTTTACGAAATAATTTCCCTCTCTTGTCCTAGTGGCCAAGTGACAGTTTCAGTCAAATACATTCTTGAGGAGTCCAAATGAATAACAAGAAAATAATTAGTTTTCTTGGAGTAATGATGAGTATAAGTCCTTGTATAACTCCACAATATCTTTCCAATAATATAAAGAGCACATAAAACGGAGTTCGAGATCAAACGTTATGGTAAAAATACAAAAAAAAAATATGTTTTGTCGTATTTGTTTTGTCACACACCTTTTAACTTTCAATGCAATATTCCATGTATTGCACCCTTTTCAACTTCCAATGCGATATGTTTTTAAACATTGAAATCCTTAGTCTTAAGATTTATGTGCACCATGTAAAAAAATGGATAAAAGAATTTGTAAAAAAATTTGGTGCAACATGCATATCACACTTAAAAAAAACTTTGGTGTGCGACATGTTTTAAAGTTTAGAGACCTTCGTGCACCAAAAAACAATTGTGGTGCGACAAGCCCTATGTGGCCTTTTAAACTTTGTGTGGATCGTGTCACACCTCTCAGAATTATGTGTCTGATATTTTTTTCCATCTTGTGTGCTTATTTAACATGTTGGAATAAAAACCTACTTCATATTTTCAATAAAATCCACTTCACTTTATAGCTCAAACGTCACTTTATGGAGTGCATATAAGAGGCTAAGTAATATGTTTTAGTTGAGAGTTAATGCAATTCAAAATTTGGTTTTTTACCAAGGAAAGAGATTTCCTTTGTCATGCATTGATAACATATTAGGAAAAAATGATGTCACCTTTCGATCTGCCTTTATTCTGATTGGTGTTGATCCTATTGCCGAAGTTTTTAGATTTCCCCCCATTTTAACTCTAGATTATGGTTGGGAAAACTTGTATTTTACTTGCTTGATATCGAATTGAGATGTCATATTTTGTAGTGTGGAAAGGATAGGTATGGATTTCCAATGAGTGGTCATACAACCCTAGTCAAGATCATTTTAGCAACTTTCATATGCAATAAAGTTCATTGAATACTTGTTGTGTGTTCTTGTACTTATGGACATCAAATTCGGATTCTATCAGTTGCTTTGGGTTCGTAATATTGCAAAACCTATAGTAGGCCTATTTCAAGGTAAAAAAATCACTTTGACTCGTACCCACAATTATGCGCAAAATCATTTTTTAATAGAAGCTTGGGCCCCGCTCTTGCCATTGCTTTACCCAAATTTAGTTCTTCCAACTCTTCTAACATCTATTTTATATAAGATTTCAAGATGCTAACTAAAACTAGAGTTATCCATCAACAACTATGAGATTGTATCCTACAAAAATAACCATATGGCATCTAGAGCACTTGGTACTAAGCACTTGGCGGGAGTGTCGGTTCTTTCTGAAAAATAACTCATATCCATCTTATGCCTCACTGATGCTAAAATCAACCTAAGTGATGATATATGGCACTTTCATGGGTCAAGGTTAGTCAAAGAACCAAGAGGCACAAAAACACATGCAACAAGAACCACTATGTGATGCAAAAAAACTCAATGGGACTACTACAATACTCAATCATGACTATAACATGAGGTGAACAAAATAATAGGAATTCAAGCAAGAATCACCCATTCAAGCAACAAATGATTCATGATTAAAATCCAAGAGAACACGGTCAATGATAAAAGAAATAAAAAAAAATGATTTGAAAAAATTTAGGAAGGGCCCCAAGCTAGTAGACTCAGGGGGATTGTTGAGGCCTCAACAATTGGTGACACCCTAGATGAAGCCAGAATATCTACTAGTCCTCCCTAAATTATGAGCATGAAATGAATATGAATACATTCTTGCCTTTGGGTTCATTTGGGAGTAATTGCGAAGAAGGTACCTGAAGCCTTTCATCATGGTAGATTCACCAGTCATGCTTCCATGCCAGCTAGTGGAGCTCATCTATTTTAGTAAGAGGAGGAATGATGATAAGATTTATTTCCTTAAACTACGTTGATGATCCAGGGTGACAACTTCATAATATGGTCAATATTGATTTGATATGTAAATGATTTTCACCGGTCATGGATATATTATACCTTAGGTGTTTCTCCACTTCCCATGAATGCCCATATCCCAATGGAATCACCATGGCATCAAAGACCTTGCTCCACTGCTAGTGAGCATCCATATCCTCGATAGAGATATCTGCATGCCACCTAATCTAATTTCACTTCCTTTCCCATTCCTTCTTAGTTAGTTTAATATATGCTTAGAATCCAATGGATGGGGGAAGTGGTGGCTTTCCTTCTTTTTTTTGTATTCTCCTAGTAGGGGACGAATATAGGTTATTGGTGATCCAAGTGGATACTGGTGGCCACTCACCTATTCCATTAATTCATAATGGTTCCACATCTTGGCAATTTTTCTAAGGTTATTCGGTCTTAAACTTTTAGGGTCGTTTTGAGGCACTAAACGATGTTTTTTTGGCACGAAAGAACCTAGCATGTTCTTGAAGGAATATGTATGCTAAACAAAATGTGTACTTCTTAGCTAGACCTTTTCGACGAGGAACAGAGTGCCCCAAACGAAGACCATATGAAAAAAAATTTCCCTCGGTAATTTGATGTATTAAATAACCACATCGGGTCCCACAAACCATTTAGTGTTTCATCTTCTGAGGTTAGGGTTTTAGATGTTTAGGGTTTTCTCATTGATTCTATATGTTAAAATGCCTTTTTGGCTTCTTTGTAATCAACTTCTTGCGAATTATCATAGCCAAGACATCTCTTTCTTTAGGGATAAAATACCACCATTCTAGATAGTTTATGTCCTTTGCATCCTTTCGTATTCCAGATAATCATTAATAGAATCTAAGTTTAACTGTATTACTATGTTTCTTGTTATATCCATGTGTGTCTCCTTATTATATATTTTCCTTCATTTCATTCTCAATGTGATATAGATCAATGGTATTAGAGAAATGTGATCTTTTTTGTTTCTCCGTGCATGTCCCCAACGAGATTAGGTTATCAAGAATTGGTTCTTGAATTGGTTGAGCTTGGGGAAGAACACTCTGATCGTCCCAAGAAGCCTCCCATGGAAGAAGAAAATAAACATGTTTGGGCAGGATATCCTATCAAACTATTGCTTGAGGAAGCCATTGTGTGACAGAGGAATGAGATGATGGATAATTTCACCCATATCCTTTGACGATTTCCAACAAAGATGGAGGCAACTTCAACCAATAGTCACTCCGAAGGTGCGACGCCCTTTAAGGTACAAGTTAAATTTTATATTCCTTTATTTGAAGGCCAAATAGATGGCGACTCTTTGGAAAAATGGTTAAGTCTATTACAAGGTTATTTATCTATCCAAAAAAATTCCAACAGTGAAAAAATCACCTTCGTTCTCCTTAAATCCGTTACCCATGTCAAATTTTGGTGGGATAATTACTATGAGAAACATGTCGAAGATGAGTCTACAATATTTGGGTCAAGAGCCAGTTGGGTGGCTTTTGTTGATTCCCTCAAGGAAAAATACTACCCTATTGCAAACTATGATGACCAGTACACGAAATGGACAACTCTACATTAGGAGAGAGACTAGACGGTGTTGTTTGGTGAAAAACTTGATTGATATAGGCTCTATCTATCTCTATTCTCTTGATACGATAAATGTGCATCTATAATTTGTATTAAATTTAGATCCAATTGGATCGAGATACCTTGTATTTCTTTCTCTCGTACTGTATGGAAACTACAAGACTTGTTTCCTAGATTTTTCATGAATGTGAAACCTCATGCTAGTTGAATCAACATAATTGAATAAAACTTCTTTCCTCATATCTCATAATCTACAGGGTACTAACATATCATTTAACCATGCATCAGAAAGTTTAAACCAACGAGGAATTAAAGAAATGAACCTCGTACCTTTCTCTGATTCGGTTAACCAAATGTTAACTATTTTAGTTAACCAACCCACCGACCACTAGGACACCATAATCAATCCAATACGAGAAGTTTAGAACTATCAAACCCCAACCACTGGGACATAGGGCCTATGACACAATAGAAATGTGCTTTCTTTGAAATTGTTATGATCCAGTTAATGGACTTCTATTGACAACAAATTAAACACGTCTGCCACTTATCATTCTGTTGACCGACCATCGGACACCGTGCAAGTAAAGCCTTTTTTTCTTTTTGGATTAAGGCTAGTCCAGTTGTACTCATTTCAGTTAAATCCACTCTCTAGGATTGAACTTTTCTTCCAATCCTTTTCAATCTATCCCTCAATTTTGATCTACTTCCAATATGGACTACAATTTTATTTCATTTCCAAACTAGTTATGTTGTGACTGTGCATAGCAATTCGATTTTTGAATTGTATGTTTTCCGATAGATTCAAGACTTACCAAATTCATAGGAATTTCAACTCAGACACCTCAATCGCATTCCATAGGGACCTAAATAGACTCACTCTCTCTTACAAACACTCAATCAATTAATACTTCAATCTTTGCTTTGGCTCTCGACCCAATCTCAATTCAACAATAACGCATACATTTACAGGGATTTCAAGGATTCAACATAAAATAAAAGCACAATCACACTGCCTATACAAGGATTCAATGGAAATAACTAGAGAAAGGAGAATATTGCACAAGAAAATGGGTCTACAACTTCTATTTTATTAAAACCATGATTCTCCTTATCTATTACATTCTGTACACACACACTGCATGGTTTTGTTCCTTGCACTCTCCTTGCTCTATTTCTCTTCCTCTCTTTTTCATACTACAACAACTTTATTTATATAATAATATGAGGATTAACTCAAGTCACAAAGGAATTATTTGTATTCTCGAATCTTAGATAAAATAATAAAAAAAAATGGTGTTCCCTAAAACTACTCAACTTCTATAACTTTATGCTAAAATGGAAAATTTATTACATTACATGGAAAACAAACTCCCCTTGCGTGGACTATTTTAGAAATCCTCTATAACCTATTAAAAATTTGGGAAAATTACAATTGTACATGATGCTCCTACATCATCGGAGTACACCAACATCTTCCATACTTTGCACACAAAGTTGTGTAGTAAAGATTATGAGCGACACTTGGTCCTAAAGTATTGCAGTGGCATACATAGGTACATCCAAATAGATATGGAGTTCCTTGACATCTCCTCACTGGGAGGCTCTTATCGATATGCTATCAAGATCGAGAAAAATTTGAGGCAAAAGAATAAGTGGTATTTCAGTTTCCTGCAAACCCATTGTAGTAGAAGAATGGTAAAGGTGACCCTAACTCCCAAATAAAAGGAGAGAGCAAGGATGGTCAGCCCCAAGAAAAGACAATTAATGATAAATTGAAAAAGGACACTAGAAAGTGGTGCAAGTTCCAAAAAATATCATGACACAACACTGATGAATGCCACTCTAAACAACCATTGTTGGCTGAGATGAAAGCCTCAGATTCAGATGATGACTCAGACTCTATTTTAGAACCAAACAAGGGAAAATAGATCATCGACGTAGAACCCAGTGTCACCATCACTGCCACAAAAG
This sequence comes from Picea glauca, assembly GCA_000966675.3. Lineage (NCBI taxonomy): Eukaryota > Viridiplantae > Streptophyta > Pinopsida > Pinales > Pinaceae > Picea > Picea glauca. The sequence goes on from JZKD02S1923263.1 coordinate 409,630, forward strand.
TCTATCCAAAGGAACTAGAGAATCCTGAAAAAGGGGAGCACCGCTTTCACTCGTAGATGTGGGTGAAGGGGACCCCCCTCCATTTCATTCTTGATAGTGATATTCAGAAGAACCTAATCTCAGCAGAGGTCATCAAGAAGTTTAACCTAACAATGGCACTGCATCCTCATCCATACACCATTGATTGGCTCATCTAGGGATGACACATCCGTGTCAATCATAAATGTTGTCTGCACTATGACATCAAACCCTTCAAAGACGATCTATTTTGTGATGTTTCCCCCCTTGAATTTTTTGATGTTTTTTTAGGACAATAATATATGTGGAAGGGTCATGTTGTTTATGAATCTAGGCCTCATAGTGTCATTATTACTTTGGGAATTAAAATCTATAGGGTACCATATGTAGTCCTAACTACTGCGGTATCTTTAATCTCTGTGAAGCAGTGTAGAAAGGTGGTATCTCAGACCAGGAGATTTTTTGTCTTTATGGTTTGTGGAAAGGTGAACATAAGGTCACTGCGACCTCCAAAACCTATGCACGAGGTTTCTCTACAAAGTAGCAGTAGGTGGACAATATAACAGAAGATCACAAAAACATATTTTCCTCACCTAATGGAGTGACTTTTGCACTGTCAAGTAAAGCACTCAATTGATTTGACACCTGGTGCTCCTTAACCTAATGGCCATGTATACAATCATTTTTTTATGGAGAATCAAGAAATTGGATGCGAGATCCAAGAGATAATTCTGAACGGCCACATCATACCAAGCTCCTCACCTTGCAAGAGCCCAATTGTTCTGGTATAGAATAAGGACGGGACATGGTGACTTTGTATTGATTACAGATATATGAACAAGTTCACAGTCAAGAAATGGTACCCAATCCCCCATATTGATGATTTTCTCGATCATCTCAAGGGTACAAATTTTTTCAATAAGATTGATCTGAAGTCAGGTTACCACCAGGTGTGTATTGAGAAAACTGATGTATGGATGAACACCTTCGAGTCTAAATAAGGTCTATTTGAGCCATGGGTCATGCCTTTCGTATTGACTAATGCCTCGACCATATTCATGTAGATGATGGATGGTATATTGCATCCATTCACAAACTCCTTTGTGGTCGTATATCTGCATGACATCCTCATATTTATTAAAGCCTGGGAGGAACATTTGAATCACATTCAACAGGTCTTGGGATCCCTCTAAAAACACAAGTTATATGCCAATGTCAAGAAGTTTTCCTTCGGCATGTAGATAATCAAATATTAGGGTTACATCATGGATGAGAAAGGTGTGCATATGGATTCAACCAAGATCCAAGTCATCCACGATTTCCCGACCCAAAATACATTGGCCGATATCTGCAGCTTCTTGCACCTCGCTAAATTCTACTATAGGTTTGTGTTGGGGTTCTATCATATCACATAGGCCATAATATAGGTGATGTAACATCCCTAGCCACCCCAGGCTGGGCACGTCACTAATCTCAACTTATGTTTCCATGAATCAACCACATTATAACATCACCCAACATACTATTGAACAATGCTACTCCAAAAATATATCGTACATATTCTACACTACACATTAGTCTTCACGGTATCACTTGAAGTAACACACTCAACCTCAAGCTGAGTCACTCCACACTATCTTTCTTCTTTTTAAATAACTTAAAAACACAAATTTAAGCAACATAAGTAACTAATCAACTATTCAAAAGTATATTGATCACACAACACTACCATCTGCACAACCATCATGGTATCACACACCAAATATTTCCTACTTGTGCGCATAGACTGCTTCCATGTGCACACACGTAACTCTGGAGTGTAATGTCCCCACCCACCCCAGGTTGGGCCATGTCACCAATATAAACTTTTATAGCTCTGAATCAACTCAACCTCAAGTTGATTCATGCCACACTAGCTTTCTTATTTTTAAATAACTTAAAAACACAACTTTAAGTAGCGAAAGTAACTAATCAACTGTGCATGAGTATACTGATCACACAACACTACCACGCACACAACCATCCTATATTCACATGCCAAATATGTCCTACTTGTGCCCGTAGACTACTTCCTTGTGCACACAAGTAACTCCAGCCCCTGATGCACACACGGATATTCAAACCTCTTCTTGAAGACTCATGACCAAAATCACAAGGTTAACTTAATAGGAAACTCTATAAAAAAATTTCATATCCATGCACAACTGCAGATACAGGATCTAAGCACCATATTTACATGTGCAAGCAACATTAGATGGAATAACAACGATTACTTATATGCGACAACATACAAGAATTAACTCATGTCAAACATAGATAAATAATCACACAGTAAATGAGACAAACACATAAAGAACACTTTTATTTTATGGAAGTCACCAACTATGTGCAGAAATCAAACGTTCCTCCCAACCATAGACTATGTTTCTTATAAAATTTCAACAACGGGTCACCCCCGAGCTGGGGCTTAAATCCACTAGGGAAAAAGGGTTCCTAGTGATAGGCTAATTTCTAATTCTCAAAATAATTGCTCAGTCCAAGGTGCCCACTGTTGCAACTAGCCTACAGTCCCTCATTCCCCATGCACTTGTCACACCCAAGGAAGTGTGTCCCTTCTCTAGTCAATAGTCCATTGGCTACCCTAGTTCCCTTCCAATTTTACCATCAATAGGCCAAACAAGAAGTCTCTGAGCCCTGTAACTAATGCCCAGTGAACTAGGAAACAATTCTCAGCAAAAATCTCACTTGGAGAGTATGCCCATGGGCTTGAAAACCTTCTTCTTCAACAAGAAATATCTCACCCAAAGAGACTTCTTACGAGCCTGACAATTTTCCTCTTCAACATTAAAACTATGATTACAGTACAAAATCCCCTTACAAGCTTCATTGTGTGGATAAGGTAATAGTTTTCCTCTCTCAGATGGTCTGACCCCTTCTGCACACGAGAAACTGAATAATGAAAAATCCCCCCAAAATACACTAAGGCTAGCAATATATATTGCATGCCTTAGAATCGACATTTTTCACCTTCATAAGTAGCTTAAGCCACTTGGTGACTTGTTCCCTACCCTCGAGAAGTTGGGATAAAATAATTATCCATAAAATTACACTTTTGTAGAAATATTATAAAATATTCCCTAAGACTTAAGTCTCACCCCCCTTTTCCATTTTCCGGTGGATTCAACACCCCATCTCTTTTCGTCTGAGTCTGTCTACATGTAGTGATATAATATTATATTAATAACTGTGATTATATTTACATGAATAGGTGCACTGGCCTATCTGCATCCTGACTCACTAGCCTCATAATCACACAGGAACTCTAGCCTCAATACATATACAACCATATATATAGGCCAAACGGGAAGTCTTTGATCCCTGCGACTAATTCCCAGTGCACCAGGAAGCAATTCTTAGCAAAAATATCACCTGGAGAGTATGCCCACAGGATTGAAAACCCACTTCTTCAACAATAAATCTCTCACCCAAAGAGACTTCTTATGATCCTAACAATTTGCCTCTTCGACAGTAAAACTATGATTACAGTACAAAACCCGCTTACAAGCTTCTTTGTGCGGATAAGGTAATAGTCGTCCTCTCTTAGATGTTCTGACCCCTTCTCCACATGAGAAAGTGAGTAATGAATAATCCCTCCAAAATACACTAACGCTAGCAATATATATTGCATGCCTTAAAATCAACATTTGTCACCTTCAGAAGTAGCTTAAGCCACTTGGTGACTTGTTCCCTACCCTTGGGAAATTAGGATTAAATAATTATCCATAAACTTATACTTTTCCAAAAATATTATAAAATATTCCCTAAGACTTAAGTCTCACCCCCCTTTTCCCTTTTCTGGTAGAGTCAACCCCCTATCTCTTTTCGTCTGAGTCTATCTACGTGCAATGATATAATATTATATTAATAACTATGATTATATTTACATTAATAGGTGCACTGGCCTATCTACATCCCGACTCACCAGCCTCATAATCACATAGGAACTCTGGCCTCAATACATATAAAACCATATATATATATATATATATATATCATCTTTGCATGTACTCCCAGATCATTCCTGTGTAGTTACCCAAGTGTGCACAACACTATGAAATGTGCACACCCTATCTTTGATAACAATTATCCATGCACTACTCAATTGCGCACAACACCAAAACTTAGTGCCAATGGCTCACCAACCTAAATGTACATTTACATTTACAATTGGTACCAATGGCTCACCATCCTATATGTACACTTTACAAAGGGTTCGAATCAGGGACATTACATTTACCCCCCTTATTTATGCGTCGTCCTCAGTGCATCATATACACATGTACATACATAATTTCAAAAATATTCAAAAAGATGTAGATACTCTACCTGCATAGCATCCTCATTCTCCCAAGTTGCATCCTCAAGACCGTACTATATCCATTGGACCTTTACCATCTCCATGACTCAATTTTGGAGTTGCTTGATTTTTCGTTCCAATATGCAAACTGGTTGCACTTGAAAATCGCCTTTTGGCTCCACCTGAATCACATTCCAATCAATAATATGATTAGCATAAAGTAAATACTTTTTAAGCAATAACACATGGAAAACATTATGAATACATAAGGATGCAGGCAATGCAAGCATATCTGTGATAGTACCAATCCTCTCTAGGATCTCAAATGGCCCACAGTAGCACGTTGCCAACTTAGAACACTTCCCTAACATCAGGGAATTGCGCCTAGATTTCACTTTCAAAAACACGTGATCACCCACTTTAAACTCTTTGTTGGTTCTGCCTTTATCTATGCATCTTTTCTTCCTATCTTGGGCATCCTTTAGATTTTTCTTGATCTTTACCATTTACTCCTCCATTTCCCATAGCAGATCTGGCCCAAATACTATGAGATCTATTGGGTTGTCCCAAATCACTAGCGTATTTCACTTTATAACATAAATTGATTCAAATGGGCTCATCCTTAACAATTCCTAATACCTATTGTTGTAATAAAACTCTACCAAATGAAGGTAGTATTCCCATTTTGATGGCTTATCTTTCACATACATTATGAGCATGTCTTCAGTCACTTGATTTACTCTCATTGTTTGTCCATCTATCTCAAGGTGATATGTTGTGCTAAAGTTCATTTTTATTCCAAATCCTTTGAATAGCCCTTTCCAAAAGATCGAGGTGAAATTGTAATCGTTTTCAGACATAATTGTCTTAGGTACACCATGCAGCTTGGAAATTTCTTGCATGTAAATATCAACAATATCGATTTCCTTGTGTGTTGACTTCACTGGAATAAAATGGGAAGCTTTAGCAAGCTTCTCCACCACCACCATAATAGAATCATGTTTCCTAACAGTCCAAGGAAAATTAGTAATGAAATCCATGGTTACAACTTCCCACTTCCACTCAAGAATGGGAAAAGGTTGTAGCAAACCAGTTGGATGTATGTGCTCATCTTTGACCTTTTGAAATTCAAGGAATCTAGCAATAAAATTAGCAACCTCTTTTTTCATACATGGCCAATATTATTTCTTTTTTACTATGGCAATTGTCTTCTGGTAGCTGAGATGTCCTGCATAAGGAACCTTATGAATCTCTGACAATATCAAAAATTTTAACTCTTGATCATTTGGCACATAGAATTTGCATCTATACATGAGGATTCCATCCTCTCTTATCTCATAACCTTCAAATTTATACTGTGACATACCTTGTTGTAAAGTCACCTTTATGTCCACATAGCACAAATCTGATTTGGAAACTTCTAAAATTTCATGACTCAAATTGGATTTGTACATGCTAACGACTATAGCATGCATCTCATGCACCCTCCTGCTAAGTGAATCAACCACCTTGTTCTCTTTTCCTCTGACATGATTTTATGTCAAAGTCATACTCACTGAGTAATTCTAACCACCTTCTTTGTCTGGATTTTAAACTTGGTTATCCAAATAGATACTTTAGAACACTATGGTTTGTTCGTAGCTCAAATATTTTACCCATGAGATAATGTCGCCACATTTTCAAGGCATGCACTATGGCTACCAATTCTAAGTCATGAGTAGCATAGAGCCTTTCATTCTCTTTCAAATTTCTTAATTCGGAGAACACCACATGTCCATTCTGACTCAGGATTCCATCGATTCCTTCCTTGCATGCATCCATGCACACAACTAAGTTTGCATCAAGATCAACAATTCTCAAAATTAGCACACTTGTTAACAAACTCTTCAAGTGTTGAAAACTCCTTGCACAATCTGAAGTCCATTCAAATCGATACCCTTTCTTTTGAAAAGATGTAATAGTATGTGCAATCTGTGAGAATCCTTCAATAAACCTTGTGTAATACCCTGTCAGTCCCATGAAGGACCTTACCTCTACAAAATTTTTTGGTTTTGGCCATTCCCAATGGATTTTGTTTTTTTTGGATCCACAGCTATCCCTTCCTTGGAAATAATACAAGCACTTTCTCAACTTTGCATAAAGATAATGCTCCCTCAAAACCTGCAACACCATCCTTAAGTGTTTCTTGTGCTCTTTTTTATACTTTGTGTAAATAAGTATGTCATCCAGAAATACATTGACAAACATATCTAAATAACTTCTGAAAACTCCATTCATCAAACACATGAAGACAACTAGTGCATTTGAGAATCTGAATGGAACCACTATAAACTCGTAATGTATGTACCTTGTTTTGAAGACACTCTTGTTGATGTCCTCTTCCTTTCTCTCTTGGTGATATCCAGATCTGAGATAAATCTTTGAAAATTTATGCACGCCATAAGTCGATACAAAGTCTCAACATACCTTTTTCAACTGCCTAAAGTCGATACAAAGTCTCAACGTACCAACCTTCTTCTTCATGAACAATATTGTGGCAACCCAAGGTGACACACTTGGGGGTATATACCCCTTCTTCAAAAGTTTTTTAAGTTGCATCTACAACTCCTTCAAATTTGGCATACTCATCCTATAAGGCATATTGGATATGAGTGTTTCTCTCGCCATCATATTTATAGAGAAATCAATATCTCTTTTCGGTGGAAACCCCCATATCTCTTTAAAGGCATCCTCAAACTCTTTCATTATTGCATAGTATTCAACACTTGGCACTTTATACTTAGGTTCCTCTTCCATGTGCATTACAAATACTTGACATCCTTTCCTATAGCTTTTCTTCAATTGCAAGTGTTGGACACACCAACAACACTAAGAGGGGGGGGTGAATCATTGGGTGTCTCTTTTCACAATTATTTATTTCTTTATTTAGCAACTTATTCACACATTATCATTCATTACTTTCATTCACAAATAGGTGTTTCCATGTAAACATATATAACCAACATTCATCAATAATAAAGAACTATGAACCATCATCACAATGAACACAACAAACACCATATATATGTGTAAGACTTTTGTATTATGTTGTAACATGAGACTACAATATATGTGGTTTATCAACACCAATTGAAAAAGAGCACCAACTACAAGAGAGTACAAACTCTCAAATACAAGACTCAGCTTGCAGATCTCAGCACCAACTAAGATGTGAGGATTCCAACCCTTAAGTGCAAGACCCAACTTGTAGACATAAAACAATCTATCAATTGTACCAACATTATTGAACTGTTTCCTAGAGATATGAGACCTGTATATATTTCACCACGCATATGTACATGAGATTTATTCTTGCAGCCTGTGTATGTACATGACATGTCCTCTCTCAACCTGCATACAACCTTCGAAAACTACGGTTTTGGAACTCCAAAAATTATGTCTCTTCGTACCTTTTTTTCCTCTGTCACATCAACCTATAACCTATCACTATATATCAACAACCATATTAATTTATGTATAATCTCATGAATGAAGAATCTCCAACAACATATGCATGTCCCTCATGCATAATACATCATACAACATAGACATCCATCAACTAAGTACCGATATATTAATATTGTACCATACTTAAGAGTACTGCTCACTCATATAACCAACTAGACTATATCATATCCAAGTACAATACCAACCATATCAATAATGCCTCTAGCATTCACCATATCATAAGAAAGTCTAAAAATAAACATGTAACCATACCATAAATTTTGTAGCTGATTTGAACCTGTAGAATGTTGACATGGGAACTTGCTTTTTGACTCTGGGGACCTAACACCAACATCCACTTAGGTTTTCATGACCTTTTTTACATGTACATTTATTCATGTTCTACGGACCATGTATGTATGTGACCTGGCCTTCTGTGGCCCATGTATGTACATGACCTGACCTTGTACATCCCATGTACAACTTTAGAAAACTAGGATTTTTTAGAAACTCTACAACTCTGAAACTTTCACCGTCAATCACCCTTTTCTACCTTAGACTTGTGTAACTTCAAATGTATCAATGAGTACTTGTAATAAAAATTTCATCAAATAATAGATATTCAATGTTATCAATAGATAGATCACAATAAAATACCCTTGTTGTCTTATTTATACTCTCCAAGTAGCTTCCTATAGGGGTTAGCTTCTAACCAACTTCCTTCTTTTAGGGCTAACCCACTTCTAACTACTTTTTCCTCTTACAACCACTTTATCCACAAATAGTAAATTCTCCACTTCTAGTTGAAACTAATTTATTTTTAATTATTTTCTTATTACAACAACTTAACCCATGATTAACTCCTAGTTGCAACCACTTTGACTAGTCAACTTCTTCTAGGAGCTTCTAGAATAATTTGACTTCTTTGACCTTCTAGGGGCTTCTAGATAACTCATGAGGGTTCTCTAGATTTACTAAGCCATATCTCCTCAACCGTGAGGAACTATGTGACATACCAAATATCACCGAAAATAGCACCATATGTATTATCCATCTAGAATAGTCTCACCTGCAACTCCATTTATCTTCATTACATTATTCCTCAACCAAACTTGGGTTCCTTACCCATACCTATGGATCTACTAGAATTTTGTACCAGACATACTCAAGGGTTGATATCAATCTATAAGGGTTGAAATCAATATACAATATCAATCTTCAAGGGTTGACATCAATGACAACCAACTATCCAAAACAATTGTCCATCAATCTAAACCAATTGTCTAACAATCTTCCCCTTTGGCATTGATGGAAAAAAAAACATTGATGGTAACACTTAGTCATGAAAATACTATGCTCATGCTCCATGTGATCATCGCTCCTCATCAATGTTTCTATCTCTCCCCCTTTGACATCAATGGAAAACGATATCTATCCTTGGTGTTGCTTCCCCTAGCTACACTATCCTTGGGGTTGCTCCCCCTGTCTTCATACCTTTGATTAATTTCTCTCTCCCTTTGACAAAGGATTAACTCCCCCTGTCAATATGAAACTATACTTTTTCTAACCAATCAAGGTTAAGATAATAAATCCCCCTGTGGGTATGTATCCCCCTATCTTCTCTGCAAGATGTTGGGTAATCACTGTGAACAATATGCTTCCATTGCAATCTGCATCATACAATGATCCACCAATCTGTTATATTGATCTGTAACTGCTCCTATAACTGTTTTTTTCACTATCACAACTCTGTTGGTGTCTCATCAACCTATATTTGATCATCAACCATATAAACATATGACATACCATACATCAAGTGTGTACAAACATACATAAGTCTATCTCATGATATCAACAATGAATAGTGAATCATAAACAAAGAATTAGCCATCATCAAAACTATACCAAACCATGCATCAACCATGCGCCAAACTGTACCTCAAACAAGTGTCATATCACTCATGATATTCCTCAACCAATTAGCATAAACTATATGCCACAAACCATATGCCAAGAAATGTATCTCAACCATATACCATATCAAGCATCAATCATGTACCATATACCATGTACCATAAGATATGATAAAAAAGTAATACCAATGTTTTACTTCAACTAAGTACTATCACTCATAATCATTCCATGTACCATACATAAATCATGCATTAACATGTACCTCAGCTTGTACCATCAACCAATGCATCAACTAAGCACCAAACTTGTACCAACAAACTTTACCAACACAAGTGCATCAACTATGGATCAAACTATGACTCATAAAGATGTACCAACATCACCATACTATACATATCATGTATGTGCCAACTCATCAACTAAATGTCCCAATATGTAACTCAAGCATATAACAAATACATACACCAAAATATCCAACAAATAGGCCTCTAACAATACATCACACTACCATAAACACTTATATCAAACCATGTGCCAAAACCTCTCTGTTATGTAGCATAAAACATGTACTAACCATATACCAAGATCACCAACAAATGCCTCTCACAATACACATTAATATATGTCAATATATCTCACACACATACCGACCATGTACTATAACAGATCTGCTTCAAAACCATTCACTACAGCAAGTATAATGAAACAATAATACTTCTAGACATGTACCAAGAATATGCCTCAACAGATCAATGGTGTACCTCTATCTAGTAACACATTACCCATGATATACCTCATAAACAAAGTGCCATAACCTTACTAATAAGTGCTCAACATAACGAACATTGTACCTTAACAGAGATGCATCAATCCACACACTAGGGTTTGGACCATGCATCTAATATAGGCCTCAAGTACATGCTCCAAAAACTCAACTATATATCATCACCATACATTCATCAAACAAGATTATGTTCATACCTATAGTTTTTTTTTTTTATTGACCTAGAACATTAGACCTCTGATGACCTATGTTTTACCATCAAACCATGTTGCAACTCACTCGTCCACCCATTTTTTTTAAGCTTTACCTCAGGTACACGACCTTTTTTCAAACAACTCACGTACGTACGTGAACTTTCTATAAGTCACCTCGTGTATGTATGTGATTGTTCCCATAGGAACCAATGTATGCCTCAGAAAGTATTAATCTTGCTTCATTCTTTATGCCTTCATTCATGTCTAGTTGTTCAGTCTTTTCCATCCACTTCTGAGAGTGTCCTAGTTTCTCAGTACTTGTTCTTTGAGCTTCCATTATTTCAACATTATCATTCTTCCATGTTTCATTTTCTCTTCTTTCCATATTGTGTGAATCATTTCTCATTGATTTTCTTCTTGAATTCCAACAATCCTAGGATTTGTGTCCAAATGATCTGAAAATAGTGGGTTGACTTGTTATGCTATGCAAGCACCCTCTACTTCATAAAAATAAAACTTTACAGGACCTTGCTCCATGTGTTAAAATATACAAGATAGATTATGTGTTAAGTTCATGCTTTTTTTAAATGGTTATGTGTGAGGTCTTTGCAAGATTAAATATGTTGTTTACATAAATACAACAAAAAAAATAACTTGCAGCAAATAATAACCAGCAAACACTCACAACAATAACAAGATGATAAAGGAGTTCACCCCTCTCTGGGCTACATCTCCTTGAGCCTCCATCAATGGACTTGGCTCTCTAGGATTAATTTGTCAAGATTCTTTTACAAACTGTTGCTAAACTCCAATGGAAATTATAAATGTACCATTGGGATCAGAATACATAAAAACCCCAAAAATGACTAATAAAACTCTGAAAACAGATTATGGCTCATCCAGGCATGACCTCTTCTACATGTGGCCTTAAGTTTCCCTGAGCTTCTCTTTGGCAAAAACACCTCTAAAAGCCATCATATGGATCTGAAACCTATCCCAAAGTGTTCAGAGAATAATAATTAGTCAAAAATGATTATTCAATCACATAAATCAAACATAGGCTCATCTGAGCATGACCTCAAACAATGAGGGCTTCAAGCTCCCTAGAGCTTCCTGAAACTTCAATGGTTAAAAACCTGCAAAAAAATTCTTCAAATGGCTTTGAAAACAGTGCCAATGGATTCAGAATGTCCAAAAACCCATAGCTGGGCTTTTACGGCACCTCATTTGGGCAAAAAATGAAGAAGATAGGCCTCCTTCCATTCTCTTCATTCAAGCTTGTTGTCTCTGGTTCGCCAAAACGCACCTCTGGGCGTTCTCACCAAGAAGATGCTCCAAATTCGTGATAAAACCTAGAACACATGCATAACCACATAATTGTGCAAACTGTAGGACGATTATGGGCGTGCCCAGCCCCTAACCGCCAAGGCCATGGTCACAAGGTCACCATGTGACCACGCGCTATAGAAAAAAAGGGCTTCGTTTACAAGGAAAATAAAACAATGACAAGTGGAAGTATATGGTATAACTATTTTTAAACCTAATTCAACCCCTGTGCACAAACATTAAGGTCATATGTATTGGCGCCCGAAACCATGGGCTGAACTCCATTTGAAAAATCCGAATTCAAAATTCGTGAGCGCTCCGTGTAGGGTCATATGATTAAAGGTTGTGCGACCGGGGGCTGGGGCTTAGCTCCAACCCGGACCCCCGCGCCAACCATACAATAAATCAAATTTAAATAAATATAATCCCATACATATGACAAGGAACATAGAATGGCGCGCTAGTCGAGTGACCATTGCCAAAGCATTGCATGGTGGGAGGAGGTCTGGGGTTCGATCCCCACGGACTCCATTATATTTTAAACAAACAACCAATTCAACGGTGCCACATGGTATCCCATGACTGGGCCATGTGGAACCACACCATTTGTTCAATAAATTCAACGTGTCGCATTGCGATTTGACCACATCTGCCAATAGATGATTTCCACATCACCAACTGCCATGTCAGCATACATCATGCCACGTCATCTGTATGGCCTCTGCCACATTACCGTATGGCCTCTGCCATGTCATCATATTCCACTTGGACATACGACCTCTAACACGTCAGTGTATGGTCTCTACCACGTCCGCATGTACGGACTGTACAGTGAGCGTCCTTTTTTTTACCTGTTTGACGATTCGAACATATCGTGATATCTCTCGCTCCTGATGTCCGTTTGAACCCAAACGAGTTTTGTTGGGTACGTGGTGACGAGGGATACACACCCATTAGTTTTGAGGCAATTCCAAGAACATTGATTTTTGAGCTAAATTTTGACCCCTGGTCCATATTTTGATCACACCTTCCCACTGAAAGGATTTTGGACGCACAAAAGCTTATGATTATCTATCTAAGATTCAATACTCTTCTTCTTTCAAGTTATATCAACTCATTCTACTTGAAAAGTCTTTTCGACAATCACCTGGATACTTTGACATGCCTTGCACTGCAACTGGCTATGTCCATCAACCACTGTTCTCTGGCTACTTCTGACCCACTATTCTCTTTGTGCTTGGAAGACTGCCAACCTTCCCACTAAGAATCAAGTCCCTCTTGTGAACTCTTTGACGTCAACACAATCAGCTCTCCAATGGCTGCAAAAACTTTCCTGCAACATCTTGTCACAAGCCAAGAAAACCATCAATCTTGAAAACAAATTTATACAAGACCGAAAATGATGCCAACAAAGTCTCTTTTCTCTTCAAGCAAACTATCGCATCGTGTACTTCATCAAAGCACATGGTGTTTTCCTGCATCTCGGTGTACTCAAAATCAACTTACAAACCAACAAACACCATCGACTAAACACAAGTCGAAAAACATGATCAACATAACATAGTCGTGAGACAATCATCAACACCAGTCGAGACTCATTTGAAACATATCAACCTTCCCAATGACAAGTCCACATACATGATACACAATCATGTTACAATCATGAATTATTCATGATGAACCATCACCAGGTTCACTGCTTACACATACATAAAAACAAATGCATGTGCATGACTCTTCAACTCTCCTTCCAATACAAACATAAGTACATAAACCCAAAACATGTGGGTACATAAGAGCTGAATATGAAAAATATATATGGCTATAACAAATGAACATCATACCCATCTTTTACATCCTCCTGGCGAAGTTGTGCAACAACAAGAATTCCTTCAAATGAATTGCATTCACATGCAAACTTGCATCATAAAAGTTGTGATAAACTGCTGCAACTTGTCATGCTCTCAACATAAATGCACACATAAGGCTGAAAAGTGCATTTACAACAGAAAATGCAAGCCTTACTTACTCAATAAATCCAACCATTTCTTACCAAGCCAACTCAACGGTGACTTTTTCTGCTGAAAATCATCCTCTTGTGAATCATCTTGACTCACATCAA
>JZKD02S1923263.1:428553-456458 GCA_000966675.3 Picea glauca
GACCCTATTCCTCTTGTGTGATTTTCAAAAACACCAAAACATTCATCTTGAGAGGAATTTGAAGATAAACTAACATTACATACCTTATGTTCATGCATGTACTTGGTAAGGGTTTTCTTTGCCTCATGGAGTTGAATCTCCATCTCATGCAACTTTTCAAGAAGCTGGTTTTTCTCCTTCTTCATGGCCATCAACTTCTCTTCAAGGCCAATGATCTCTCTTCTTTCTTCATAGATCTCTTGCACCACATCTCTCATGGTTATTAACTCCTTCAACATTTCTTTGTCAAAGAACTTAGATAATGAAGATGTATGAGAACTATCAATGTTTGAATCTTCCTCCATCCTTGCAAGATATCAAACTTCAACACAAAACTTGCACAAATACCAACAGCTAAATCTCAAGCTATCAATGGAAAATACATGAGCAAAACAAACTATGCTCTGATACCACCTGATCTAAAAATAGTGGGTTGACTTGTTATGCTATGCAAGCACCCTCTACTTCATAAAAATAAAACTTTACAGGACCTTTCTCCATGTGTTAAAATATACAAGATAGATTATGTGTTAAGTTCATGCTTCTTTTAAATGGTTATGTGTGAGGTCTTTGCAAGATTAAATATGTTGTTTATATAAATACAACAGCAAAAATAACTTACATCAAATAATAACCAGCAAACACTCACAACAATAACAAGATGATAAAGGAGTTCACCCCTCTCTGGGCTACATATCCTTGAGCCTCCATCAATGGACTTGGCTCTCTGGGATTAATTTGTCAAGATTATTTTACAAGCTTCTGCTCAACTCCAATGGAAATTCTGACTGTACCATTGGGATCAGAATACATAAAAAACCCAAAAATGACTAATAAAACTCTGAAAACGGATTATGGCTCATCTGGACATGACCTCTTCTACATGTGGCCTTAAGCTTCCCTGAGCTTCTCTTTGGAAAAAACACCTGCAAAAGTCCTCAAATGGATCTGAAACCTATCCCAAAGTGTTCAGAGAATAATAATTAGTCAAAAATGATCATTCAATCACAAAAATCAAACATAGGCTCATCTGAGCATGACCTCAAACAATGAGGGCTTCAAGCTCCCTAGAGCTTCCTGAAACTTCAATGGTTAAAAACTTGCAAAAGAAGTCTTCAAATGGCTTTGAAAATAGTTCCAATGGATTCAGAACATCCAAAAACCCCTAGCTGGGATTTTACGGCACCTCATTTGGCCAAAAAATGAAGAAGATAGGCCTCCTGCCATTCTCTTCCTTCAAGCTTGTTGTCTTTGGTTCGCCAAAACGCACCTCTGGGCGTTCTCACCAAGAACATGCTCCAAATTCATGCTAAAACCTATCACATGCACACAACCGCATAACCATGCAAACTGTAGGACGGTTATGGGCACGCGAAGCCCCTAACCGCCAAGGCCATGGTCACAAGGTCACCATGTGACCACACGCTATAGCAAAAGGGGGCTCCGTTTACAAGGAAAATAAAAAAATGGCAAGTGGCGGTATATGGTATAACCATTTTTAAACCCAATTCAACTCTCGTGCACAAACATTAAGGTCATATGTATTGGCGCCCAAAACCATGGGCTGAACTCCATTTGAAAAATCTGAATTCAAAATTCGCGAGCGCTCCATGTAGGGTCATATGATTAAAGGTTGTGCGACTAGGGGCTTAGCCCCAGCCCGGACCCCCGCTCTAGCCATACAATAAATCAAATTTAAATAAATATAATCCCATACATATGACAAGGAACATAGAATGGCGTGCCGGTCGAGCGACCATTGCCAAAGCGTTGCACGGTGGGAGGAGGTTCGGGGTTCGATCCCCACGTACTCCATTATATTTTAAACAAACAACCAATTAAATGGTGCCATGTGGCAGCCCATTACTGGGCCACATGGCACCACACCATTTGTTTAATAAATTTCATGTGTCACATTGCGATTCGACCACATCTGCCAATAGATGAATGCCACGTCACCAACTTCCATGTCTGCGTACATCATGCCACGTCCTCTGTATGGCCTCTACCACATCACCGTATGGCCTCTTCCATGTCATCATATACCACCTTGACGTACAAAATCTGCCACATCAGCGTATGGTCTCTTCCACGTCCGCATGTACGGACTGTACAGTCAGCGTCCTCTTTTTTACCTGTTTGATGATTCGAACAGATCACGATATCCCTCGCTCCCGATGTCTATTTGAACCCAAACGAGTTGCATTGGGTTCATGACAATGAGGGCTATGTACCCATTCGTTTTGAGGAAATTCTGAGAATGTTGATTTTTGAGCTAAATTTTGACCCCTGGTCCAGATTTTGATCACGCCTTCCCACTCAAAGGCTTTTGGACCCACAAAATATTATGATTATCTATCTGAGATTCAATACTCTTATTATTTCAAGTTATATCAACTGATTCTACTTGAAAATTCTTTTCGACAATCACCTGGATACTTTGACATGCCTTGCACTGCAACTGGCTATGTCCCTCAACCACTGTTCTCTGGTTGTTGCTGACCCACTGTTCTCTTTGTACTTGGAAGAATGTCAACCTTCCCACTGAGAATCAAGTCCCTCTTGTGAACTCTTTGACGTCAACACAATCAGCTCTCCAATGGCTACAAAAACTTTCATGCGACATCTTGTCACAAGCCAAGAAAACCATCAATCTTGAAAACAAATTTATACAAGACTGAAAATGATGCTAACAAAGTCTTTTTTCTCTTCAAGCATATTGTCACATATTGTACTTCATCAAAGCACATGGTGTTTTCCTGCATCTTGGTGTACTCAAAATCAACTTACAAACCAACAAACACCATCGACTAAACACAAGTCGAAAAACATGATCGACATAACATAGTCGTCAGACAATCATCAACACCAGTCGAGACTCATTTGAAACATATCGACATTCCCAATGACAAGTCGACATACATGATACACAATCATGTTACAATCATGAATCATTCATGATGAACCATCACCAGGTTCACTGCTTACACATACATAAAAACAAATGCCTGTGCATGACTCTTCAACTCTCCTTCCAGTACAAACATAAGTACATAAACCCAAAACATGTGGGTACATAAGAGCTGAATATGAAAAATATATATGGCTATAACAAATGAACATCATACCCATCTTTTACATCCTGGCGAAGTTGTGCAACAACAAGAATGCCTTCAAATGAATTGCATTCACATGCAAACTTGCATCATACAAGTTGTGATAAACTGTTGCAACTTGTCATGCTCTCAACATAAATGCACGCAGAAGGCTGAAAAGTGCATTTACAACAGAAAATGGAAGCCTTACTTACTCAAGAAATCCAACTATTTCTTACCAAGCCAACTCAACGGTGACATTTTCTGCTGAAAATCATCCTCTTGTGAATCATCTTGACTCACATCAATGATGGAATCTCCTCTTCCATTCTTGCCAATCTATTTATCCATATGCTTCTTGTGTTGTGGATGAGTGGTTGGATGCAATGTCCAACATTGGTCAACAATATGACCCCGCTTCTGACAATGAGTGCAAATCTTTTGCATCCTCTTTTCACGTTGTCTTTGCTTGTAAAGTTTCCTGAAATTGGTCAATCTTTTGAAACATTTTGAAACATGATGGTTATATAAACCACAATATGTACATGGATTCTTTCTTCCATTTTTACATACAAATTTATCATGCTTAACATAATCAAAAGCAACTGAATGATAAGCAGAATTATACCTTGAACATTCACCTTTATCGCCTCTTTTAGGAGGTGAATTTGAAGAGTTACAAGCTCTCCTTTGAAGACCATCAAAAATGTTATTTTCCTCATCGTTGTCACAACTTTCTTTTTTCACATATTTGCATTCATCTTGAACACAAGCCTTGCATGCTGGAGGGATTGAACTTTCAACAAAAGTTCTTGAATTTTCACCTTTATAGCCTTCTTGAAGAGGTGAACTTGAAACAAAATCTGTTCTTGGAACTTTTTCCCTTGTCTCTTCAACTTTGGAATTTTCTCCATCTCTTCGTTCATATCCAAGACCACAAGACTTGGGTCTTTCTTCAACAACAATAGGCTCAACAATGCCTTGTGCATTCTTTCCCAAACCTCTACCTTCATATCCCATTTTTAACAATAACTTGGACCCTATTCCTCTTGTGTGAATTTCAAACACACCAAAACATTCATCTTGAGAGGAATTTGAAGATAAACTAACATTACATACCTTATGTTCATGCATGTACTTGGTAAGGGTTTTCTTTGCCTCATGGAGTTGAATGTCCATCTCATGCAACTTTTCAAGAAGCTGGTCTTTCTCCTTCTTCATGGCCATCAACTGCTCTTCAAGGGAAATGCTCTCTCTTCTTTCTTCACACATCTCTTGCACCACATATCTCATGGTTAGTAACTCCTTCAACATTTCTTTGTCAAAGAACTTAGATAATGAATATGTATGAGAACTATCAATGTTTGAATCTTCCTCCATCCTTGCAAGATATCAAACTTCAACACAAAACTTGCACAAATACCAACAGCTAAATCTCAAGCTATCAATGGCAAATACATGAGCAAAACAAACTATGCTCTGATACCACCTGATCTGAAAATAGTGGGCTGACTTGTTATGCTATGCAAGCACCCTCTACTTCATAAAAATAAAACTTTACAGGACCTTGCTCCATGTGTTAAAATATATAAGATAGATTATGTGTTAAGTTCATGCTTCTTTTAAATGGTTATGTGTGAGGTCTTTGCAAGATTAAATATGTTGTTTACATAAATACAACAGCAAAAATAACTTGCAGCAAATAATAACCAACAAACACTCACAACAATAACAAGATGATAAAGGAGTTCACCCCTCTCTGGGCTACATCTCCTTGAGCCTCCATCAATGCACTTGGCTCTCTGGGATTAATTTGTCAAGGTTCTTTTAGAAGCTGCTGCTCAACTCCAATGGAAATTTTTTCTATACCATTGGGATCAGAATACATAAAAAACCCAAAAATGACTAATAAAACTCTGAAAACAGATTATGTCTCAGTCGGGCATGACCTCTTCTACATGTGGCCTTAAGCTTCCCTGAGCTTCTCTTTGGATAAAACACATGCAAAAGTCCTCAAATGGATCTGAAACCTATACCAAAGTGTTCAGAGAATAATAATTAGTCAAAAATGATTATTCAATCACAGGAATCAAACATAGGCTCATCTGAGCATGGCCTCAAACAATGAGGGCTTCAAGCTCCCTAGAGCTTCCTGAAAATTCAATGGTTAAAAACCTACAAAAGAAGTATTCAAATGGATTTGAAAATAGTTCCAATGGATTCAGAACATCCAAAAACCCCTAGCTGGGCTTTTACAGCACCTCATTTGGCCAAAAAATGAAGAAGATAGGCCTCCTGCCATTCTCTTCCTTCAAGCTTGTTGTCTTTGGTTCGCCAGAACGCACCTCTGGGCGTTCTCACCAAGAACATGCTCCAAATTCGTGCTAAAACCTATCACACACGCACAACTACATAACCGTGCAAACTGTAGGATGGTTATGGGCGTGCCCAACCCCTAACCTCCAAGGCCATGGTCACAAGGTCACCATGTGACCATGCGCTATAGAAAAAGGGGGCTCCATTTACAAGGAAAATAAAACAATGACAAGTGGAAATATATGGTATAACCATTTTTAAACCCAATTCAACTCTTGTGCACAAACATTAAGGTCATATGTATTGGCGCCCAAAACCATGGGTTGAACTCCATTTGAAAAATCTGAATTCAAAATTCGTGAGCGCTCTGTGTAGGGTCATATGATTAAAGGTTGTGCGACCAGGGGCTCCGTTTAGGGTCATATGATTAAAGGTTGTACATATGAAAAGGAACATAGAATGGCATGCCGGTCGAGCGACCATTGCCAAAGTGTTGCATGGTGGGAGGAGGTCCGGGGTTAGATCCCCATGTACTCCATTATATTTTAAACAAACAACCAATTCAATGGTGCCATGTGGCAGCCCATGATTGGGCCACGTGGCACCACACCATTTGTTCAATAAATGCCACGTGTCACATTGTGATTCGACCACATCTGCCAATAGATGATTGCCACGTCACCAACTGCCATGTCTATGTACATCATGCCATGTCATCTGTATGGCCTCTACCACATCACCGTACGGCCTCTGCCATGTCATCATCTGCCACCTAGACATACAAACTCTGCCACGTCAGCGTATGGTCTCTACCACGTCTGCATGTACAGACTGTACAGTCAGTGTCCTTTTTTTTACCTGTTTGACGATTCGAACAGATCATGATATCTCTCGCTTCCGATGTCTGTTTGAACCCAAACAAGTTGCGTTGGGTTCATGACAACGAGGGCTACACAGCCATTCGTTTTGAAGAAATTCCGAGAATGTTGATTTTTTAGCTAAATTTTTACCCGTGGTCCAGATTTTGATCACGCCTTCCCACTCAAAGGCTTTTGGACCCACAAAATCTTATGATTATCTATCTGAGATTCAATACTCTTTTTCTTTCAAGTTCTATCAACTGATTGTACTTGAAAAGTCTTTTCGACAATCACCTAGATACTTTGACATGCCTTGCACTACAACTGGCTATGTCCCTCAACCACTGTTCTCTGGTTGTTGTTGACCCACTGTTCTCTTTGTGCTTGGAAGACTGCCAACCTTCCCACTGAGAATCAATTCCATCTTGTGAACTCTTTGACGTCAACACAATGAGTTCTCCAATGGCTGCAAAAACTTTCCTGCGACATCTTGTCACAAGCCAAGAAAACCATCAATCTTGAAAACAAATTTATACAAGACTGAAAATGATGCTAACAAAGTCTTTTTTCTCTTCAAGCATATTGTCACATCTTGTACTTCATCAAAGCACATGGTGTTTTCCTGCATCTCGGTGTACTCAAAATCAACTTAC
Organism: Picea glauca; assembly: GCA_000966675.3. Lineage (NCBI taxonomy): Eukaryota > Viridiplantae > Streptophyta > Pinopsida > Pinales > Pinaceae > Picea > Picea glauca. The sequence continues at coordinate 435,517 of JZKD02S1923263.1, forward strand.
AAACCAACAAACACCATCGACTAAACACAAGTCGAAAAACATGATCGACATAACATAGTCGTCAGACAATCATCAACACTAGTCGAGACTCATTTGAAACATATCGACCTTCCCAATGACAAGTCGACATACATGATACACAATCATGTTACAATCATGAATCATTCATGATCAACCATCACCAGGTTCACTGCTTACACATACATAAAAACAAATGCATGTGCATGACTCTTCAACTCTCCTTCCAGTACAAACATAAGTACATAAACCCAAAACATGTGGGTACATAAGAGCTGAATATGAAAAATATATATGGCTATAACAAATGAACATCATGCCCATCTTTTACATCCTCCTGGCGAAGTTGTGCAATAACAAGAATGCCTTCAAATGAATTGCATTCACATGCAAACTTGCATCATACAAGTTGTGATAAACTGCTTCAACTTGTCATGCTCTCAACATAAATGCACACATAAGGCTGAAAAGTGCATTTACACTGGGCCACGTGGCACCAAACCATTTGTTCAATAAATGCCACATGTCGCATTGCGATTCGACCACATCTGCCAATAGATGATTGCCACATCACCAACTTCCATGTCAGCGTACATCATGCCACGTCATTTGTGCAGCCTCTGCCACATCATCATTTTCCACTTGGGCGTACAACCTCTGCCACGTCAGCGTATGGTCTCTGCCACGTCCGCATGTACAGACTGTACAGTCAGCGTCCTTTTTTTTACCTGTTTAACAATTCGAACAGATCGTGATATCTCTCGCTCCCGACGTCCGTTTGAACCCAAATGAGTTGCATTGGGTTCGTGACGATGAGGGCTACACACCCATTCGTTTTGAGGCAATTCCGAGAATGTTGATTTTTGAGCTAAATTTCGACCCCTGGTCCATATTTTGATCACCAAACCCACTACAATTGGAACATCTCATGGTATAGCAATGTGCAACAATGTCTCTGAAAATATTACATCTCCAACATCTTAAGATGTTATTGAATCTTCCAATATCTTTCCTTGCATAATTTATGCAATCCAAATCTTTGTGAACATAATCATTAAATGAGAAATAGTGACCATTGAAAACATTTTCATACCCATTCTTTTGTTTCAACCTTGAAGGTATCTCTCTTTTGAACTTTCTTTGAGGTGTAGGTTTGGCTTCTTGGTGTCTTCCTTCCTCTGATCTTATGCATATTTTCTTTCTTTGTTTAGGTGCTTGACTTGTAGCTTTACTTTCACCCTTTGAAAACAAAGGACATACATCATGCTTGTTAGAAGTGCCAACTTCATAGTGTGCATATTCCTTTTTGTATCCAACACGAGATTTATCATTTGGCGATATTTCACTATCCAGGATTTCATCCAAGATTATTGAGTTGTTCATTAACTTGAAATGAGCATTTGACTTCTCAGATTTCCTTCTGAGATCGAAAAATTCTTCTTCCATCTTATGACATGATTCTTCTTTTTCATTTCCCTGATTCTTCAATAGTTCCTATATCCTTTTGGCTTCTTCAAGTTGAGTTCTCATATTGACATTGATTTCTCTTATTTCTTTAAGTTCTTCAAGGATTTTTATAAGCTCATCATCTACCTTCTTCTTTTCTTCTGCTTGACTAATTATATCAGTCTTTAGTCACTTGATCTCCTCTTATTGTTTCATGAGAATTTTCTTTAGTGTCATGGTAAACCTTTGGAACTTTTCTAGGGATTCCTTAGTGTATTTTTAAAGATACTCAAAAGAAACTAAATTATATCATATTTCCATGTTGACTTCTTCTAAATCATTTACAATTTAACCTTTAAGATTCAAAAATTCTTCATCTTCATATATAAGATAATTGTTACATGATTATACAAAAACTTCTTCTATTTCAACTAGATCTTCTTCTTTATTTTCTGAAGAACATTCAACATCATTACATAGAATTTTTGAAATCACAAGATTTTGGAGAGTTTTTAATTTCATTGATGATTGAGTCTTGATATTCCTTCTCTAGCTTCAGCCATAGGTCCCTGGTGGGGGTACATTGTCCTATGCTTTCTTTGACATAACCTCAGAATCCATTTAATATGGTCTTTAATGCCACTGCATTATTCTTCTTTTCTTCCTTTTGAGCTTCGAATTTTGACTGACTCTTTGGGGGATTTGATCCAGCAACAACTGTGTCCCAAACACCTGCTCCTTTTGACTTCAAATACCCTTTCATTTTTTTTCTCCACGACGAGTAATATGTCTCATCAAAGAAGGGAAATTCATTTGAATAGGACACTGCATGTCCATCCATTTGTGTGTCCATGGATCTCCTTCAAGCTTGTAAGGATTACAGTGAAGGCCTGCTTTGATACCAATTGTTGGACACACCGACCACACTGAGAAGGGGGGAGTGAATCAGTGTGTGGATCTTTTCACAATTATTTCTTTATTTAGTTAGTAACTTCTTCAAACATTAGCATTCATTACTTCCATTAAAAAATACATGCTTTTATGTAAACATGTATGATCAACATTCATCAATAATAAAGAACTATGAACAATCATCATAATGAACACAATGAGCACCATATATATGTGTAAGATTTGTTTATTATGTTGTTACATGAGACTACAATCTCCAAGGTTTATCAGCACCATCTAAAAAGAGCACCAACTCCAAGAGAGTACCAAGCCTCAAATACAAGACCCATATTGCAGATCTTAGCACCAACTCAGATGTGAGGATTTCAACCCTCAAGTACAAGACCCATCTTGTAGACAGAAAAAAATCGGTCAAATGTACCAACAATATTCAACTCTTTCCTACATGTACATGACCTGTATACATGAAAGAACGCATATGTATGTGAGTTGTCTTCTTGCATCATGTGTATGTACACGACCTGTCCTCTGTCAACCTGTGTACAACCTTAGAAAACTAGGGTTTTGGAACTCCAAAACTTAGAGCCCTTCTGACCTTGGCTACCTCTGTCACAACAACCTATAACCTTTCACTGTACATCATAAACCATATGCATATTTGTACCATGTCATCAATGAAGCATCTCCAAAAACCTATGCATGTCCCTCATGCATACATCATCATACAACATAGACATCCCTCAACATCTCATGCTATAGCAATTTGCAACAATATGTTTGACAGTATTACATCTCCAACATCTTAAGATGTTATTGAATCTTCCAACATATTTCCTTTCATAATTTATGCAATCCAAAGATTTTTGAACATAATCATTACATGAGAAATAGTGACCATTGAAAACATTTTCATACCCATTCTTTTGCTTCAACCTTGAAGGTATCTCTCTTTTGAATTTGCTTTGAGGTGTAGGGTTGGCTTATTTGTGTCTTCGTTCCTCTAATCTTCTGCATATTTTCTTGCTTTGTTCAGGTGCTTGACTTTCGTCTTTACTTTCACCCATTTAAAATAAAGGACCTACATCATGCTTGTTAGAAGTTCCAACTTCATAGTGTGCATATTTCTTGTTGTATCCAACACGAGATTTATCATTTGTCAATCTTTGACTATCCAGGATTTCATCCAATATTATTGAGTTGTTCATTAACTTGAAATGAGCATTTGACTTCTCGGCTTTCCTTGTGAGATCGAAAACTTCTTCTTCCATCTTATGACATGATTCTTCTTTTTCATTTTCCTGATTCTTCAATAGTTCCTATTTCCTCTTGGCTTCTTCAAGTTGAGTCCTCATATTGACCTTGATTTCTCTTGTTTCTTTAATTTCTTCAAGGATTTTGCTAAGCTCATCATTTACCTTATTATTTTCTTCTACTTGACTAATTATATCAGTCTTTAGTCTCGTGATATCTTATTATTGTTTCATGAGAATTTTCTTTAGTGTAATGGTAAACCTTTGGTACTTTTCCATGGATTCCTTAGTGTATTTTTAAAGATACTCAAAAGAAACTGAATTATATCATATTTCCATGTTGACTTCTTCTAAATCATTTATAATTTTACCTTTAAGACTCAAAAAATATTCTTCTTCATATATAAGATAATTGTTAGATGATTCTACAAAAACTTCTTCTATTTAAACTAGATCTTCTTCTTTATTTTCAGAAGAACATTCAACATCATTACAATTAGAATTTTTGAAATCACAAGATTTTGGAGATTTTTTACTTTCATTGATGTTTGAGTCTTGATATTCCTTCTCTAGCTTCAGCCATAGGTCCTTGGTGGGGGTAAATTGTCCTATGATTTCTTTGACATAACCTAAGAATCCATTTAATATGGTATTTAATGCCACTGCATTATTCTTCTTTTCTTCCTTTTGAGCTTCGAATTTTGATTGATTCTTTGAGGGATTTGATCCAGAAAAAACTGTGTCCCAAACACATGCTCCTTTTGACTTCAAATACCCTTTCATTTTTATTCTCCATGACAAGTAATATGTCTCATCAAACAAGGGAAATTAATTTGTATAGGAAACTGCATGTCCATCCATTTGTGTGTCCATGGATCTCCTTAAAGCTTGTAAGGATTATAGTGAAGGCTTGCTCTGATACCAATTGTTAGACACACTGACCACACTGAGAAGGGGGGAGTGAATAAATGTGTGGATATTTTCACAATTATTTCTTTATTTAGTTAGGAACTTCTTCAAACATTAACATTCATTACTTCCATTCACAAATGCATGCTTGCATGTAAACATATATCAAAAACATTCATCAATAATAAAGAACTATGAACAATCATCACAATGAACACAATGAGCACCATATATATGTGTAATATTTTTGTATTATGTTGCTACATGAGACTACAATCTTCGGGCTTTATCAACACCAACTCCAAGAGAGTTCTAACCCTCAAATACAAGACCCATATTGCATATCTTAGCACCAACTCCAAGAGAGTACCAACCGTCAAATACAAGACCCATTTTTCATATCTTAGCACCAACTCAGATGTGAGGATTCCAACCCTCAAGTACAAGACCCATCTTGTAGACATAAAACAATCGGTCAAATGTACCAACAATATTCAACTCTTTCCTATAGGTACATGACCTCTATACACAAAAGCACATGTATGTATGTGAGTTGATTTGTTGCATCCTGCATATGTACACGACCTATCCTCTGTCAACCTACGTACAACCTCAGAAAACTAGGGTTTTGGAACTCCAAAACTTATGGCCCTTCTGACCTTTTCTACCTCTATCACAACAACCTATAACCTATCACTGTACATCATCAACCATATGCATATTTGTACTGTGTCATAAATGAAGCATCTCCAACAACTTATGCATGTCCCTCATGCATACATCATCTTACAACATAGACATCCCTCAACTAAGTACAAGTATATCATTATTGTACTATACTTAAGAGTGTTGCTCACTAAGCCAACCAACCAACATATATCATATCCAAGGACAAGACCAACCATATCAATAATGCCTCAATCATTCACGATATCATAAGAAAGTCTAAAAACAAACATGTTCTAATACCAAAAATTATGTAGTTGATCTGAACCTATAGAATGTTGACCTGGGAACTTACTTTCAAAATCTTGGGACTTGGAACCAACATCCACTTGGGTTTTCATGACCTTTTTCACATGTACACTTATTCCTTTCTACAACCCGTGTATGTACACAACCTAGCCTTCTGTGCCCCACGTATGTATGCGACCTAGCTTTATACAACTCACGTACAACTTCAGAAAATTGGGGTTTTTCTGAAACTCTGCAACTCTAAAACGTTCATTGTCAATCCTCCTTTGCTACCTCATAATTGCATAAGTTCAGAAGTATCAATGAGTACCTGCAATAAACCTTTCACCAAATAATAGATATCCAATTTTCTCAATAGATAGATCACAATAAAATACCCTTGCTCTCTTATTTATACTCTCCAAGTAGCTTCCTCTAGGGGTTATCTTCTAACTAACTTCGTTCTTTTAGGGATAACCCAATTCTAACAACGTTTTCCACTCACAACCAATTTATCCACAAATATTAAATTCTCCACTTCTAGTTGCAACTAATTTATTTTTAATTATTTTCTTATTGGAACAACTTAACCCATGATTAACTCCTAGTTGCAACCACTTTGACTAGTCAACTTCTTCTAGGAGCTTCTAGAATAATTTGACTTCTTTGACCTTCTAGGGGATTCTAGATAACTCATGAGGGTTCTCCAGCTTTACTAAGCCATATCTCCTCAACCGTGAGGAACTACGTGACATACCACATATCATTGGAAATGATACGATATGTAATATCCATATAGAATAGTCTTACCTACAACTTCAATGATAATTATTACATTATTCCTCAACCAAACTTAGGTTCCTTACCCATACCTTTGGAGCTACCGGAATGTGATACCATACATACTTAAGGATTTAAATCAATATCTAAGGGTTGATATCAATATACAAGATCACTCTCCAAGGGTTGAGATCAATGATAACCAACTATTCATACCAACTTTCCATGAATCTAAACCAACTGTCTAACAATATCCCCCTTTGGCATTGATGGAAACACTAACATTGATGGAAACACTTAGTCATGACAATACTCATGCTCATGCTCCCTGTGAGTATCGTTCCCCATCAATGTTTCTATCTCTCCCCCTTAGACATAAATGGGAAAGGGTATATCTCCTTGGGGATGCTTCCCCTATATGCACTATCCTTAGGGATTCTCCCCATGTCTTCATACCTCTAATTACTTTCTCTCTCTCTTTGACAAATGATTAACTCCCCATGTCGATCTAACACTATACCTACTCTAACCAATAATGTTTAAGATAATAACTCTGCCTATGGGTATGTCTCGTCCTATCTTCATTGCAAGATGTTGTGTGATCATAGTCAACAATATGCTACCACTGCAATATGCTTCTACTAAAGATATTTTTTATCTATCAGAAAACTAATGAAATTCTCAAAAATATTGCATTAACAATACCATGATCTGGTATTCCTATGACGATCCTTAGACTCATCCACGCATCATAAAATGATCCATCAATCCGTTATACTGATCTGTAACTACTATTGTAACTATCTCTATCACTATCAAAATTATGTCAGTGTCTCATCAACCTGTATTTGATCATCAACCATCTAAACCTATGGCATATCATACATCAAGTGTGTACAAACATACATAAGTCTATCTCATGATATTGACAATGAATAGTGAATCATAAACAAAGCATTAACCATCATCAAACTTGTACCAAACCATGCACCAACCTGTACCAAACCATGCATCAACCATGCACCAACCTGTACCTAAAAAAAAATTTCATATCACTCATTATATTCCTCAACCAACTACCATAAACTATATGCCACGAACCATATGTCAAGAAATGTATCTCAACCATATACCATATCAAGAATCGATCTCGTACCATATACCATGTATCATAAGATATGCTAAAAACGTAATACAAATGTTTTGATTCAACTAAGTACTATCACTCATAATCATTCCATGTACCATACATCAATCATGCATTAACATGTACCTCATCCTGTACCGTCAACTAGTGCATCAACCATGCACCAAAACTGTACCAACAAACTATACCAACACAAGTGCATCAACTATGGATCAAGATATGACTCATCAAGATGTAAAAGCATCACCATACTATACATATCATGTGTTTTACAACTCATCAACTATATGTCCCAATATGTAACTCAACCATATAACAAATACATACACCAAGATATCCAACAAATAGGCCTCTAACAATACATCACACTACCATAGACACTTAAATCAAACCATGTGCCAAAACCTATCTTTTATGTAGCATCAAGCACGTACTAACCATATACCAATATCACCAACCAATGCCTCTAACAATATACCTTAAGATATGTCAATATAGCTCATACATGTACCAACCATGTACTATAACAGATCTATGTCAAAACCATTCACTACAACAAGTATAATGCAACAATAATACTTCTAGACATGTACCAAGAATATGCATCAATAGATCAATGATGTACCTATATCTATCATCACATTATCCATGATATACCTTGTAAACAAAGTGCCATAACCTTACTGATAAGTACTCAACATAACTAGCATTATACCTTAATAGAGATGCATTAATCCACACACTAGGGTTTGGACCATGCATTCAACATAGGCCTCAATCATATGCTCCAAAAACTCAACTATATATTATCACCATATTTTCATCAAACAATATTATGTTCATACCTGTATTTTTTTTATTTTTTTTTACTAACCTTGAACATCAAACCTCTAATATTCTGTGTTGTACCATCAAACTAAGTTGCAACTCATATGTACACCCCCTTTTTTTTTAATATTTACCTCAGGTACACAACCTTTCTTTAGATAGCTCACGTATGTATGCAACCTTTCTATAAGTCACCTCGCATATGTATGTGATTTTTCCCATAGGAACCTGCATATGCCTTAGAAATTATTAAGCTTGCCTCATTATTTATGCATTCATTCATGTCTAGTTGTTCAGTCTTCTTCATCCACTTCTAAGAGTGTCCTAGTTTTTCAATACTTATTCTCTGAGCTTCCATTCTTTCAACATTGTTGTTCTTCATGTTTCATTTTCTCTTCTTGCCATATTGTATGAAGCATTTCTCATCGATTGTCTTCTTGAATTCCAACAATCCTAGGATTTGTGGCCAAACCCACTGCAGTTGTAACATCTCATAGTGTGACAATGTGTAGTAATATGTCCAACAAGATTACATCTCCAACATATTAATATGTTAGTGAATCTTCCAACATCTTTCCTTGCATAATGTTAGCAATCCAAATCTTTGTGACCATAATCATTACATGAGAAACAATGACCACTGAAAACATTTTCATACCTGTGTTTTTGTGTAAACCTTGAAGGTATCACTCTTCTAAATTTTATTTGAGGTGTAGGGTTGGCTTCTTGGTGTCTTTCTTGCTATGATATTCTGAATATTTTCTTTCTTTGTGCAGGTGCTTGACTTGTAGATTTACTTTCACCCTTTGAAAATGAAGGACCTGCATCATGCTTCTTAGAAGTGCCAACCTCAGAGTGTGTAGTTTCCTTGTTGTATCCAAGACTAGATTTATCATTTGGAAATCTTTGACTATCCAAGATTTCATCCAAGATTATTGAGTTGTTCATGAACTTGACATGAGCATTTGACTTCTCATATTTCCTTCTGATATCAACAAATTCTACTTCCATCTTATGACATGATTCTTCATTTTCATTTGTTTGATTCTCCAATAGTTCCTCTATCCTTTTGGCTTCTTCAAGTTGGGTCCTCATATTCAGATTGTTTTTTATTCTATAGTTCCTCTATCAATTCTGGTAGATAGATCATGGGAACAAATTGTAATATCCCTACCATGGATCAATTCATTGATTTTCTCACACATGAGCGGGAAAAACTCATTCATATGGGCTTAATCAAGGATTCCAAAGAACATGCACTCACCATGCATGATGGAAAAGGATCATCCAAATATAACGAAAAGGAGAAACAGAACAAGAAGGAGGGATATTCCAATCCCTTCAACGATTCTTCAGGTTCCAAAGACTCTTCAAAATCCAAGAAGAAGAAAAAGGGAAAGAAGTGAACTTATTGAAATAAACCAAATCATCAAGAATCCACATGCATGAAGAAGCAAAATGATCTTATGGAATAGGCACTTCAACAGAAAAAACTTGGAAAATTCATTACAGAAGGAGTCAAGAAGTAGAAGGAAGAAGATATTGTTCCTAAGAAAGGTAATTATCATGTTATTGTTGCAATTAATTCCTCATTTGATTCATGTATTATAGATTCGGGCACATCACATCATATGATAGAAAAAGAGGAATTTTTTACTTCTTTGAGCTCATGCTCAGGACCCCCTATTCTCATGGGGGATGATACTCCAATAGAAGTAGTAGGAGAGGGGAGAGTGGAACTCTATAATGACAGTTTTGAGAATGTTTTACATGTTCCAAATATTTCTATGAATCTTCTCTTTGTTTATCAGATCACTCTGAAAGGTAAAAAGGTTGAATTTACATCAGATTTAGTTTTTGTACTTGATATGCATGACAATTACATTATTTCAATTGGTGAGGTGGATCACAAGTCAAGGTTTTATAAATTAACTAATTTTTATGACGTGGCTCATATTTTCTACTTACACATAAGGAGAATAATTTGCATGCACCTCGAGTGCAACATGCAGATACTCTTGTTCTTCCATCAGTTCTAGACATCATAGATGATTCCATACACTCAGATTTTGTACATGGAAATATGCAGATAGTACACCTAGATAAGAAGCCAACATCGAAGCTTCAACAGATTCCCAAGAGGGGACAATTCACACTTCAGTAATCAGGGGTACTTGCAAGGAATCCATTGGATTCAAAGGGGACTCGATCTCAGCATGAGGATCCTTCTCATATACTTTCATCTTCTAAACCTACGATGCCCATGCATTGTTATATGGTTCAATCTTCAGATCCACATACCTATAGTAAGCCTATGAGAAATACATTATGGAAAGTATCTATGCATAAGGAGTATGAAACGCTCCTAAGTAATCATGTTTGGAATCTAGTTCCACTTCCACCATAAAGGAATATTTTCAGGTGCAGATGGTTCCACGGGATCAAGAGGTACAAGGCGAGACAGGTTTCCAAAGGACTTCATCAGATCCATAAATATTTCTACATCTTCATGAATACTTTCGGTGATCAAAAGTTTCAAACTTTGCGGGATTGTCATGGAGTGAAGAAATCAGTTGCCTAGTAGTTGCCTTTTTCTCTTTTGATGCATTATCTTTTGAGGGGGGTTTTGTTCCCAAGTGGTTTTCCCTCTTTCTTCATTTTTATTCAGTGTTCATTAGTTGCATTGTACATGAGTACCTGATATGGCCTAGTTGTCGAGACTCATTTTTTACTCCATTATGGTGCTCAGGGGGGGTGTTGGAGAAATTTATATTTCAACACACTAGCTCAGTGGGAGTTAACTAACTAGTTCTATTTTAGACCATCACTATTGTGCATGCATGCATTCCTAAGGAAAGATAACTGCTTGATTCCCTTTCTTAATTATGGAATGTTATGTCCTATATATGAGTGTATTCAACTCCTTCATTTTATCATATTGATCATTCATTGTATCAATCATCATTCATTGATCATCTCATTGGAGTAGTGTGCATATGTTTTCTCATTATTTCATATTGAATCTCTCTTCCTTTCTTTATAAGCTTTGTTTGTACTTTATTTGGCTAGATATTCTGTGTAGGTTTCGATGAAACATTGACACATTCAACATCATTACACTTAGAATTATCGCAATCAGAATATTTTGGAGAGTCTTTACCTTCATTGATGACTGAGTCTTGATATTCCTTCTCTAGCTTCATCCATAGGTCCTTGGCAGAGGTACATTGTCCTATGATTTCTTTGACAAAGCCTAATAGTCCATTTAAGATGGTTTGGATTCCACTACATTATTCTTCTTTTCTTCCTTTTAACATGTAAATATTGATTGATTCTTCAAGGGAACTGATCCAACAACAAATGTGTCCCAAGCACCTTCTCCTTTTGACTTCAAATACCCTTTCATTTTTATTATCCATGTCAAGTAATATGTCTCATCAAAGAAGGGAAATTCATCTGTAGAGGACACCACATGTCCATCCATTTGTGTTTCCATGGATATCCTTCAAGCTTGTAAGGATTATAGTGAAGGCCTACTCTGACACCAATTGTTGGATACACTGACCACACTGAGAGGCCGGGGTGAATCAATATGTGGCTCTTTTCATAATTCTTTACTTCTTTAGTTATCAAATTATTCAAACATTATCATTCATTACTTGCATTCACAAATCTTCTTGCATGTAAACATATATCAACAACATTCATCAATAATAAATAACTATGAACCATCATCGCAATGAACACAATTAGCACCATATATATATATGTGTAATATTTTTTTATTATGTTGTTACATGAGGCTACAATCTCTGAGGGTTATCAGCACCAACTGAAAACAATACCAACTCCAAGATATTACCAACTCTCAAATACAAGAACCAACTTGCATATCTCATCACCAACTGAGATTTGAGGATTCCAACCCTCAAGTACAAGACCCATCTTGTAGAAAGAAAACAATATGTCGATTGTACCAACAACATTCAACTCTTTCCTATAGGTATGTGACCCGTATATACTGCAGCACACGTATTTACGTGACATTTCCTCTTTCATCCTGCATATGTATGTGACCTATCCTCTTTCAGCCTGCATACAACCTAAAAAAACTAGGGTTTTGAAACTCCAAAACTTTTGGCCCTTCAGGCCTTTGTTTCCTATGTCGCATTAGCCTATAACCTGTCAATGTATATCATCAACGATATGCATATATGTACCATGTCATCAATGAAGCATCTCCAACAACCTGTGCATATCCCTCATGCATACATGATCATACAACATAGACATCCCTCAACTAAGTACAAGTATATCAATATTGTACCATACTTGAGAGCGTTTCTCACTCGGACAACCAACCAACATATATCATATCCAAGTACAATACCAAACATCTCAATAATTCCTCAAGAATTCACCATATCATAAAAAAGTATAAAAAAAAGCATGTAACCATACCAAAAATTATGTAGTTGATATGAATCTGTAGAATGTTGACCTAGGAACTTGCTTTCAGACTCTAGGGACCTCGCACCAATGTCCACTTAGGTTTTCATGAATTTTTTCACATGTACGTTGCTTCATCTTCTGGATCCCACATATGTACATGAACTGGTCTCATGTTGCTCGCGTATGTATGCGACCTGGACTTCTACAGCCCACATACATCTTCAGAAAACTAGGGTTTTTCTGAAACTTCGCAACTCCGAAAATTTCACTGTAAATCCTCCATTTCTACGTCAAACTTGCGTAAATTCAGATATATCAATGAGTACTTGCAATAAACCTTTCACCAAATAATATATATCCAATTTTCTCATTATATAGATCACAATAAAATACCCTTAATCTCTTATTTATACTCTCCAAGTAGCTTCCACTAGGGGTTGTCTTCTAACCAACTTCCGTGTTTTAGGGATAACCCACTTATAACTACTTTGTCCACTTACAACCAAATTATCCACAAATAGTAAATTATCCACTTCTAGTTGCAACTAATTTATTTTTACTTATTTTCTTATTGTAACAACTTAACCCTTGATTAACTCCTAGTTACAACAACTTTGACTAGTCAACTTTATTATCACATAGAGTTGTTCAAGTTCACAAGTGATAGCCATCAGTGCACAGAGCAGGAAAAGAAACTACAATGGCATTTTTTCCCCTGCACATTTTCAATGTGGCGCTATCTCTAAATGCAGATGGAAGGACTCCAAAGTTAGTAGGCAGATAAAAGTTTGGCGGGGGTGCTAAAAGTAGTTGACGTGCCTAGATCTCATCTCCCCCCTAGATCAATAGTCACTAATCATATCCGGGCCGCAACATGCGTTGATGCTAAAATATGAAGGGTGGGCCAATATCGAAACCATGATTTTGCGGGGAGGTGACGTGTCGGCAGGAGGTGCATATAGGGCTCAAAAGTGGTGAAGGTCCAAACTACTTTCTGTAGCCCCGATATGCACATGCACGTATAGTTCCCTATCCCTGGTCGACAAGTGGATGCCCAACATATGTCCCATCACACTCCAATCCCAAGGAGCGGTCATCCATGTGCAAGGGTTGAATTCCACAACCTCAATGCCCAATCCAATTGCAACAGGTGGTATTCTGGAGATCGTTCATCTCGTCGCACTCTAATCCATATGAAGATTCAGTTAATAAGGTAGAGGGTGGTAGTTGAATCCTCATCTCAACCGAGAAATGGAAGGATCAATAGTTATGTCTAAGGAGGCCAGACTGTCATCAGGGTACATCGATGGTTAGTTTCCACATGTCCTCACTGAGTCTGGTTTGTGTCTGACAGAGGGAAACTTGTCCAGTCTGACAGAAGACTGCTCAGACACAAAGCTTTGAAAGGAATTTCCAACTCACACCCCTGGCGGTAGTGGGCTGGTCTAAGTATAAATAGACCAGTTTGATATTTTGTTCTGGTTGTCAACTGGTTGAGTAGAGATCCCTATTTTGTAATATTTTGATACCAAAGTTGTTCTCTGGTTATGTATCAAATTTGAGACTTTTGCATTAATAGAAGTCAACCTCTTTTCATCTCTCTATTAAAACTATGCTAAAACACTCGAGCATGGAATATCTAGTCGAGGGTTGTTATGATATTGTAATGTAGGTTTGATTACAGTGGTATCGTGACCAGTTTTAGTCAACTCCCTTGTATCTTATTTCTCCTCACACTGAAGGACTCGGGCATGGAGGATCCAGTCGAGTTGTCGTAGTTTCATTGTGATGTAGGTTTGATTACTATGTTGCTATGACTCTGTCACTTTGACATATTTCAGTGTCTGAAGCTTGAGTTCAAGAGTACTCTTGAGCCTAAGTTTTTCTTCACCAAGTTGCTTGAAAGCTTGATGCCCATGGAATACTTGTCCACTTTCTCACCAAGTCTTCCTCCTGCTCGCCCTTAAAATTAAATATTTGATTGAAGTTAATGAGGCCCTCACTTCCCTCTGCATTTATTGTCCAGTTCCTGTATTAAAATCATTCTTATACTAAGCTTTGTCCGTTTGACCTCCATTCATAATACCAACATCCACCAAACATTCTTATGGGTACTGGGCTTATTCTCTTTCAATCTGAGGGTGACTCTCAGTGATAACATTATTGGCATCATTACCAGGGAACGAATTGAAGACATTTCCTTGGGATAGAATGACAAAGAAATTATGATTCTGAAGGTGCATCTGGAATCAGTGACTTGAGGATTGCAACTTGCACCTGGCGACTCCATTGTTTCAGTTGTGGTTCCCAAAGGCAGACACACGAGGTCTACTCCATAGTTGCCCCTAGAAACACCTGAATATGACCCAGAAAAGATCATCAAAAGGGGAAAGACCTCTCAAAAAGGCATTTCAACTGTTGTACCAGGTGATCCTAGTAATCCACAAACTTCTTCTCTTAAAAATCAATTAGCTGCATCTAATTTTCCTTTTATATCGTCTATTGGAGTTTCCAAAATTTTAAATTTTGGAAGTATCCCTGTTGAATTTCCCCCTTCTAGGCCTCATTTTGAAGAAAGTTTTGATACCCCCATTTCCCCTGAGGTTGTCAAGTGGTTCAATCCTATAGGTTCAGAAGGTTGTCCTATTTTGGGTTTTCCTACTCACCCTCCTATCATAATCGCTACATCTAAAGAGAGGGAAGATTATTTTCCTTTCTCCCCTAGAAGTGCAGTCCCAGTATCACCTGTCCAAACCCCATGTCCCCCTGGTTCTCCTACAGTCCACATCCAAATGGAAGGCGCTAATCTTCCTAGAAACAGAATGGATGCCATAGTACTTGCTAGGTATGAACCTCGTGTTTTACCTCAGCCTATGAATCCCCTCCCAGTTGGAGATTACCTCAAGTACATGCCCAAGATTACAGGAGAAGAGGACATAACTACAGAAGAGCACCTTTCATCCTTTTACAGCTATGCAAATAATCTTAATATTGAAAATGAAGATGTATGGCTGATATTTTTCATACATAGCCTTGATAGTGAGACTATGAAATGGTTCAGGGGTTTGACTCCTGGATCTATTGATGGGATTGAATCTCTAGATGATTCATTCTTAAGACATTGGGGGGATAAAAAAGACTTCCTTTATTACATCACAGAGTTCAGATCTCTTAAGAGAGAAGAGGGGGAATGACTCTCAGACTTCTCCAAGATATTTAATAAAATGTATAATAAGATCGCCACTGAGATTAAGCCTACTGAAACATCTGCCAAGATCACTTATGCCGGTGCCTTTTACCCTGAGTTTTGTCTCCTTTTGAGAGAAAGAAGAGCTACCTCCTTGGCGCATATGCAATATGTGTCCCTTGAAGTAGAACCCAATATACTGGTAGTTGAAAAACTTAGGAGTAAGGTTGATAGAGACAAAAGAAAAGGAAATTTTGAAGCTTCAACCTCTGCTTCCTATGCTTCCCACCCTCGGGTGGATGAGCTGACTAAACTGGTTAAATCACTTTCTGCAAAAATGGAGAAATTGAAATTTGAGGGGAAACATGGCTATAAGAGTGACCAAAATGCTGATAACAGGGGAAATTTCAGGAGACCAAATAATTCCCCTCAGATCATCTAGAGATATAAAAGAAATAGGGATGATCAAAAGATCCAGACCCCTCTCCAAAATAACCTGGTTACTAATGAAGGAGAGGAAGAAGATGTGGATCCTGAAATCCATTGCCTAGGTGACATATCTTCATTTCCTCATTTAACTCAGTTTTTGTACAAAGAGTCCCTCATGGATAGCCAACTAAATGAGATGAGCAAAGGGTAAAGGACCAGTAACCAACCAAATAGATATAACCTTAGGTCTAAAAAGAAAGAGGGAAATCCTGACAGTCCTGAACAACCTAATAGAACATAGCATATTGTTAAGGAGGTGGTAGCTAGTAGCAAAGAAAAGGAGGCACAGAACCCCCAAGCAATGATCAAGAACCCTGTCCCAGAGGTGAAGGTGATTCTGAAGCCTCCCTTCTCTTGTAGCTTTGAGAATGAGATTCAAAATATTAAAATTCATGTACCTTTCTTGGAGCTAGTTAAAAATGAGGATTTCAAGAGATACCTCTCCAAAGTGTTGCAGCCTGAGCCTTCATCCCATCCCACAGATTCGGTCAACCTCCAAGATGAAAATCCTATTGTCATACTAGGACCTTTGGTAGAGGATAGAGATGACTCCTCTCCTCCTATCTATAAATCATTGAACATCCATGATAAGGTTCTTCACAACTGCTTGATGGATTCAGGGGCATCTCACAATATCATGCCTAAGATTGTCATGGAGGAGCTCAGGTTGGAGGTAACAAAAACTTATCATGACCTGTACTCATTTGATTCTAGGAAGGTGAAGTGCCTCGGGGTTATTTAATACTTGGATATATCTTTGTTCTAGTTTTCCATGAAGAGTGTGGTCATGGATATTGTAGTGGTTGATGTCCCCCCTAAGTTTGGGATGTTGTTGTCTAGATCTTGGATAAAAATAATAGGGGGAACCTTGCAAATGGATCTTTAATATGACACTATTTATGTGTTTGGAGGAGAACAAAGAAGCCTTTATAGGGAAGCACAACTTTCTTACATCATCAGTGATGAAGAAAATCTGACCAACCACCCCATTTTTGCAGTAGATATCGATATGGGAACCAGTATGCTACAACTCACTGATAGTCCTCGAGAAACCATGGAAATCAGAAAGCATCCCATCACCACTTGTGAATACCCTCCATCCAATGCCTCTATTTGCAAAAGGGTTTTTGATGGAGCCTCTTCCAAAGAAGGTGTTGGAGTTAGGGTAGTTTTATTTTCCCCTACCCAAGAGACCATATCTTTGTCATATAAGCTTGAATTTGAAGCAACAAACAATGTGGAAAAATATGAAGCTCTTGTTTTGGTTATGAGAGCGACAAAAGACATGAATATTGAAGAGCTAGTAGTGTTTGGAGATGTTGAACTGATTGTTCATCAAGTAAGAAATCAGTATCAGACTGAGCACACCGGGTTAAGGGCTTACAGAAATCAAGTCTAGGATCTTGTTGACAGTTTCTTCTTGGAGTTTAATATCTCATTTGTCCCAAGAGAGAAGAACTCTATGACAGATTCATTGGTTGTCTCAGCAAGCAATTTCAGGGTCCCTCTACCCCCAAATCTCAAGTATGAGGTGGAAGTAAAATACAGACCCTCTATTCCTGACAATGTCAAACATTGGAAGGTTTTTGAGGATGATCTTGAGATAAAAAGGTTTCTCGAGACTGTGGATGACTTCTATGATTTTCATATTGATCAGGATCAATATGTTGAAGAAAACCCTCATGTTGATGCTTTCATGAATAAAATTGTTGACCATCATATTGTTTAGTTGCCTAATAACCATATTCCGAAGGGACTAGTCCCTTTGGAGAGACTGTTTGACATAAATTATGTTGTTGTAAAGGTTAAAGGTTCAATTGAAGAATATGATGTGACTGAATTCAATTTAGGAACATAGGAGGATCCCAGGTATGTCAAATTGTCTAGCAGTTTGTCAAAGGAGCAAAGGGTTGAGTATGTCAAGATTTTGAGGGAGTTTGCTGATGTTTTTGCTTGGAAATATGAAGACTTAAGAACATATGACAAAGACATCATGGAACGTAAAATCCCTTGGAAAGAAGAGACCAAACCCTTAAGGCAGAAACTCAGACAGATAAACCCCATGTTGTTTCCTATTATGGAAAGGGAAGTAAAAAAGTTCTTGGATGCCCAGATCATCATTCCCTTGAGCTTTCCAGAATGGGTGGCTAATTTGGTGCCTGTAAGGAAGAAGAATGGAGAAATCGGGTTATGTGTTGATTTCATAAATTTGAACAGGACCTCCAAAAAGGATAACTACCCCTTGCCGAAGATGGAACACATTTTGTAGAGGGTGACTGGTTCATCCAGGCTATCAATGATTGATGGTTTATCTGGCTACAATCATATTTATGTCCTTCCTGAAGATAGAGAGAAGACAACTTTCACTACTCCATGGGGCACATTCATGTATGCTAAAATGCCCTTTGCATTGATGGATACATGAGCAACTTTCCAACAATCCATGGACATTGCCTTCGCTAGGGAGAAAGACAAATTTGTAGTCATCTATCTGAATGACATTACAATGTTCTCAAGGTATGATAAAGAGCATTTCCATCATCTGAGGAGAGTTTTCCTAAAATGCAGAAAATTTGGTCTCTCCCTCAATCCAAAGAAGTCTTTGTTTGCTATGAGAGAGGGTAAATTATTGAGGCATATCATGTCATTGCAAGGGGTAAGAATTGATCCAAGCATAGTAAAGTCCATCCAGACCTTATCTTTTCCTAGATCTAAGAAAGAAGTTCAGTCTTTCTTGGGTAAAATCAACTTTCTGTGGAGATTCATTTCTAATTTTGTTGAGTTGGTTAAGCATAGTATAGCCATGTTTAGGAAAGAAAATGAAGTGAAATGGGTTGTTGAGTCCATAAATTATTTCAAACAAATCAAGAAGGATATAACTGAAGCACCTGTGTTCATCAGTCCTGACTATTCTAAAGATTTTTTTATATTTCCGTTTGCCTCATCTGATACATTGGCTTTTGTTTTTCTACAGAGAAATATAGAGGGGTTAGAGCAGCCTATTTCCTTTTTCAACAGAGCACTGAGGGATGAAGAAACAACGTATGATATCATGGAGAAGAAAGAATATGCTTTGGTCAAATCCCTCAAGGCTTTTAGAATCTATGTTCTGCATTCAAAAATCATTTCATATGTCCCCTCAGCCTCAGTAAAGGAGATATTGATCCAGCCTGATATAGATGGAAGGTGAAGAAAATGGATGGCCAAAATTATGGAGTTCGACCTAGAAATCAAACCCACTAATTTGGTGAAAGGAAAAGGTTTAGCCAGGCTACTGGCTGAATCAAACCGCAAGGCTTTAGGGGTAAAGTTTATGAACATAAATTCATAAAATCATCAAAACTGAGATTTTTGATAAAGACTCTCATGTCAACCTCAACTTAGCAAAATGCGCCTGGTATAAATACATCATATATTTTCTACAGAAGTTAAGGCCTCCTAATGGTTTGGACAAAAATAAGGCAAGAGATTTGAAGCTCAAAGAAATCAAATATTTTCTCATTGATCAGGTTTTGTACTGGAAGGACCCTCTGGGAGTTTTGCTACGATGTCTAGATCCGCAGAAATCCCAAAAATCCATATCATATTTTCATGAAATCTTATGTGGAGGACATCATTTTTGGAGGACCAAAACTTACAAGATCCTCAGAGATGGGTATTACTGGTCCAGCCTTTTTACTGATGTTTGTGCAAAAAGTAGAGCATGTGTCAAATGTCAAAAGTTTGTTGGAAGGTGGCATCTCAAATCTTTGCCTTTGAAACCTGTAATGGTTTATGGACCTTTTCAACAGTGGGGTCTTGAATTCATTGGAGATATCCACCCATCCTCAAGTGGCCAACACAGGTGGATTTTGATTGCCACTGGTTATTTTAACAAATGTATAGAAGCCATCCCTACAAGGAGTGCCTCTCACTAGGTGATCATTAGCTTCCTTGAATATATCATGTCCAGATTTGGTTGTCCAAGAAGGATTGTCATAGAAAATGTTGCCTCTTTCAGAGTTGAACCATTAATCAAGTTATGTGAGTAGTATGGAATTGCATTAATCCATTCTACTCCCTACTACCCTCGAGGAAATGGTTTAGCAGAATCCTCTAACAAAATCCTCATAAATATCATCAAGAAATTGTTAGAAGATAACAAGAAATCCTCATACTCAAAGCTGAAATTTGCATTACGGGCTGACAGGGTCACAACAAAGAGGTCACTAGGTGTTTCCCCTTTTCAGCTGATGTGTGGGGTGGAGGATATTTTTCCTTCCCAGCTTGTCATTCCTATGAAAAAATTCCTCCAGGACCACCAAGGAGAACTTAATGATATGGTTAGGAGGATACATGAGCTGGTGGAAGTACAACAAACCAGAGAGAAGCTAATTGATAAATCTCATGATCACCAATAGAAAATAAAATGAGCCTTTGACAAAGGGGCGAGCAAGGACCATTTCTAGCCGGGAGATCAGGTGCTCAAGTGGGATGCCCCCAAGCAGGACAAAGGCAAACATGGAAAATATGAAGCCTTATGGATTGGTCCATTCAAGATCTCTGAAGTATTTTCAAATAACACCTATAA
>JZKD02S1923263.1:464251-476373 GCA_000966675.3 Picea glauca
TATCGCGATTTCGGGGTTTTCGTTGTCAAGGAACTTTGACATATCCAACTCGCGATCCTCGAAACTCCGATGACTACGCTCCTGGTCCATATGACCATTATTCTCATGACCGTAGACAAACCTTCACTCCCTTTAAAGACCTTGCAGGTTCTCATTGATCCAACGGTGGTCGGGTCCCTGCGCTCGGATCTGACGGCTGAGACCTGTCCTCCTATCGAGCTTCTCCCGGTGGCGCCCGATTGCTGCCACGCGTCCTTCCAAATAGACGGTCCTGATTATGTCGGGATTTCACCTTGGCTTTCCCGATGGTAAACCTCGTACAGCTCCTGTCCGATCTGACCGTGAACGGGTTTTCTGAATGGGATCCAACGGCTGTGGATCTCTGTCTTCCTTCTCCTCTACGAACTCCCGTATCTTGAGCTTTGCCTTTGCTGCGCGCGTTTTCTTCAATGTTGTTCCTCCTGAGCTTGCCATCAATGACAAGCATATGCTACTTGGTAAACATTTGCCAACACTCACAAGGAGCATGCCATCCCCTATGGAGCCAATGTGATCACATACAGTTGTTCAAGTTTGCATGTGACAACCATCAATGTACAGAGCAGGAAAAGCAATTACAATTTCATTTTTCCCCTACACATTTTCGATGTGGCTCTATCCCTAAATGTAGATGGAAGGACTCCAAAGTTAGCAGGCAGATAAAAGTTTGGCAAGGGCGCTAAAAGTAGCTGACATGACTAGATCTCGGCACACCCACTAATCAATAGTCGCTAATCATATCCGGGAAGCAACATGCACGGATTCTAAAATATGAAGGGCGGGCTGATATTGAAACCATGGTTTCATAGGGAGGCGACATGTCGACAACAGGTGCATATCGGGCCCAAAAGTGGTGAAGGTCCAAACCACTTTTCATAGCCCCGATATGCACATGTGAATATAGCGCCCTATCTGAGGTCGACAAGTGGTCACCCGACAGATGTCCCTTCACACTCCAATCCCAAGGAGCAGTCAGCCATGAGCGAGGTTTGACTTCCATAGCCTCATCGCCCAATCCAATTGTGACAGGTGGTCTTCTGTGGATCGTTCATCTCGTCGTGCTCTAATCCCGATGAAGATTTAGTTAATAAGGAAGGGGGTGCTAGTTGCAACCTTAATTCAACCCATAAATGGAAGGCTAGATAGTTATGGCTAAGGAGGTCGGATTGTCATGAGGGTACAATGATGGTAAGTTTTTGTAGGTTTTCGTTGAGTCTAATTTGTGTCTGACAGAGGGAAACTTGTCCAGTCTGACAGAGGACTGCTCAGACGCAAATATTTGAAAGGCATTTCCAGGTCACACCCCTGGCAGGAGTGGGTTGTTCTAAGCATAAATAGACCAATTTGATATTTTTTTTATGGTCGTCAACTGGTTGAGCAAAGCTCCCTATTTTGTAATATTTTTATACCAAAGTTGTTCTCTGGTTATGTATCAAATTTGAGACTTTCGCATTAATAGAAGTCAGCCTCTTTTCATCTCTATGTAAAAACTATGCTTAAACACTCGGGCATGGAAGATCCAGTTGAGGGTTGTGATGTTATTCTAATATAGGTTCGATTACAGTGGTATTGTGACCAGTTTTAGTCAACTCCCTTATATCTTATTTCTCCTCACACTGAAGGACTTGGCCATGGAGGATCCATTTGAGTTTTCGTAGTTGCATTGTGATGTAGGTTTGATTACTATGTTGTTGTGACTGTGTCACTTTGATATATTTCAGTTTCTGAAGCTTGAGTTCAAGAGTACTCTTGACCCTAAGCTTTTATTCACCAAGTTGCTTGAAAGCCCAATGCCCATGGAATACTTGTCCACTTTCTCACCAATTCTTCCTTTTTCTCTCCCTTAAAGTCAAATCACTGACCAAAGTTAATGAGGCCCTCACTTCCCTGTGCATTTCTTGTCCAGTTCCTGTATTAAAAGCATTCTTATACTAAGCTTTTTCCATTTTACCTCCATTCATAATACCAACATCCAACAAACATTCTGATGGGTACTGGGCTTATCCTCTTGCAATCTGAGGGTGACTCTCAGTGATAACAAACTTATTCTAGGAGATTAGAATAATTTAACTTCTTTGACCTTCTAGGGGATTCTATATAACTCATGAGGGTTCTCCAACATTACTAAGCCATATCTCCTCAACCGTGATTAACTACGTGACATACCACATATCACCAGAAACAACACAATATGTACTATCCATCTAGAATAGTCTCACCTGCAACTTCATTAATATTTATTACATTATTCCTCAACCAAAATTGGGTTCCTTACCCATACCTCTAGAGCTATCACAATGTGCTACCAAACATACTCAAGGGTTGACATCAATCTCTAAGGTTTGACATAAATCTACAAGATCACTCTCCAAGGGTTGAAATCAATGACAACCAACTATCCAAACCAATTGTCCATCAATCTAAACCAACTGTCTGACAATTTCCCCCTTTGTAAATGATAGCAACACCAACATTGATGGAAACACTTAGTCATTGCAATACTCATTCTCATGCTCCCTATGAGCATCACTACTCATCATTTTTTCTATCTCTCCCCCTTTGACATCAATGGAAAAGGATGTCTCTCCTTGGGGTTGCTTCCATTGTCTACACTATCCTTGGGGCTTCTCCCCATGTCTTCATAACTCTTATTAATTTCTCTCTCCCTTTGACAAAGGATTAACTCCCCCTATCGATATGACACTATACCTACTCTAACCAATCGTGGTTAAGAGAATAACTCCCCCTATGGGTATGTCTCCCCCTATCTTATTTGCAAGATGTCATGTAATCACTGTGAAAAATATGCTACCACTGCAATCTTCTTATGTTACGAATATTATTTCTCTATCGGAACTCTAATTAACTGCTCAACAATACTGCATCAAGAATACCATGATCTTCAATTCCTATGATGATCCTTGGACATGTTCATGCATCATACAATGATCCATCAATTTGTTATATTGATATGTAACTATTGTTGTAACTATCTATATCATCGTCTCATCAACCTATATCTAATCATAAACCATCTAAACATGTGCCATACCATACATCAAGTGTATACCAACATACATACTATCTCATTATATCAAAAATGAATAGTGAATCATAAAAAAAGCATCAACCATCATCAAACCTATACCAAACCATGCATCAACCATGCACCAACCTGTGCCTCAAACAAGTGTCATATCACTCATGATATTCCTCAACCAACTACCATAAACTATATGCCACAAACCATATTCCAAGAAATGTATCTCAACCATATACCATATCAAGCATCAATCATGTACCATATACCATGTACCATAATATATGATAAACAAGTAATATCAATGGTGTACTTCAACCAAGTACTATCACTAATAATCATGCCATGTACCATACATCAGTCATGCATTAACATTTACCTCAACATGTACCATCAATGAATGCATCAACCATGCACCAAACCTGTACCAACAAACTTTACCAACACAAGTGCATCAACTATTGATCAAGCTATGACTCATGAAGATGTACCAACATCACCATACCATACATCTCATGTATGTTCCAAATTATCAACTATATTTCCTAATATTTAACTCAACCATATACCATATGCATACACCAATATATCCAACAAATAGGCCTCTAACAATACATCACACTACCATAAACCCTTATATCAAACCATGTGCCAAAACCTCTTTTTTATGTAGCATCAAACATGTACTAACCATATACCAATATCACCAACAAATGCTTCTCACAAGAAACCTTAATATTTTTCAATAGATCTCTCACATGTACCATCCATGTACTACAACAGATCTACCTCAAAACCATTTACTATAGCAAGTATAATGCAACAATAATACCTCTATACATGTACCAAGAATATGCCTCAATAGATAAATGATGTACCTCTATATAGTATCACATTACCCATGATATACCCCATAAAAAAAGTGCCATAACCTTACTGATAAGTACTCAACATAACTAGCAATGTAGCTTAATAGAGATTCCTCAATCCACACACTAGGGTTTGTACCATGCATCCAAGATAGGTCTCAAGCGTATACTCCAAAAACTCAACTATATCTCATCACCATACATTCATTAAACAATCTTATGTTCATACCAAAATGTGCTACTGGACATACTCAAGGGTTGACATCAATCTACAAGATGACTCTCCAAGAGTTGACATCAATGACAACCAATTATCCAAGCCAATTGTCCATCTATCTAAACCAACTATCTGGCAGCAAGGCTAGAATTCCTTTGATAGTTACAATCCTTGGAATTCCTTGAACTGTTCTTAAGTTCCCTTCCTCATGCAATCAAGTAATTAATGCCTTGTTGTAATAGTCCAAGACAACATGGTGCTCGTCCAACCAATCCATACCAATGAGGAAATCATACGATCCCAAAGGTATAATATTTAAATCAGTCTCTATGTGCAATTTCATCTCCATTGGACATGTCTTAACCATCTCATTAATTTTCCTTTTGCTCATGTAGCTAACTACACTAGCCAAGATTTTCCAAGATTGCTCCTCAAAAATGGGAATCTTTCCACCATATTAGGATCCAGATAATTATGACTAGCTCATGAGTCAATTAAAATAGCAACGGGTTGATCATTAATCTTACCTTCCACTTCAATCATGTTCGAATGAAACTCATCCTTCTTGTTATTCAACGTTGTATAAATCCTACGTACATTTATGCTCATGTTTTCAATTGTCGCAACTTGTTCTACATTGTACGCAGTCCTCTCTTTATCACCTATTTGAGGGAAATATTTGTGCATATTATTCCTTCCACAACCCCAACATTGAATAGGTTGTTGTCTTGGATTTTTCTCCATTTTCTCCGTCATTTTGGACCCCTTGGGAGTTGGTTGTTCTTGTGTAGTATTTTTTAAAAATGATGGCTTAGCCCCCTTCTTCCTTTGATGCACCTTTCTTTTTATCTTATCTTCCCAAGCCATTTGGAAAGTTAGTCTTCCCCTTTGCTAATCATAAATACATTTAGCACACCTTATGGTTTCCTCCAATGTCTTGGGATCATCATACTATATATTTTCACTGATAAATGAGGGAAACCCACTCAAGTTCTTATAAATTTTAACTTGCTCATCCTTGATGAATGAAACGTATTTCAGGAGATCTAAGAATCTCCTTTCATATTGATCTATCATCATGCTCCTAATCTTGTTCTAAGAACTCCTTCATCTTCTTGTCATAGTGCCTCTTGATTAAGTATTTCTTTTGGAAATACCTCTTGAACTCCCTCCAACCAACCTTGTTTTCATTAATGTGTTGCACTTGCAAAAACTAATCCCACCACATTGATGATTTTCCTTTTAACTAATAGATAGCAATTATTCCTTCTTCCTGCAAAGAATCATTATCCAGCTAGAAGGACTTCCTCATACCCAATATCTAGGTCTCTGCATATTCATCCTTATTTTTCTCCCCGTCAAAGGTATTAAGATTGATCTTAATTGTTTCTCCCTATAGCTCGTCCACCCCAATCCTTCTTTTATGCTTTCTGATAGGAGATGGAATTGAGCTAGTGCGTGATTTCCTAAATGAATTCCTTGGAGAGTTATGATGATGCCTATCAAAACTCATTACTTCTCTTCTTTTATTATCATAAGACCTACGACTTCTTGACCTACTTCTATCTATCTCCTTATCCATTTTCTTTTATATTCTTCCCAAGTGTAACATACCCAACCACCCACAGGTCGGGGCATGCTACCCTCAAGCCCGCCCTTGGAATTATTTCTCTGAACCATACCTTCTTTTTAGTTTAAAGATGCATAAAACAAAAGACTTTAACGACATGCACAACAGTAATCAGCAAGCATGCATAGTCTAAAGATTCAATTAAATGATAATTAAATATACAATGGAAAATACATTCATATACATGTATATGATACCATAATAGAGAGAACTTATCTTTATGAAAGATGACACCAACTGGCTACAGACCAAGGACGTTCCACCCAACCATAGACACTATTGCTCCAAAACTCAGCAACAGCGTCACCCCTGAGCCAGGGCTATGAATCCACAAGGACGGTTCAAGAGTGTTACCTGGCTTCCCAAACTAGTCAGCACCTAATCTCTCATAGGCTTTCCATCTCTCACAGCAATCCAAGTACCCATCTCTCTTCTACCCATCTTGCACCACCCGAGAGAACGGACCTCCACCCTTCTCTACCATGCAGTCCCTCAGGTAGTCTTTCTCCTTATTCGGGCTCTAGCACAACTCATCTAGAATCTCAATGTTGGAACTCTCGAGACTCACAGATGTGAGCAACACTGGACACAGGCCAACGCATCTCAGACATGCGACCTCAGGTCACGTCTAGATCACACCAGCGACCAATACAGCCAACTATCCCGTGGCTAATATTCAGCAGTTCGGCTCCCTTTCCCAATCCAAGATGCATATGAGGATGGATCAATGAATGGGTAAGTGGGTGCATGAATGTGTGTGAGGGATAGAATGGTGCAAATGAAAAAGTGAAGGAGCGAACGATCCAACGACCAACACCCCCCATCAAACCATAGGTGGGTTTAAGTAACTTCGGGGGGACTCAAGAACCTCCTAGCCTTCTCCAAGAAGCTCACATAATCGATTCCCTCCCTTAGAAAAAAAGGGTAATTAAAATAGGAAATAATCACTTAGCCCCTCAAGCCCCCTCTCTTGTGGAATCATAACCCCCTATAAATCTAGTCCTTATTCGTCTAGCATTCAGCCATGTATTTGTTATTAAAAATAATAAAAAAATTACATGTCTTGGGCACACTGGAGTTTTAATAATTGTTTGGGCACCCTGGCCTGTCATCATTGTAACAATACATTATTTAAATTGGGGGTTCAAAACCTGGGGTGTTACATCCCCTCCCCCTTATTTTGGCATTGTCCCCAGTGCATATACAAAATAGAGATCAAAATATCAAATTTATTCAAAACGCTACAGGTACTCTAGCTGCACGGTATCTTCATGCTCCCGGGTAGCATCTTCAGGACCGTAGCAGGTACATTGAAATTTTACCAGCTCTATAACTCAATTCCGAAGCATTTTGACTTTTCTATCCAATACCTGCACTCGCTGAACCTGAAAAATATCCCTCTGTCTCTACCTGAATCAGATGCCAATCAATAACATGGTTAGGATCATGTACATATTTCTTTAGTAAAGAGACATGAAATACATTATGCACATTCATGGAAGCAGGTAATGAAAGCATTTATGCAACTGGCCCTTTTCCGTCCAATATTTCAAATGGACCACAGAATCTGGCTGCCATATTTGTACAACTACCCAATTTCAAAGAGATTTTCTTGGGCTTCACTTTCAAAAGTACATGCTCCCCTACTTTAAATGCTCTAGTTGTCATGTTCTTGTCTTCATAAACTTTCTGTCTATCCTGAGCTTCCCTTAAATTCTGCTTGATCTTGACCACCTAGTCTTCCATGTCCTTGAGAAACTCCGGCCCAAGTATCACTCTATCTGTTGGGTTGTCCCATCTTACTGCAGTATCGCATTTCTTACCATACAAGGCTTCAAATGGGCTCATTCTCAATGAATCTTGATACCCATTATTATATGAAAACTCAACCAAGTGTAAGTAATCCTCAAACTTAGATGGATTATCCATCACATACATTCTCAACATGTCTTCAATTATTTGATTGACCCTCTCTATTTTCCCATCTATCTGGGGATGGTATGTTTTGCTAAATTTTAGATTTGTGCCAAATCCTTTAAACAATCCCCTCCAAAAATTGGAGGTAAAATTTGTATCCCTGTCCAAGACAATTGTCCTAAGTATTCCATGCAACCTAGACATTTCCTTCATGAAAATTTCTTCAATATTAGTCATTGTATGCGTTTTCTTCACAGGCACAAAATGAGCAGCCTTTGTTAATTTTTCAACCACCACCATGATTGAATCATGTTTCTTGTTCATTCTGGGTAATCCTGTGATGAAATCCATGGTGATCACTTCCCATTTCTTCTCTGGGATTGAAAATGGTTGCAGCAAACCCATTGGGTGCCTATGTTCATCCTTCACCTTTTGACATTCCATACATCGAGCGATGTAATCAGCAACATCCTTCTTCATTCCTAGCCAAAAGAACTGGCTTCTTACTATTGTAATTGTTTTCTGGTAACAGGGATGTCTAGTATAAGGAACATCATGCATTTCCTTCAGTATCAAATTCCTCAGTTCTCCAGAACTATGAATATAGATTATATTTGTATGCATGAGTAGTATGTCTTCCTTTATCTCATACTCCTTTATTTTATGTTGTACATCTCCTTTTTGTAAGTTTTCCTTTACCTATAGGTAATGTTGATCTGTAACAAGACCATCTAAAATTCTTCTCTTCAAGTCTGATTGATGCATACTGACAGCAGTAGCATGCATGAGATGCACTCTTCTACTAAGTGCATCGACAACTTTATTCTTTGTTCCCTTGATATTCTTGATATCGAAGCCATAATCACTTAAAAATTACAGCCATCTTGTTTGCCTGGAATTCAAGGTTGGTTGTTCAAAAAGATACTTCATGCCAATGTGGTTTGTCCTTAATTCAAATGTCCTCCCCATGATATAATTCCCCCACATACTCAAGGCGTGAATAATGACAACAAGTTCCAAGTCGTTGGTGGCATAGTTCCTCTCATGTTCCTTAAGATTTATGGAATCATATCCAATGACATGTCCATTTTGCGTGAGGACTCCCCCAAGTCCTTCCTTACATGCATCTGTACATATGCAACACCCTGTTTCCCCCAGTCTGTAAAAATAATTTTATTGGCCAAGAACTATGGCAAACTCAAAGATGTGAATGTTTGATTTGATGGACCTTTGTATAAAAGGTCGATGAATGTAAATTATGTTATGAATATGTGTTGCATTGTTGCTGGGAGGGAGATGTGCTAAAAGAGACCACGATGTTTAATGAGAAGTGGTGGAAGGGACCTGGAATGGTTGCATTAACTTCCACCGAGATAGTACTATACTGGTTTATACTTGCTCACAAACCAACGCAGCTCTCTGATCCTGGAATGGATTTCTCGTCAGATTGGTAAGTGGAGAGGCTTCTCAAGAGTTAAATGAGGGGATGGGGGTGAACCACCCATCCGTAACAGCCCTCAGACCTGACCACAGACGGCGGAATTCACGCCACACGTAACCTTGCAGACATAAATTGGAAAGAGAGGAAATGTGATAGGAGAAGAGAACAGTGCGTGCGACGGGGATCGTGAAAGAGACTGGAGAAACCCTGGAAATGCAGGGAGTTATGAATACAAGGAGAAGGAGAGTAACCTTCGTCTTGGATTATTTTCTTGCATCAGGAGAAGGAGAGTAACCTTCGTCCTTGATTTTTGTTTGAGCTGGAAGTAGGAGACTGAACCTCAAAGCATCGTGGTCTAGCTCGGGGGTGGCTAGTGGTAAATCCGTTTGGAGTCACTAAGCCTACGATTGGGTGGAAACGAGCACCCCTCTCAGCAGTTTCATCACACCTGGTAGATTTGATAAGTGTTTTATACCTTGTATTTCGAACTAAATATCATGAATGCATGCTTGTGTTTATATGCCCATAATAATTTATGTGTAGAATGATTTCCTAGTGTTTTAAACTGGAAATAATAGATGCATGTGTATGCTTATATGTCATCATTGGTTTCTATACAAATGGTTAATTCTGGGGCCAGAAAGGTAGCTCTCTATGGTTTCAGAGTCATGTGAGTTTGAATCCCCAAGAAGTTGAATTTCGTGATTCAAGCTCAGAAGGGATAGCAAGCCCAATTATAGAAAGAGAGAATACCCTATCATTCGGTTCATGAACGGTTGGAATCCTTT
The DNA here is from genome assembly GCA_000966675.3 of Picea glauca. Lineage (NCBI taxonomy): Eukaryota > Viridiplantae > Streptophyta > Pinopsida > Pinales > Pinaceae > Picea > Picea glauca. Next base: position 474,193 of record JZKD02S1923263.1, read on the forward strand.
CGGGAATGCCCTAGATCTGTTGAGATTGATGGATCTAGAGGAGGAGCATAGTTATTAACACCTTGACCCCTTTCAACCTTTGCATGTAGCAATGGGATCCTGGACTATAGATCCAAGGATCTGACGGAGACCTATTGACCGTCAATCTTAGCCTTTGTATAGGCAGGAGAGTATCATTTCATTGACTCATGACTTACAGTGGTCAAGGGTAGGGCTGCATGAACTCAGGATTCGCGAGATCGTGACGTGATTGTGACCATTGTATCCAAGCTATGGGAGGACCGTTGGATCAGAACCTTCGTGGCTATTTCTTATTGGGGGTTCAGAACTTGAGAGAGTTTCTTTTCGATTGTAGAAGTCGTGAAGTGACAAGCGTCGAGGGCTCATGTAAACACGTAACCCATCCGTAAGTAGGGACCATGTGGTTGACAGGTGGCATAATCACAAGCACCCAGAGAAAGGTGGGAATGGGTGACGGGTGATGGACACATGTCGCATGGGAAGGAGTCAACCCACTATTGACTCATCGTATCTCGGGAACTCGTGAATGAGGAGCATGAGGGCTCAACACTCCAACTCGCGAATTCGCGAGATGCGAGTAGCGCTAGTATTTAGCCTAGGAAGCGGTTAATTGGTGGTGGACACATGTCACACTAGGAAAGAGTCAACCCACTATTGACTTATCATGGCTTGGGGTTTCATAGGATGAAGTGTTTTAGGATTAATCCATAAGTGCAGACACAAACCGATCTCCCTAGATCCACCTGGATCTAGAAAAAAACAAAACAGAATGATACTCTTTCCCTAGATTTACACTATTGAATATACTAAGAGACACGATTAAAGAACATACCTTGTAATCACTTCCTTTGATCTTTGTTGCTCCCTCTTTGCTCCAATGCTCTCGTACAATCAAGATCAAGACAATACAAACCAATCGAAGTGAAGGAAACATGAGATATTCAATAGTTAATCTATGTATATGATCAAGGAGTTATACAATAAAGAGAAACTAGTATTTATGGGAAAGGGACACATTACTGTATTATATTAAATGTGAAAGAGAGATTACAACCTGAGCCTTGATGTCGTAAGGTCCCTTCCAACTATCCTTCCTTCCCCACACACTTCTTGCTCCAAGGATTCTGAGACCATAGATCTGATAGCTACTCACAATCTGTCTTGACAAATCAAATCTCAAAGCCACTCTAACCAAGCTAATAATTCCAAGCCAACCAAAAGCTAACTTTATCCATGAGAATTCCTCTCCTTTTATAAGTTGAAGAGGATAAGGTGAAGAGGTTAGGATGATCCCACTAAATCATGAAAGCGAGTAAGATCCAAACCATTCGGATGCCACCTCACCATAAAAGTTTCTCCTTCTAGAAGATTCGAGAAAACGCTCTTTTTTCCCACGTGCTGGAATTCTCGCACCCTAGATATAGAGCAACCTTCGAACACCTCGCACCCTGGCTATACTGCAACCTGCGAGAGTGGGTCATTCTCGCACCCTGCCTATATATAAACCTGCGAACATTCCTTTTTATAAGGTTTTTACATAGGAAAAAGCAATTTCTTTTCTCAGGAGAAGTTCTTCTCCCTTCTCTCTTTAGGAACTCAGGCCATTGTGACCCCTCTAAAGGCAACAGATAGGTTTACATCATTAATGATCATAGGGATGATGAAAATAATGTGTAACAGAGAGCCCCCCTGTTAGATTTTAGGATAAGATAGAAAACAGCAGTCACTTTTAAATTTTCTAAGCAAAGTTACTTTAGATCTGAAGCATAGACAGCATATAGGATAACAGAAAACAGTGGCAGTATAAGAAATCAAACTGGAAAGATAAAAACTCCTTCAACACTGGAAACTCAAATATATATCAGAAGTCCTCTAATGGTTAAAGCAAACAGAGATGTCAATACTCTCTAAATATATTTCTGAAGCAAACAGTATTTGAATAACCTTTCAAATGTAACAGTAAATCAACAAAGATACAAGACCTCTTTTCTATATGATTGTGGTTCAAATAGCAGACAAGGAAGATTACTCAAATTCTCAATAAATCAGATCTGAACTTTCAACAAAAACCAATTAGAAACATACCTGGCAATAGTCTTACCAATGAAGATGATGCACAACCACAATGAGGTTAGGTCCTGAGTGTTATGCTCAGTTAAA
>JZKD02S1923263.1:486280-500439 GCA_000966675.3 Picea glauca
GAAGGGGCTGAGATAGAGCGGGTGGAAAAGTTACGTTGACGACCTGCTTAACGGACTTACACCCTGGTGCAAGATCCCACACATAATCGTGGGTATACCCTCCAAGGAGCCCGAGCGAGTTTGGCCAACGTCGATTCCAAGTACCGTGAAAACTTGCCCCTCCACAGTCACCTCGTGTAAAGAACCTAGAAAGATAGACCACTAAGTTTACCACCAACAACAATAAATCCTGGGGGAACAGTCGACAGTCCGATCCACACGCAAGGGCAGGGTATCTAGCCCGAAATCAACTCAAAAGGCTTCCACTCATCATTGTTGGTATACCTCCAAGTGATCCCCGTAATACATGCAATCTCTACACTGATGTCAACAAAGCAGGGTGAGTAACTTTGTCAACACCAATGCGACCTAGTGCTTGACCCTTGTGTGAGAAAGGCTTCCCGGGACAATATGTTGAAAATGGATTTAACTCTTCCTATCACAATATACTATGTTTGTTTGCAGCTTTGGAAAGTTATCTTTCACACCTATTCCAAAGCCCTACAAATAATCTAATATAGGTTTGCTACCAAAAAAGATAAAAATGTCTAATCAATTTTTACAAGCACTTTATTTTATGGCTGTTGTTACTCAAAAGGAAGATGGCGTGGACAATATGGTGTTTTGAGCGACTCGAAAATTATGCAAAGATATGAATATGCAATCGTTTCATTTCGATGAAAGCTATGCTACGAGAAGGAGAAAACATTTATCATTCCCATATGCACAATGTCCCAAAATATATTAAACTCATTAATATCAATCATGCAATTTCGCTACTTCAAATGCAAGGATGCCCCCAATCTAATATAAAGCAAAAAATTAAATATTTTTGTTTCAAAAATTTCACTAAAAGAAATAATGAACTTTCTTAAAACAAAGAAACCCAAACTAAAAGTTTTCTTTTAAAGCGAACTATTCAGAAGAAATCTGATCTTCCCCTAAACAATTCTAAAGAAAACACATGCTTTGTAATTGAAAGACACTCAAAGCAAGAGACTAATCCTTAAAAACCAAACAAAGCAAAAGTGGCTAAAAGAAACTCAAAGAATGTCAAGCAGATTGTAAACAGATCAATATAAGCTTTAAAATTTCAATCCAGTTGTTCAAAGAAAAACTGGGTATCAGAAGACTTAATCCAAAATTTTCATAAGTGAGTTCGCAGGCTAGCAGTGTATTATAGTGCAAGAATCAAGGATTATCGCAGGCTGGACATAGGTTGACTGCGAGGTGTTCGCACTAGACTGAACACCAGGGTGAGAACTCAAGTAATTCTCGCAGGCTACTAATGAGTGCAGTGCGATAATGGTTATAAACAAGAAAAAATTTGAAATAGGACAAAATTTCTAAGAGAACTGTCAGATCCAGAGAGTCTTGATAGATCTCACACAGACTCAAAGATCATAAAACAAGCAATCAAAGCAAGGGAAACTAGACTAACTAGGAAACAATATGTTCCCCAGTAGAGTCACCAATTTGGTTTTAGGATTAATCCGTAAGTGCGGACACAAACCGATCTCCCTAGATCCACCTGGATCTAGAACAAAAAAAAACAGAATGATACTCTTTCCCTATATTTACACTATTGAATATACTAAGAGACACGATTAAAGAACATACCTTGTAATCGCTTCCTTTGATCTTTGTTGCTCCCTCTTCGCTCCAATGCTCTCGTACAATCAAGATCAAGACAATACAAACCAAACGAAGTGAAGGAAACACGAGCTATTCAATAGTTAATCTATGTATATGATCAAGGAGTTATACAATAAAGAGAAACTAATATTTATGGGAAAGGGACACATTACTGTATTATATTAAATGTGAAAGAGAGATTACAACCTGAGCCTTGATGTCGTAAGGTCCCTTCCAACTGTCCTTCCTTCCCCACACACTTCTTTCTCCAAGGATTCTGAGACCATAGATCTGATAGCTACTCACAATCTGTCTTGACAAAGCAAATCTCAAAGCCACTCTAACCAAGCTAATAATTCCAAGCCAACCAAAAGCTAACTTTCTCCATGAGAATTCCTCTCCTTTTATAAGTTGAAGAGGATAAGGTGAGGAGGTTAGGATGATCCCACTAAATCATGAAAGCGAGTAAGATCCAAACCATTCGGATGCCACCTCACCATAGAAGTTTCTCCTTCTAGAAGATTCGAGAAAACGCTCTTTTTTCCCACGTGCTGGAATTCTCGCACCTTAGCTATAGAGAAACCTGCGAACACCTTGCACCCTAGCTATAGTGAAACCTACGAGAATGGGTCATTCTCGCACCCTGCCTATATAGCAACCTGCGAACATCCCTTTTTATAAGGTTTTTACATAGGAAAAAGCAATTCTTTTCTCAGGAGAAGTTCTTCTCCCTTCTCTCTTTAGGAACTCAGGCCACTGTGACCCATCTGAAGGCAACAAATAGGTTTACATCATTAACGATCATAGGGATGATGAAAATAATGTGTAACATGAAGAAGTTGCACCTTGATCTCTAAGGCCGCGAAACGTCGAGAGTCGAGGTCTCGTGCGATGGGTGGTGGCGACATAGCTCATGAGAAAAGTATAGTGGGGTTGACAAGTGGCGTGTGCACGTCGTTTTGGCAGAGTCCATGCAACACTGACCTATCACGTCTCGGGGATTCGTGAAGGAGGAGCACGAGAGCTCAACACCTCAACTGGTGAGGTTGCGAGTGGTGCTAGTGTTTGGCCTAGCCTACGGATACATGTAGTAGGCACTAGTGAGGAGGGAGCCATACATGTATAGCATCTCGGGTATTGGTGTTTGGATAAAGGGGAGACGAGAGTCTGGATTCCCGACTCGCAAGTTGTGAAAGGTACTTGCGCTAAGGCCAGCTTGTGGTCATTTGGAGGAGGATAAGGAAAGAGAGGGTCTACACTAGGCCCCATAGGAGTCTCAAGGATTTTTTTCCTCAAAGAAAAAGACAAAGAAATCTAACTTGTTGTAGTGGGTGTGAGACAACATACCACAAAAATTTCGTTTGGGTCAGCAATCTTTAACACAGGTACACTAGTAAGTCATTCCTTCGACAAATTAAAATTATTTTCACACTTGAGTGTCCATTCAAATTTAGGTCCCTTCTTTTGCATGGGATGAGCAATCTTAGAGAACCCTACTATGAACCTTTTGTAGTAGCCAACTAATCCCATAAAATATTTGACGTCTGACACATTTATGTGTGTTGGCCATCCTCTAATGGCTTCGATCTTCTCTGGATCTACTACTATGCCCTGCTCTGAAAAAATGTGTCCCAAGTAATGGATCTACTTTTTATAGAAAGAACACTTACTCAACTTGGCATACAATTGATGTTCTCTCAGTACTTGCAATACCATTCTTAAGTGTTTTTCATGCTCTTCTTCAGACTTAGAATAGATAAGTATGTCATCCAATAATAATATGACAAACTTATCCAAATAATTATGTAATATGACAATCATTAAGAACATGAAAACAATTGGTGCATTGGTCAGTCCAAGGGGCACCACTACAAATTCATAATGCCCATACCTGGTCCTAAAGGTTGTCTTATGAATGTCTTCTTCCTTGATTCTTACCTGATGGTATCCTACCCTCAGGTCAATTTTTGAAAATATCTTTTCTCCTCTTATTTTATCAAAGAGGTCATCAATTCGGGGTAGAGGATACTTGTTCTTTATAGTGTACTTGTTCAACTGTCGGCAGTCAATACACAACCTCAAGGTTCCATCCTTCTTTTTGACAAAAAGTATTGGTGTTCCCCAAGATGAAACACTTGGACGTATGTACCCTTTCTTCAACAATTCCTCCAACTGCATTTGTAATTGTTTTAACTCTGGTGTGCTCATTCTGTAAGGTGTTTTTGACACTGGGGAAACTCCTAGAACTAAATCAATTGATAAATCTATCTCCCTTCTTGGTGGCAATCCAAGTATTTCTTGGACTACATCTTCAAATTCCTATAGTACCAAGAAATCTTCGAGGCTTGGCCCCTTTGTGTTATTTGTCTCTTACACATGAGATGCATACAATTGACATCCTTTCCTAAAATATATTTTTAGTTGTAAGGCTGAAATCTCCCTTATAGAGATGGGTCTTGGAACTCCTTTCACAGTGCTATGTTTTCCATCTCCATCAAGACATGTAAATGTCTTGTTATGACAATCTAGGACAACATGATGTTTGTCCAACCAATCCATTCCAATCAGAATATCATAAGACCCCAATGGTTTGATATTTAGATCAATACTAGTATCCATGCCATTAAGACTTATGGAACAACTTGTGACCATATCATGGATTCTTCTTTTGGTTCTAGTGGCTAACAGAACCAAACTTGATTTTCCAACTTTACTTTTCTCCAATTGCAATCTATCCACTATCTTAGGATCAATGTAGCAATGAATTGCTCCCGAATCAATCAAAATAGCAACAGGTTGATTTATGCTCTTACCTTCCACCTCGAACATATTGGACTGGTACTCTTCTTGTCGATCATCTAAAGATGCATGGATTCTTCCCATATATTTGACTGTTGTAGCCTATGGATTCTTCTTTTGGTTCCAGTGGCTAACTGAACCAAACTTGCTTTTCCAATTTTACTTTTCTCCAAATCTAATCTATCCACTCTCTTAGGATCAATGTAGCAATGAATTGCTCCTGAATCAATCAAAATAGCAACAAGTTGATTTATGCTCTTACCTTCCACCTCGATCATATTGGACCGGTACTCTGCTTGTCGATCATCTAAAGATGCATGGATTATTCCCATATCTTCGATTGTTGTAGCCTCTTGGATGTTGTGCACAGTATTCACTCTGTCTTTTCTATGTGGGAAATCCTTGTACAGGTGATCTCTCTTGCATACCCAACATTGGATTGCTGGTCTTCCCCTTTTCCCCAAGGAATCTTCTTTCTTGAAATCTCCCTTAGCATATTGATCTTGATGATTTCTATTAGGATCATTCATATTGAAGGGAGGTTTGAATCCTTTCATCCTCTCATCGAACTTTGCATTCTTCTTGTCCTTCCAATATTTCTGCAAGGATTCTTTTCTCGGTCTTGCTCATATAGGTATTTAGCCTTCCTGATGGCCTTAGTCAAGGTCTTGGGTTCATCATACTTGATATTTTCCTTATAAAAGGTTGGCAGTCCACTCAGAAATATTTGTATTTTTACTTTCTCATCACCAATGAACATGACATACTTTAACAATCCCAAGAACTTCTTCTCGTATTCTGCCATAGTCATGCTTCCCAACCTGAGTTCAAAGAACTCCTGCATTTTCTTCTCATAGAAATGCTCCGAGAGTTTCTCCTTATGGAAGTACTTCTTGAACTATTTCCAAGTGATCCCACTTTCATTAACATGTTCCACTTGCTTCAGTTGGTCCCACCACATTGCATCTTTCCCGTGTAAATGGTAGGTTGAAATTCCGGCTTCCAGGTTGGATGAATAGTTATGCAATTGAAAATATCTCTGGAGCTCAAGCAACCATGCTTCGGCATCATCTTCCCTTTCTCTTTCACCATCGAAGGAAGGTGGCTTGAACTTCCTCAACTCTCCTTGAAAACTATCTACCTCTTGTTTCCTTCTTTGGTTTCTGATAGGAGACACCTATGGACTACTTACGGGATCTTTTGATGCAAAAAAACGTCTTTCTGAGTAAGGAGGTGAGTGGTGTCCATGAGCTCTGCTAGCACTTCGGGAATAACCATCTCTTCCATGATCATTCCTTCTTTCATGGCACCTTCCTTATTCCTCTTGTCTTGAGTTTAATCCCTTCTTCGTTTTCCTCTGCAACTGATTTAAGCTCTGCAACACTCGAGCATTTATCTAACTTTTCTCTCTCATAAATCTCTCATTGTCTTCTTTGTAGCTCTGCACTTCCATCTTCAGGCTTCTTACCGTTTCTAGTAACGTTTCATGTTCTCCTTTTCCCTTGCGTCCATTGAACTCTGTCTCTGCATTACCAACTCTAGCATTCTATCCTTCGGCCTCCTTATCATGACTGGAGACTCCCTCACCTTCTTCCATTTCCTTAATACACATCCTGAGTTGAGGTGTTTAAACCCCTTAATTAAACAAAATGTGCAAGCGACCATTTTGTTAGAATTGTGCATATGATAAACAAAATTGCCAAACCATGTTGCAGGTCTCTTTATTTTTTTTTGTTCATGGATATCATATCCCCATTCTCAGAAAATAACAGTGTCATGTTATCCTTGGCTGACATAGAATCTCATCCTGCACAGGTGCTTCCTTCAAACGACCTTCCCAGGTGACCACGACTAGAAATCGCGGCTAAATCCTTCCTTAGCACTTTTCTGTCTCAAAGACAACCAATTCGACCCTTATCCCTCCTTCCCTCAGCTCTCAATCTACATATGACCAAGGCCATGACCCCGCGCTTAGCTAAAAAAGAACTTGTTTGGAGCTTTGATACTTCGGAACCTTCAGCCAAGACCGGATCAACGGTCCTCTTCCTCTTTCATTATCAACGATCGAGATCCACTTCAGGACTCCATGCTTTAGGAGTCTCAAATTTCCTCGATTTCCTCCTCCCGGAATGATTTTTACCTGGAGTTCATGATCTATCGATGGGTGTCCTCCCACATCTCAGTGGTTGTGAACCACTTCAGCTCTTTGGGCTTCAGAAGTTTCAAACTTTCCTCCTGCACTTTTTACGGGAGTGTTTTCACCCGAAGTCAATGATCCTTCGACATGTGTCTTATGGAATCAACAATCGATATGTACTCCGGCCTTCAGGACTTCGGGAGTTATTGACCCAATGCAACCTATCACATTTTTCCCCCTTCATATTTCCCAGTCTTTGGACTGCACGATCTGTCGTCACGTGGAGAAATACTGGAAGAGGACACGTGAACCAATCAAGCAAGTGACACATGTCACATTCTAACTAACTTTCCAACACTCCAAATGCTCAAAACTTACTTACACGTGGCACACATTCCATATGTCCACGTCATCCTAGGGGACATCCGCAAGCCATGTCACTTCGGAAAACTTCTGGGGTCCACATCACCTCCTAGTGACATCATCGTGCCCCATCACTTCAGGACTTCGAGAGTTTCCATACTAGCACACTTCCAATTCTCCCGAACTTTCCATTCTTGAATGGACCAATCTCTTTCCATGTGTCCTCCTGGATCAAATGACTAAGATTCACTTCGGGTCTTCACCCGGAGTCCACGGATCTGCATCGTGTGTCCTCCTTAATCTAACAGTTGAGGCTTAATTCGAGTCTTCGGACTTTTGAAATCTAAAATTTCAAAACTTATCTGGCCCCACTGGATTTTATCCGAAGCCCTGGATCTGGTGATGTGTGGCTCTCGGCAGATTGACGATCGAGATCCTTTCAGGTCTTCAAGTTTCAGAGAACTCAACTCTCAACCTTCGCCTTCCTCGGAAGTGCGTAGATTTATGCCGCATGTCCTCCTGGATCGGATGGTTGAGATTCACTTCGTATCTTCGGGATCCGAAAATCTCAATTCTCAACTTCTCCTTCTCGCCTTTCCTGGATTTCTTTCACCTGGAGCACACGATCAGTTGACGTGTGTACTCTTATGGATTGACAGTCCCCAGCTACTTCAGTTATATAGAGTTTCTATGCTCGAGCCCTAACATGTCACATCAATGTATGCCTTTCAATTTGCGGGGGCACGCATCGGTGGTTAGGAGTAACCCTCTTTTTGCCCCACAATTCTCCTGATGCTGACACGTAACCCCTTGGGGAAACCGTGGTTTGGATTGTGGGATCGCCTTGGAAAATTATCTCCCATGAAAATTGGTTGCCCGCAATGCTTATTTTCTGTTGATCTCTCTTTCCAATGGGATTTTATGGCTGTGACCTTAACCCTTGCTTCCTTTTCATCGGACGACCCCTGTTCAACTGTCCTTCAATCCAATGATCCGGGATCTCTCCCAATCCTATAGTGGCGATCGCTCATGAATTCGAAGGGGACGATCATGATCCTTTGAACCCCTTACACAGGTCTCTGATGTTTTATCTCCTGCATAGATTCCTCAACGCCATTCCTCCTGAGTTTTTCAACTCCACGGTCAGAATTTGATCTCGACCCCGAGAATATGACCAACAGACCCGACCCATACCGGCTCAGTGTTTCAACCAGAATCTCTGATACCAAACTATAACATACCCAACCACCCACAGGCTAGGGCATGCTACCTTCAAGCCCGTCCTTGGACTTCTTTCTCTTACCGATACCTTCTTTTTAGTTTAAAGATACATAAAAGAAAAGACTTTAATGACATGCACAACAGTAATCAGCAAGCATGCGTAGTCTAAAGATTCAATTAAACGATAATTAAATATACAACGAAAAATACATTCATATACATGTAAATGATACCATAACAGAAAAAACTTATATTTATTAAACATGACACCAACTGGCTGTAGACCAAGGACGTTCCACCCAACCGTAGACATTATTGTTCCAAAACTCAACAGCATTGTCACCCCTGAGCCAGGGCTATGAATCCACAAGGACTGTTCCAGAGTGTTACTAGGCTTCCCAAATCATTCAACACCAATGCTCTCATATGATTCCTAGCTCTCACAGAAATCCAAGTACCAAGCTCTCTTCTACCCAGCTTGCACCACCCAAGAGAATGGACCTCCACCCCTCTCTTCCATGCAATCCCTCAGGCAGTCCTTCTCCTTATTCGGGATCCAACGCAACTGGTCCAGAATATCAATGCTAGAACTCTCAGGACTCACAACTATGAGCAACATTGGACATAGTCCAATGCATCTCAGACATGCGGCCTCAAGTCATGGTTGGATCACACCAGCGACCACTACAACCAACTATCTCATGGCTAATCTTCAGCAGTTCGGCTCCCTTTCCCAATCCAAGACACAGATGAGGATGGATCAATGAATGGGTAAGTGGGTGCATGAAAGTGTGTGAGGGATACAATGGTGCAAATGAAAAAGTGAAGGATTAAACCATCCAAGGACCAACCCCCCCATCAGACCATAGGCGGGTTTAAGTAACTTCGGGGGAACTCAAGAACCTCCTAGCCTTCCCCAAGAAGCTCACATAAGAGATTATCTCCCTTAGAAAAAAGGGTAATTAAAATAGGAAATAAACACTTAGCCCCTCAAGCCCCCTCTCTTGTGGAATCATAGCCCCCTATAACTCTATTCCTTGTCTGTCTAGCAACCAATCATGTATTTATTATTAATAATGATAAAAACATTACATGTCTTGGGTACACTGGCCTTTTAATAATTGTTTGGGCACATTGGCCTCTTAGCATTGTAACAATACATTATTTAAAATGGGGGTTCAAAACCTGGGGTGTTACACCAAGCTTTGCATCATCTTGACATTGAAGTCATATTTTTTCTCCTTGGCTTTCATAAGCCTCTTATTATCAGTCTTGTAAATTTGGACATATTTTTGTAGTCCTTTTATGGTTTCTACCAATTTCATGCTCTCCTCCTTGGATTATGTACCATCAACACCCAAACCAACATACAAATCCTTGAATTCATCATCAAGACTATAATTCCTTTGTGCATCTTCCATGTTTTTGACCTTCTGCATTGATTTTGTCCTGCTCTAATCATTGATAGTTCTACAAAATGTGCAGGAAACAAGATTTGTTAGATGAATTCATGAGAAAAATTCATGAAAAATATGCACCATCTTGTCAGAACCCTTTCTTCTGAAGACCGGGCATGCACTATTATTCAACACCTGCCAATGTGATATGTCAATATTCCACATCTACACTGCATATCGATAATTCACATGCACCACAAATTTGTTTCGCGCGGGCACAAACCTTTAGTGCGCACACCCATGCATCTATGTTTACTACACAGTTCTAGTGACACACTCCTCTATATCATGTATTTAGCACACACATATGTGCATTCTTATTTAATGTTCACCATGGCCACACTAAAATTCCAATTTGGTCACTTACCAGTCCGAATTTTTCCTTAAGTAGAACTCAGCTCATGTAGGCTCAGTGTTGAAACAATAGATTTGATGCTTCTTGTTGACCTTTGACCCATACAATATCAGTGTTGAACCAACACCTCTGATACTATAATGTAACATCCCCATCCACCCCAAGCTAGGCCACATCACCAATCTCAACTTTTGTAGCTCTGAATCAACCATATGGTAACATCACCCATCATACTATTGAACAATGCTACTCCAAAAATATATTGTGCAAATTATATACTACACATTAGTATGTGCGATATCACTTGAAGTAACGTTCTCAACCTCAAGTTGATCCACACCACACAAGATTTCTTCTTTTTAAATAACCTAAAAACACAACTTTAAGAAACTGAAGTAACTAATCATCTGTGCACGAGTATACTAATCACAAATCACTACCATGTGCACAACCATACCGACGTCACATACCAAATATGTCCTATGTGTGCATGCATATTGATTCTCTGTGTGCACAAGTAACTCCATCCCATGATGCACATGACATTTTTTTGCACACACGGCTATTCAAAACTCTTCTTGAAGACTCATAACCAAAATCACAAGGTTAACTTAACAGGAAAGACTATCAACATTTTTCATATCCATGTGCAACTTAAAATATAGGGTCTAAGCACCATACTTACATGTGCAAGAAACATTAGATAGAACAACAAAAATTACTTATATGTGACAACATATAAGAATTAACTCATGTCAAATATAGATAAATAAACACACAATAAATGAGACAAGAACATAATGAACATTTATATTTTTTGGAAGTCACTGACTACGTGTAGAATGCAGACGTTCCCCCCGGCCATAGACTTTGTTACTTATAATATTTCAGCAACAGGTCACCCCCGAGTTGGGGATTAACTCCACCAAGGAAAAAGGGTTCCTAGTGACAGTCTAAGGTCTGATTCTCAACAAAATTGCTTAGTCCAAGGTGCATGTTACTGCAGCTAGCCTATACTCCCTCATTCCCTACACACTTGTCACACCCAAGGAAGTATGCCCCTTTCCTTCTCAACAATCCCTCAAATGCCCCACTTCCCTTCCAAGGTTACCAACAATAGGTCATACATGAAGTCTCTGAGCCCTGCGACTAATTCCCAGTGCACCAGGAAACAATTCTCAACAAAATTCTCATGTGGAGAGTATGCTCATGGGCCTGACAACTCACTTCTTCAACAACAAATATCTCACCCACAAAGACTACTTATGGGCTTGACAACCTGCCTCTTCGATAGTAAAACTCTGATTATAGTAAAAAAAACCCTTACAAGCTTCTATGTGCAGATATGGTAATATTCATCCTCTCTCAGATGGTTTGACCCCTTCTGCACACGAGAAATTGAATAATGAATAATCCCCCAAAAATACACTAAGGCCAACAATATGTATTAGATTCCTTAAACTTGACATATGTCACCTTCACAACTAGCTTAAGCCACTTGGTCACTCGCTCCCTACCCTTGGGAACTTAGGATAAAATAATTATCCAACTCTTTTACAAAAATATTATAAAATATTCCCTAAGACTTAAGTCTCACCCCCCTTTTCCCTTTTCTAGTGGAGTCATCCCCCCATCTCTTTTCGTCCGATTCTTTCTGCATGTAGTGATGTAATATTATATTAATAATTGTGATTATATTTACATGGATAGATGCATTGGCCTATCTGTGTCCCGAATAGTACCCTCATAATCACACAAACCTATATATAACTTAGCTCTGCACTCACTCCCAGGTCATTCTCGCGCACTTACCCAAGTGCACGGAACACTGTGAAATGTGCATACTTAACCAGGTGTGTGCAACACTATGAAATGTATGCACCCTGTCTTTGATAATAATTCTTTGTGCACTACTCAGGTGCGCGCAACAACCAAACTTAGTACCAACGGCTCACCATCCTAAATGTACATTTAAATTTACAATTGGTACCAATGGCTCACCAGCCTATATGCACAATTTACAAAGGATTTAGATCAAGGACGTTACAGGTGACCAAGGGTGGAGTGAAGACCAATTTGTTTTGGGCCGTGTCACAACAAAATGCATTCAAGGATTTCAAATTCCACCTCTACTTAGCACCAATCCTTATTATGTTATACCTACAAGGTCCATTTGAGATTGATACACATGCTTCATATTATTCTATTCGTGGGGTCCTCACTCGGCATGGGAATCATGTGGCCTATCACCATGAAACACTATCTGATGTAGTTCATAGATACCCCACTAAGCACAAATAGTTTTACTCCATTGTGTATTCATGTCGACAAAGGAAGCATTACATTCTCGGGAAGGAAATGATCATCCATACTGATCATAGGCCTCTACAATTCATGTAAACATAAGAAAATTTACAGAATGAACACCATCAAAAGTGGTCCACGTACCTGCAACATTTCCACTTGAACATCAAGTACAAGAAGAGTAGCACCAACCATGTTTCAAAATACCTCAGTTGAAATCCAATTGTGGTGCTTACCATAATTGTTAATGCTTATGGGCATGAGACCTCTAGGCAGCCACAATTATACAACAATGACTCTAACTTTTTTGCTACCTATCATACATTGAGCATAGGAAAATCAGTTCTATACTTTCATCTCTAGGATGGACTGCTATGCAATCTAATCCATCTTTGTGTTACTTCAAGAAAGCATGCAAAGATGATTTAGGAATCCCATTACAGTTGAGTGGCAAGACACTTTGGTGTGGAAAAAATAGTGGCAGTATTGAAAAATCATTTTTATTGATCGAAGCTTTGACACGATGTCCGCAATTATATTAGATGCTACACTATTTTCACCATTGAAAAACCCACCATCAAGAAATAGGAGCTATGCACCCCTCTTCCTACTCCTAACATGCCTTGGGAGTCCATCTCCATAGATTAGATCTCTGGTCTACCTTCAACCAAGCATGGTAATGACTATGTTTTCGTGGTCGTTGATTAATTCTCTAAGATGGCAATTTTCGCACCTTTTAAGAAGAGTATCATAGCCGAGGCCATCGCTAAGATCTTCTTTAAACGTGTTTGGGTTCATTTTGGGCTCCCAAAGACCATTATTTTAGATAGATACAATAGGTTCATGAGTACTTTTTTGTCCAACCTATAGTCTATGATGGGCACCAATATGACCAAATTGACTTCCTTCCACCCTCATATTGATGGAAAAACAGAAGTAGTCAACGAGATGATTTTCATATCTTGAGGATGTACAATTCCAAACATCCAAGCACATGGGATGAGAACATTATTTATGTTCAACATAGCTATGATAGATCCATTCACATATTTATTGGCCACATCCATTTTCATGTTTGCTTGGGGTTCCACCCATTGGCTCCCATTAATGTAGCTCTTCACATTGTAGTTGCACAAGAAGATTCCTCCCATGCTCAAACAAAGGATAATTGAGAAGACAATTTTTTTGAGGGAATCCGGCAATCCAAAAACAAGTTCATGATATTTTTCAGAAATCCGACGACAAGTACAAGCAACTCCATGATCAACATCGGGTATCGTACAAGTTTTAAGTGGGATATATAGTATGGTTTCATTTGGACAAAGAGAACATCACATGGCCACATCGAAAGCTAAAACCACTCTGATATGGGACTTACACCATCACCAAGGATGTGGGAGAGAATTCTTTTCAATGAAGTATTCCCCCTTTTCTTGTCTTACACCCGGTATTTAATGTGGAACTGCTTCAACCATATTTTCCACCTCTCCTGGACACATTGTTGGTTGTGGAGCCTGATTATCTTCCTGATTTATAGGTCTTCTTTCAGCCGTGTTTATACCCCATGAAGTATTTACACCCAAGAAGTATGTAGACTCTTCCACGCAGGGGAGTGTAGAGGGGGGGTACACCCTCTGTGGGGTCCGGGGGGGCTATCCCCTCGGCTGGGGGTAAGCAGGCCCCCAGCGGGGGTTCGGGGGCGAAGCCCCCGAAACAAAAATTTCCTTATAAAAATATATTGTAGTTTCATTGTAAATCTGGACCGTTCATTATAAGGTCGCAGATCTAACGGTAGAGATTATGTTAGGGTTTTTTTCCCTAGAAGGCAACCCTCTTTTATGAGGGAAAT
>JZKD02S1923263.1:535123-581321 GCA_000966675.3 Picea glauca
TAATGCTTTTCGAGCACAGAAACAAAATTCTAAAGAATTACAAGTAATCACTTACCCTCTTAAGGTCCAATAGACCAATTAGGTCTTAGTGGACGTTAATCATCATCATCATCATAATAATAATTATATAAAAAAAAATAACATATATTCATACACTTTATTATTATTAAAATTAATATTATATTTATAAAATATTACACTATATAATTTAATTTAATAATGTATAGATTATAATAATTATAAAAAACATAAATAAAATATATTCATACACTTTATTATTATTAAAATTAATATTATATTTATAAAATATTACATTGTAAAATTTAATTTAGTATTTATAAGGTGCTCTTCCATTTTTTACCATCTCATTTTGTGAGTTACTACAAAGAAAAAGTAGGTAAGAGTGTACAGCCTAGTTAATTACTCATATAGGTGTATATTTATTAATAATGTGTATAATTAAATTAATGATCTTTTAATCTAAAAACTTAATTTGATGACTAGCAATAAAAGATGTTTACATATTCTTAGTCGTCTTCTCAAATCAATGAATATGATTCATTGTTCATGACTTCTTTGTATTTATGAATGTATCATTCCTGTTTACTTTTTCATATTTCCCTATTCATATTAAGAAATTATTGTAAGACCATAATGATTGTCACCTTTAAATGATTAACAAAAATTAATATATATGAAAGTTTTTATTGTCAGATTTACATGATTAAACCACAGATTAATTAAAATGTTGAAATGTAAACAGCCTCAATGTGAATGGCATTCATTTTTTTTAATGAAGTGGGGTTTTAAAGCGGGTTTTAGGAATCGGCGTTCACCAGCTGCAGACTTTGCGTAGTTATGAACATGAGAAGTCGTAAATTTATTGTTGCATCCAATAATTGTGATGAACATGATGAGTGGGAGTTGATTCTAAGGACCACTTACATTTTTGTACAAATATTCCTAATCTTACTATTCTATTCATTTTTGTTGTATAGCGTGTTGATGTTCCAAAAAGTACAATATTACACTTACAGATTTCCTTTCTTGCATGCAAACCAATGTATATTAATCTTTATATACTTACATAAAGCTTTATATACGTACATGAATTTATTAATATATTAATCTTTATATATTAATAAATATATTAAGCTTTATATTCCTACATAAATCTATATATATTAAGTTTTATATGTATAAATAATGGTTTGTTGCATTTGACATTAAGTGTTACTCAAAGGATTAGGAGATTTTAAGTTTTCTAAAATAGAAAGGCACGTGTGGTGGAGCTTATACATAGCAGGTGAAGCTTATATATAGATCGTTGTTTATATCTAAAGCACACCTCTGTCAAAAACCTAGTAGGAATTTTTGCAAATAAACAATTAGAAGAAAGTATGAGCTATATCATATTAAATGGAAGAAAATTCATGGTGCAATATTTGTAAATAGCTTTACTGCATTTGCGGCACATGAAGGGATTGATGTCGAGCTTTTGCTTGTAGTAAGTCTGTAGTGTTCCGACATAATTTCTTGAGGGGTTTCAAACACGGGTGGTCTATGCTATTTTTTCAACCTCCTGCACAACAGTGACATGGGAGTTGCATGATGGCGAAAGGCGGCTTAGTTCCTCGAAATGAGTCAGGGCCTTTCCTTTACTAAGATCCATGTCTCCACATATGCATCTGCAATACATATTTAATTCCAGAGGACCGAGCTGAATTAAGGAAGGAAGTTCAAAAGGTGAAAGAAGATAGGAAGGAAGGGAAATGGGAAATCATTCGGAATCGAAAGGTTGTTATTAGGGATAGAGACCAAAAATATATTGATAAATAGAAATTTGGGACACTTTGGATCCTTGTTTGGAAATGTCGTGGTTTTCCATGGAGTAAAGGGTCTACATTAAGTTGGATATCAAGAAACATTGGCATTAGTCTCTTGGTTGGAACTTGGGAGCATGAAGAATGTAAGGTCCCTAATTTTGAAGTATTTTTTTGTGGTCCATGTTATCCCCAATTCTAGAAATAACTAAGGAGATGATGTCCTGAGGCCCTCAGGTTGCAGAAATAGAGTACCGAAAGACATCTTGACCAAGAGTGTCCACTTGCACAAACAGAGACCCACCTCAACACCCCAGTTCCAGGTTCATCATGAGGATATCCACCACACCTGCTAGCCTCTGGAATACATTGGGTCTTGCTCCATGAGTTACAAATCAAGTATTATGTTGAGTGTCATTCCAATACTTGAGGCATTTGAGAATGTTGCATTTTAAACTGTTTTTTATTATGTAACGTCTACTTGGAAATTATGCTCTTTGCCCTGTTTCACTTTGGTGGTTGACATTGCGCCCTAGTAAGTGGGTCACCCTTAAGGATAGGTTTTATACTAGGAGGTCTTGTTGACGAGCCATCGTGCCATTCCTGAGCATATTTGTCACTTTCCACTCTTCATCCACTCATCTCCTTACCTTTTGGGATTTTCGGGTGTACTCACACAAGAAGGGATTCTCCCTCATTTCATGGGAAGAAGGGGATGAAGGCCCCGAGACTTATAGCTAGAAAAACATAAAATAAAAATATGAACCTTTTAGATGCTCGCCCAGGGATCCCGAGGACAATTAAATGTCTCTCGTAAGAAAATAATGGGACCCGTGAAAAATAAAATATGCAAAATTCCAACCAAGGTAGAGCATGTGTGGGCATTGTTTTTCATGCTTAGGTAGAAGCCCCACACATGAATTAAACTTGGGGAAGCATGATGTGACCAAGGTAGAGTCAATTTGGGAACTACTTTTCATGCTTAGGTAGAAGCCCCACCTTGGATTGAACTTGGAAACATCAAAAAATAACAAAAGGAAATA
This sequence comes from Picea glauca, assembly GCA_000966675.3. Lineage (NCBI taxonomy): Eukaryota > Viridiplantae > Streptophyta > Pinopsida > Pinales > Pinaceae > Picea > Picea glauca. The sequence goes on from JZKD02S1923263.1 coordinate 537,990, forward strand.
TATGGGCTTGGAAAAAGGTTGCATTGAAAACAAAGGTGCGACACACCCTCTACAAAGGCACCCATAAATGAGATACTAAAGTCCCTTGTATGTCATGAAACCCATGCCCAAAATCTTTCCCCCCATCCATGACACCTCATCCACATGACTTAGAAAGAGGTCCCCTCGGGAAACACTCCTAAACTTGAGGAATGATTCACCCAATAGGCCGCTTTTTCAACCCTCCCATACTTAAACTTGGAAAATTGCATAGGGTCCTTGAGCACTTGTTTATTTTGATGAGGTAGTTTGGATGTACATGCTTATATGACTTTTTTATTGATTTGATTTACTCATCATGATGCATTTGACTTGAGATCCTTAGAGGGTGTATTCATTGTCTTTGTAGGACCTAGTTGGTGGATAGTTTTGGAAGAACAAGCCTAGCTTGGGCTTCCATGGGGCTTGAATCAACCCACATGTTTGATGCCAAGGGCCTACACTTTAGATTATGATGACATGCATTTGGAGGCCTAGAGGACACCTTGGAAGATATTACCCAACCCCTACATGCCAAACGACTTGCTTGAAAGGGCCAAAACATCACCTTTTGAGGGCTTGATGTCACCCTAGGGATAATTTGTGGTGGTGATGTATGTTTTGATGGAAATTTGGCACTTTTTGGATGAAGAATCCCATGGATCTTGGAAGAAAGGCTTTGGTTGAAGACAATTGGCCTTTAGAGGCCTAACACTCCCTTCTCCAACTCAAATAATTTACCAAAACTGTCAAACGTTTCCCAAAAAAGGGGTCACGTCTTGTTTTTAGGGTTTCTCTTATGTGCAAACTATGAATTAAATAATATTACTTTTGTAAAGGGTAAAGGTAAGGGTTGTTGACCCCTTGTATTTTGTTTTACCCTACGTTTTGTGGACAAACATGTTTTAAAACATTTTTTATAAATAGAGATCAACTCTATTTCATTTTCACATCAAATCTCTCCCATCTTGGAGAGGATTCCTGGCCGAAATTTACGCCCTATTTGGGCAATTTTCTCTATCTCTCTTTCTACTATCTCTTGCTATGGTTTTCTTTGGCTATTGGATGAAGAAGTAAGGTGCTATATTTTTTGGAGGCTTTTTCTTTCTTTTATGGTGGATTTTCTCGATTAAAAGGAGTTCATCTTGTTAATGATTGGACTAGGTAAAGAATCTTTCATGGTATTGCTTCTTTTCTTGGTCACAAGGTTAATTTTCTAATATTTTGGGGAGTATAAGGGAATACAACCACACTAATCCCATCATATGTTTTTTGGAATAATTTGTTGCATAAAGGAATATTAGGAGGCGTAAAAGGGTTTACACCCCCCTAGGGTTTTCCTTAGCTAGTCTTGTTTTCCTTGGAGAGTAAAAGGGCTTACACCCCCAAGGAAGTAGCACAACCAGATCTTTCATTTTTAAAGACTCCATAAGCCAATAGTTAAAGGCACTAATCTTTTGCATTGGAGAAATAAAATCATTGCATTGAGTTAAGTAGAATTACGAGATATCGAAATTGTTTAAGTGGGAATATTTTCTACATGTTATAATCTTTCTTGTTCCCTAAGGGCATCCTCTTTTATCCAAGGATTTCATTGCTGCAATAAAGTTAATGCTACAACCATTAGGGTTGCAACAAACTTCACTTTCTTTCATCATTTACTCACTTTTCAACCGTGGAAATTGACTTATATACCTAGATTACTGGTCAATTGGTTATGGGCTATCTTTTTTATGGTTTACTTGTTGATTTTTATGGTTGGAAATTGTTGTTGTAGCAATTTTTTTCTACATCCATAAGGCTTCCTTAACACTTTTCTAATAACTTCACTTGGAATCCCTAATCTACCGTCAAAGTTCGTGCTTAAGTATTGGAAAGTTATCTATTGTTTTAGTGCTTCATTGTCCAATAATTATTTGACAATTTTGATGGTTAAATATGCAGTAACTAGTTATTTTACTTGCTAATATATATTTCTATTGACTGTGGCAAATAGGGACAACAAGCGTAACTTGCATGTCCATTGGATTTTTTAGTTTGTATCTTGTCTTTTCTTATGTCTTGGGAAGGTACAACCATCTTCCGTGGGTATTGAAACACTCAAAAACCATAAAACACCTTTGAAGCTTGTTGTCAAGCCACTCTCCACTCAACAACTTTTCATATAAGGGCATATCTTCATAAGTATTACTTTCCATATCACATTCCCCCTAGGGTCACCCAAGACTCCCCCTTATGTCATATTATTCCTTCACGGAAGAGGGGGAGGGTTTATCTTAGATGACAATGGGTGAAATATCCCACCGTTATCTCCATCTAGTGGATTGGGTTAGGATTTTCCCAACCTACAATTTGCGCGATAACATTTTTGCGTTGTTGTCGAGAAGGATTTTGAATCATATTTAGTGCCCTATCGACACTTTGGCAAGTTACTATCCCAAATCCCTTACCCCTAGCTTGCATGGTGAGTCCACTTGAAGGATGTTCCCCTTCCACCTTTGATGATCTCTTCTTGGAGCTCATCTGGTGACTCCACTTATGGAAAGTTACCTTTATTTTCCCTCCATTTTGTATGAACATTAAGTTCATGTGGAAACTCCATTGAAGAGACATCCTGGATAACGGAACCATGGAATCATGGGAATTACCATGGTACTTCCACAAGGTATACCCTTCTTTCAATGTTAAAAATATCCCTGGATACTCGAACCTTTTCCCTGCAGGGTGGAGGGAAAATTTCCCCAAATTCGATGGTGACTCAACTCTAGCACTCACCCATGTTGTGAACTATATGAGGTATGCTTCAAGTTTAAATTTAATGCATGAGGATGTACTAATGAAAATTTTTGTATCTTCTCTGAACTCGAGTGAAAGGAAGTGGCTTGCAGACTCATTTGATCTAAAAAGTATCGAGTCTTCTACAAAGCTTGTTGAATAATTTCTCAGGTATTGGGGGATAGCTACTCAAGATTTGAAGACTACCCTCCAAGAGCTCAAAAATTCCCTTTACAGAGAATGTTTTTCGATGGATGATGAGACAACAACTAAAGAGTGTGAAGTTGAAGAAGAATATCACCCGCCACATGCAGAAGAAGTTCTTGAAGAGCATATCCATGAAGAAAGTTGTCAAGAAGATCTCGATGATAAAGACCTTGATGAGACATCGATGTCCATTTTATCGCTTGATGAATATGATCTCGCAGAAGACCCTGCTAACGTGTTTTATCAACACATTGATGATTTCATACATGTCGGGAGGCATAGATGGGATGTGGTTTGTTTCACTTTTGATAAAGATCCCATTTACGACGTTGAAGGTAGTTCTCAAACAAAAGGGGTTGAGTTGTCGTATTTATAGGATTGGTCTTCATGAACATATGATTCAGATGCTTGGCATCCTGGTAATGATATGATCGCATATTTTTTCAAGGATGATTCTTCACAACATACTCATGAATATTTCCAACCACCTTCATGCTCAAATCTTGATGGATACGAGGTTGTGGCCATCCTAGAGAAGTCAAAATCTCACTCTACAAAAAGAAAGCATTTCCACCTTAAATATTTTTACAGTGATTCTCAGATGAAGAGGCAATGTCTTTCTTTCTCCAAACATGAGATGGCCCCTTATCTCTTTTCTTCTTCTCTAAGTAATCATCGAGATTCCTTGGGATCTCTCATGTCTCCTCAGTCTTTAGAAAGCAATGATCATGGTAATGGGGATGAAGATGAGTCATCGTCTACATATGGTAGTCCTCCTCAGATATGGATTGATTGAGCTTTTGGCTATCCTTTCGAGAAGGATTTCGGGGATGATCATGATTGTGGTTACTCTTTTCAACAATATTTCCTCCCTCCCACCCATCTCCATTGATTTTATTTCATGATTGATTATACGCCTATTTATGTTCATGATTATTATGTTCTCAACTTATCTTTGTGGTATTGCATGATTAAGCACAGGGGGAGATACCTTGATGAAATAATGGATAGGTGGTTGCACTAGGTGTATGACTTCACTTGACATCACCTATCACCCGATCTTCAAGGCCCCAAGGCCCCAGCTAAGTAGGTAGGTCATATTTATTTCTTGCATTTGCATATTGATTTCTCATGGTAGTTTAGTTGCATTTCATTTTTTATTTTCATGTTTATCTACTTGCATTATTGATTTACATGTTTATATTTTCATCATATATATGAAAAATACAAAAAAAAAATAATATTAGTTGTAATTTTTTAAGTTTTGGATTTCTTTATATGGACAAAGGATGAGTGAGCCATCCTACACTTAATATTTTTTTTTGTTTCAGTGTGTGTAGGCACAGGTCCACCAGGTGATGTTGTGGTTCTCATGCACTCTACGACGAGTACATGTCCCCAAGTAGGAGAAAGATGTTATCCCCGAGTCTAGGGATAACTAAGGAGATGATGTCTCGAGGCCCTCAAGTTGCAGACATGGAGTACCGAGAGACAATTTGACTAGCCGTGTCCACTTGCACAGACAGAGACCCACCTCACCGCCACAGTTCCAGGTTCATCATGAGGGTATCAACCACACCTGTTGGATTCCAGAAGACATTGAGTCTTTCTCCATGAGGTACAAGTCAGGTATTATGGTGAGTTTCATTTCAATACTTGAGGCATTTGAGCTTGTTGCATTTTAAATTTCTTTTGATTATGTAACGCCTACTTGGAAATTATGCAGTTTGTCATGTTTCACTTTGGTGGTTGACATTTCAACCTAGTAAGTGGGTCACCCTTAGGGATATTTTTCTACTGGGAGGTCCTATTGACGAGCCATCGTGCCATTCCCAAGCATATTTGTCACTTTCCACTCTTCATCCCCTCATCTCCTTAGCTTTTTGGATTTTTAGGTGTACTAACCCAAGAAGGGATTGTCCTTCATTTCATGGGAAGAAGGGGTTGAAGGCCCAGAGGCTTGTAGCTGGCAAAAGATAAAATCCAAACATGAACCTTCTATATGCTCACCCAGGGATCCCGAGTACAATGAAATGTATCTTGTAAGAAAATAATAGGACCCGTGAAAAATAAAATATGCAAAATTCCAACCAAGGTAGAGCATGTGTGGGTATTGTTTTTCATGCTTTGGTAGAATCCCCACACGTGAATTAAACTTCGGGAAGCATGATGTGACCAAGGTAGAGTGAAGCTGGGAACTATTTTTCATGCTTAGGTAGAAGCCCCACATTGGCTTCAACTTGGAAACATCAAAAAACAACAACAGGCAATAAATAGGCTTGGAAAAAGGTTGCATTGAAAATGAAGGTGCAACACACCCTCTACAAAGGCACCCATAAATGAGATACTAAAGTCCCTTGTATGTCATGAAACCCATGCAAAAAAATATTTCCCCCAGTCAATGACACCTCATCCACATGACTTAGAAAGACGTCCCCTTGGGAAACACTCCTAAACTTTAGGAACGATTCACCCAATAGGTCACTTTGTCAACCCTCACATACCTAAACTTGGAAAATTGCATAGGATCCTTGAGCACTTGTTTATTTTGATGAGGTAGTATGGATGTAAATGCTTAGATGACTCTTTTCTTTATTTGATTTACTCATTATGATGCATTTGACTTGAGATACTTGGAGGGACTATTCATTGTCTTCGCAGGACCTAGTTGGTGGATAATTTTGGAGGAACAAGCCTAGCTTCGGCTTCCATGGGGCTTGAATCCCACAGGTTGGATGCCAAGGTCCCACACTCTGGATGATTACGACATTTGTTTGGAGGCCTAGAGGATACCTTGGAAGATCTTATCCATCCCCTACATGCCAAACAACTTGCTTGAAAGGGCCAAAACATCACCTTTTGAGGGCTTCACGTCACCCTAGGGCTAGGTTGTGGTGGTGATGTATGTTTTGATGGAAATTTGGAACTTTTTGGAGGAATATTCCCATGGATCATGGAAGAAAGGATTTGTTTGAAGACAACTGGCCTTTGGAAGCCCAACACTCGCTTCTCCAACTCAGCGACTTGACCAAAAGTGCCAAACATTGCACAAAAAAGGGGCGACGTCTTGTTTTTAGGGTTTCTCTTATGTACAAACTATGAATTAAATAATATTGCTTTTGTAAAGGGGCAAGGTAAGCGTTTTTTACCCCTTATCTTGTGGTTTACCCTAATTTTTGTTGACAAATATGTTTTAGAACATTTGTATGAATAGAGATCAACTCTATTTCATTTTCACATCATAACTCTCCCATGCTGGAAAGGATTCTTAGCTAAAATTTACGCCCTACTTGGGAAATTTTGTCTATCTCTCTTGTTACTATCTCTTATTATGGTTTTCTTTGGCTATTGGATGAAAACATAAGGCGCTATCTTTCTTGGAGGCTTTTTCTTGCTTTTATAGTGGATTTTCTTGGTTAAAATGAGTTTATCTTGTTAATGCTTGGAGTAGGTAAGGAATATTTCATGTTATTGCTTCTTTTCTTGGTCACAAGGTTAATTTTCTAAGATTTTTGGGAGTATAAGGGCATACAACCCCACTAAGCCCATCATATTTGTTTTGGAATAATTTGTTGCATAAATGAATACTAGGAGGAGTAAAAGGGTTTACACCCCCCTAGGGTTTTCCTTAGATAGTCTTGCTCGCCTTGGGGAGTAAAAGGGATTACACCCCAAGAAAATAGCACAACTAGCTCTTTAATTTTTAGAGACTCCATAACCCAATAGTTAAAGGAACTAATCTTTTTCATTATAGAAATAAAATCATTGCATTGGGATACATAGAATTATGAGATATCGAAATTATTTAAGTTGGAATATTTTCTACATGTTATAAGCTTTCTTGTGCCCTAAGGGCGTCCTCTTTTAGACAAGGATTTCATTGATGTAATAAATTTAATTTTACGTCCATTAGGGCTACAACAAACTTCACTTTCTTTCATCATTTACTCACTTTTCAACCGTGGAAATTTACTTCTAAACCTAGATTATTGTTCTATTGGTTATGGGCTATCTTTTTTACAATTTACTTATTGATTATTATGGTTGGAAATTGTTGTTGTAGAAATTTTTTGCTAAATCCATAAGGCTTCCTTATCACTTTGTTGATAACTTCACGTGGAAGCCCTAATCTATCGTCCAAGTTCATGCTTAGGTATTGGAAAGTTATCTATTGTTTTAGTACTTCGTTTTCCAATAATTAATTGACAATTTTGATGATTAATTATGCAGAAACTAGTTTTTTTACTTGTGTATATATATTTATGTTGACTGTGTCAAATAGGGACAACAATCTTAAATTTCTTGTCCATTGGATTTTTTAGTTTGTATCTTGTCTTTTCTTGTGTCTCGGATAGGTACAACCATCTTCCGTAGGTACTCAAACACTTGGAAAACATAAACCACCTCTGAATCTCATTTTAAAGCCACTCTCCACTCAGAAACTTGACCTATAGGGGAATCGCTTCATAAGTATCACTTACCATCTCACATTCCCCCTAGGATCACCCAGGACTCCCCCTTGTGTCGGATTCTTCCTTCACAGAAGAAAGGGAGGGTTTACTTAAGGTGACAGTGGGTAAAATATACCATTGTTATCAACATCTAGTGGATTGGGTCGGGCTTTTCCCAACCTACAGTTTGCACGATAAAAATACACATGGATCAAGAAGTCCTCACGTAGAGAGATTGGAAGCATAGAATGTTACATAAAAAAAAAAACATATCTCCTCACATCCAACTTCATAAGAAAGATCATCTCAATCAGTACATATGGATGGAGATACTTGATATTAATGCTAAGAATATTTATATAGAAATATGTTATTTCACACCTGTTAACTCTACTTTTTATACAAAAAAAAATCTAGATAGGAATTGTCCCTACAAAAGCTTAGAGCAAGATATCTACAATATGAAAAATGAAGGTAGTATCCTCTTGTTAGGATACTTTATTGCTATAAATGAAACCAATCAATATATCATTTAAAGTAATGAATCCAACACTAATCCTCTTTGGCTAGATGAGGATAGAGTTTTAGCTAACAGTTACAACAGAAACTCTAAAAACCTAATCAAGAATTTGTTTGGTACTAAGTTAATCAAGCTTTGTAGTTCTCAAGATTTAATAATTTGCAATGGTATAAATAAGTGGCCAAATTCTAATAGGATGACTTGTATCCATGGGTTGGGTAGTAGTGTTGTTTACTATGCAATATCATATATCTCCATATACAACAAAATAGTAAACTTTGATCTTTTAGATGACCACAAACCTGACTTTGATCATAGACCTCTAACTCTAACTCTTAACTTTACCATTCACAAAATCTTTGTCGAGGAGCACTATGACAACCAAAGGCACTTACTTTTTGAAAAACAAAAAGACAATCTCATCTAAAAATACTTAAGCAGTGCTTTAAAACCCATATCGTATCAGAACAATATTGAAGTTGACTATAAGTATTTTACAAAAACCCTCTCTACTTTAATTAACAATTTATCTATTGAGGTGCTTCATAAAAATAAAAACAATGCAACTAACACTCAGTATGATAATGAATGTAAAATTGCTAAAAACCCCATTAGGGACGTTTCCAATGCATCTTTAAAATATGATAAGATAAATAGATACAAAACCTTAATTAAACAAAAAAAAAATACTATATAAATAAAAAGCAAGAGAAACTTTTGCACCTATTTAAGATAGATCCTAATAAATTATTGAGGTAAATTCTAACTCATAAAACTAAAGAAAATAATAATATTCCCTTTAAGGACTGGAATTTCTACCTTAAAAATATGTATGAATCCCCTAATGTCATCGAAAGCATGCCAAACAACTCTACAAAGGATGAAATTTTTTTCTATAGAAGATATTAAGTTTGGGATTAAGCGGCTCTCAAATTTAAAATCTAAGGACATTGAAGGTTACCAAGCTGAAATATTAAAAATTGGAGGATTTATCCTCATCCCTCACATACATAAGCTCTTCAATTTAGCTATCCCACAAGGCTTCCCAAAACCTTGGACTCAAAGCCTAATTATTCCTATTTTTAAAAGTGGAGATAAAAGAAATCCCTCTAATTATAGCACCATTATGATTAGCCCCATTTTAACTAATCTATACGGAAGTATTTTGGAAAAAAAGATCGATACATGGCTAAAAAGCCATGGAAAAAGAGCTAGAGACCAGTTTGGGTTTAGAGGCCATCATTCCACAGTTGGACACCTTGTTACATTTAGGATTATTGCATATGTTTTCCTTAATGATAAAATTGATCTCCTTTGTTGTTTCATTGATTTTAGAAAATATTTTGACACTGTGCCCAGGACTAACCTCTGGAATAGGTTAGAAGATCTTAAAGTCCCTTTCGAGTTAAGAGCTATTACAGTAAGGCTATATTAGAAATTTATTGCCAATTTTAGGAACACTAAGGATTGGTGGACATAAATTAACTGTAATACATGAGTCAAGCAAGGTTTTCCCCTATCCCCTACCCTTTTCGGCATCTATATTGAGAAGTTAGAAGATTGTTTGGAGGATGAAGGTTGTGTTGGATCGAATCTCGTGAGTATAGTCATCATCGTCCTTCTTTATGTTGATGATATTGTTCTTATGGAGAAGAGTCCCTATGACCTTGGTAAACAACTAATAATCCTCAAGGACTTTTTCTCTAGCATGGGAATAAATGTGAACACTAACAAAACAAAGGTTATGATAATTAAATCCAAAAGGATCACCTGTGATACTTTTGTTTATGACAACAATAGCTTGGAGGAAGTGCCTTCATACAAATATCTTGGAATCGATATCCACCACGAGCTCAATTGGAACTATAGTGTTGAAAAAATGATAAATGGAGGGTGGAAAACTTATTATGGGCTTGAAAACAATTGTAAATCAACAGAGCTTTGGCTTTGGGATTAAAAAATCTCCTCTTTCAAACTATCCTCACCCCGGTTACCTTATATGGATGTGAAGTTTAGCTTTACAGTATATCTAGAGAATCTTGGAGAATGATAGAACAGATCCAAAATAATTTTATAACTTATAATCTCAAAATTAAGGGAAATACACCCTAACCTATCCTCCTCATAGAAGAAGTCATTTCCTCCATTGAGAGCATTGCTATGATTAAATACCTAACATACACGAATAAGATAAACAACATTGATGACAAGAGGATCCCCAAAATTGCTTCAAACTATAGCCAAAGCCACCAGCGGCTCAAGCGAGGATAGCATAAAGATGTCAAATCTTGGCTAAATCATTGAGGAATACAAGAAGAATCCATCATGCAAAATATCGATAATATTACAAATATTATCACTTCTAAATTTAAGGAGAATAAGTGATGTGATAAATAATTAGTGGATAAAAGGAAATTAAGATACTACAAGCAAGTGGTCAACCCTAATTTAGAAGATCAAAATTATCTCTCAGTTTTGAGAAGTGCAAAGAAGAAATTAAACATTGCTAAAATAAGAGAAAACTCTCACGAGCTACATAGTGAAATTGGGCTTTGGACAACTCCCAAAACACCGTGGGATGAGAGAATATGTCATCTTTGTAACACTAAGCGGGTAGAATATGAAAAGCACTTGCTCTTATATTTCCCTGCATATACCCATATTAGATCCCAATTTAAAAATATTTTCCACAATATAGACCTTCCTAACCTCCTAAGTCATCAAAACTATGGTGATCTTGGAACACTTCTCTCAATGGTTTTTTAGCATAGAAGTACAATTTTAAAGAAATCGAAGTAATCTTTTACCTTCTTAAAGTTTGATAGACCAATTAGTCTCAATGGACATTCATCATCATCATCATCAAAAGTCCAATATACTCAAAATTAGTTATTATTTAAATTGACATAATATATATAACTGAAATAAAAGTATAAATATATAAAAATAATAATACTATAAAAATATAAATATGATTATCAATCATAAATTAACTATCATTAAAATTATTTAAATAATAATAAATAATAACTATATATTCAATTTCATAATAAACAATATAAATTTCACAATAAATAATAATTATATTAATATTATTTCATTATTTTAAAAATCATATATAGTAATATGCAATTAACTACATACACATCTATATTAAAAAGATACCCGATAAAAACCATTATATTAAATTAATCGCAATGAGTGTTCACGTAGACTCCAAATGAGAACAGTGTGAATGTTCACATATAGATTATAGCAAATAGGGTTACTCTTGTATTAATATTTTTAATGCTCTCACAAGTTCAACTAAGAATCATTAATTAGTGCTCTTTAATGGGAGAAGAGCTACATTTGGGTCATCTTTTGAGTTTGTAATAATTTGTGCTGGTCTTTCAATGCCTTTATTTCATTATGATGTTAATATGTGGTCCTTTTTAAGACATATTTTAGTAGTGAGCGAGGTTAAGGGAAAACAAATTGAAGGATTTTTTTTTATTTTTTTTTTATAAAAGGAAACCTTTGTATCAAAATTCAAGGGCTGCTTTCTCACGTTTTTTAATGGTATATGTTGTAGGGGTTAGTCGATTCTGTTGAGTAGATCTGGTAGTCGAATAAGAGTTAGTCGGTCGATTGTCGAAGTCAAAATTATATGTCGATCGAGGGTTTTGTTAACCGACCGACCTAGGCAATTAATTAGTTACAACTGTTTAGTAACTGAATATGTAGGTATAAATAGACAAGCATGTATCAGAGAAGATCTCTCCATTGTGCTATATTGATTCATCTATCTAATAAAGTGTTTTTCTTTGGGTTTCTACTACTTTGTGTATGTATTTTTCTATATGTATGTATATGTCATTCTATGCTTGCTTATGTATTGAACTATTGGTAACGCTTCCCTACTTTTCCCTAGATTAAAACATTGGTTTCGTTGTCGATAGTTTTGAACCTAGGCATCCAGAAGATCACATATATGATAACTTTACAAGACATACATGAATGGTGGGAGCGAAAAATTGAAAATTACATTAAGAATTACACAAGCATAAACAACCTATCACTAGCAAAAGCACGATCGTGATTTTTCTTGGAGACTCACAAAATATTTCTAGAAGCTATCCCAGAATCCTTGTTCGAATACATCAACAAATACGGTAATGTGTAAACTGACTCTTCACAAAAAGTTAACACTCAAACTTACAAATCAAGGTCGAACGCACCTACACGAGTGGGTTGAAATAATTTCTGAACATCCCTCGACACAATAAAAGAAAAATTATACACAAAGCTACATGATGGATTTTTGTGCACCATCCCTAGACTGCTTCATAAAATTTTACTCGACAAAGGAGTAGGCGACATTGTTGAATTCCAACCTCAACTTGGTATACCAGCACAAAATAGTCACTGGGAAGAGAGAAACGAAAAGTGGGCCGAATTCCTAGAAGTAAGGTGAAAAGATACAAAACAAGCCTGGGACTACTTTTTGAGCAAATAAACATGGCCATCTTAACCGACTCTGAGTAAGTTGGGGCGAATATTGGGGATTGTCTAATCCATGAGATTCCATAAGAAAATAACATACTAGCATTCATTTGACTGAAGCATAAATGTCTTCTAGAGGAAAGAAAATTTACAAACAAATGTATGACATCCAAAAATCGGAGCGAGATAATAGATAAAAGAAAAGACAGGAGATTCATAACCTGTGGAATATCTGGAAGTCAAATAGAAAAATGGTCGGAGAATATCAGCCTGATAGAGTGCTTGAGCCATCTGAGTTTGAAAGAAATCGACCATAACTAAAAATAACAACAGCCGTGGTGATCCCCGATAGAAGAAATGAAGCATAGTTGATAGAGGCTAGCATGGTTGCTACTTGCAGGAAAACCCCCCCTATGGCTACACCAGGGTTTACAATGTAGGAAGATCAATAACCGTTTAAAAGTTTCCTACTTCTCTAACTCCCCCAAACATGCCCAAAACTCATACAAGAAAAGAAAAATAAGAAGAATACGGTAATTGTACCTCTACTCCACGTCCGGTGATGATCCTCTCGAGCTTGAAATATTCGTTGATTGCAAACCTCCTCCCAAGGATGGCCTGCATTCAAAGAGAGACAAACAAAAAGCTACAAGCATGAAATTCATATACAAATTAGGGTTAGATGTTAGAATAAAAACATAAACCAAATGAGAACATTCCATACACCATGATTTGGGACAGGAAAAGTACTTCTTTTATTGATAACACAATGATCACTTACAACCAAAGCCAGCTACTGCTCCACGAACCTGGTCCGATCTCTTCTTCACCAAGCTCCAAGTGCAACTCTGTATGGCTCCTCCTCTCAACCTTATTCTTAGGAAGTAAATGGGTTATGATGGAGGAAGAAAGAAAAATTGGGGAATGCTGATATGATTCTCACAAAAGGGTTGCAATTACTTGGGGCAAGGAGGGGATGTGAAACGGGTAGAGTTTCATTGTTCTTATGTCTAGATGTGGAATGAGACCCCAACACCTCCTTTTATATGACAAAATGATGGTTATTTGGTTGGGTGACGGGCTATAGGCAATGTATTAGTTGGGAAACTACCCAATAGCCCGTAATCTCAACAAATTCCTTGCAAATTTGTATTTTTTGCAATTTTTACAAGTATATGCAGGTTGTAGTAGTGCAGCATGCGTACGTACGTGAGTTGTAGTGGTGCAGCAAGCATATGTACGTGGGAAGTATTGGTGCAGGGCACGTACATCTTCAAAAAATGGGTTTTTTAGAAGAGAAACTTAGTGATGGCTTGGAAAAAATGCAAGTAAGAGGGACAAAGTCCAGGTATGCATATGTAGAGAAATTTAGGGTTATAACAGTCGCCCATCAACCAGAAAACCAAGCCGAAAGCATGGATTATGAAGAGTCAGGACCGACAATACGCACTCCTCCTTTTCAAGCAACCATCCCTCAAATTAGAGAATTCATTCAACAAAGACTTCATATCGACAAACAATATGCAATATTATGGTATAGAACTGACAAGCATGGGATTTTACCCGACATGCTCATTATAGAGCCATAAATAAATGAATTTGGTAAATTGATCATTCACATCAAGGATATCACAGACTCGACCCCCCTGCCAAATCTCATATCAAGTGAACAAAATCTAATAAATTATAGTTGTGAATCGGCACGTCTGATAGAACAATGTATCGTCACATATAAAGACCAAAGTTGTCAGACTGAATAAGTAACTTGTATTGAAATCAAGAATCAATTACTTCTCGAATACCATCTCTCAGAAGATTGATCGACAGACAAGTCGGCATAAGAACAACCAACTAAGAATCTGACATCCCAATTGAAAAGTGTGATAAGTCAAGGATCACAAAACTCTAATGTTCTTAAAAAAACAACCATGGGACTTAATAATATTCCCCTTTATGAAGGAGACGAGGATCCAAGAAGACATTGGTTTGTATGTGAAAAATTATGGGATACATCAAACATCATAGATGAAGATAAGTAGATGGCACAATTTGGTGTTGCTCTCTGACACCGTACTCTAACATGTGGTTCATGAATTTCACAAAAAATCAGAACTGGTCAAAATCATAAATAAAGAGAAACTTTTTATCATTTTTCAAGGTCCAAGATGTTACACACTTGGCCGCACAAAAAATGAAAGAAATAAAGCAATGACCAAGTGATTTGGTTCGCAAATAAAAAAAAAGATTCAAATATCTACTTAGCCAAATCCCATCGAAAATCGATCATATCCTACTAGTACAGTGGTATGTAACTGGATTACTACGACGGATCAAAACTCCATTACAACTCTACGAGATAACCTTATGTGAAGACATATTACAGAAAGTGCAATGTGTTGAGTCAGACGATGATGGCCCATCGACTTCCTCGTCGACAGAAATGCTAGAAGAAAAAAAGAACATCTATAATAGACCATAAATAATCTAACCTTAAGAAGAAATGAGTTGTGGTGTACCACATGTTGCGAATATGGTCACACCAAATATACTTGAAGCCTCAACGATCAAGAACCAGGAGCATCAGATGCATGATGTGTGCAAGCTGAGACATACTGTAACATATGTGAAACTCTAATCGACCATATTGTGCAAGATTATACACACAACTTGAAAAATACCAAGTGGTTTCATATTTGCGAAATGCACAGCCATAGTACATCTGAGTGTCGACTAAATGAATGAAATAGAAATGTAAACATGGTCTATCATATAGAATCAATTGAACAGAATAACAAATATGAGAGAATAATTGATTACTATGGTCAAGGTCGAGGTCAAGGTGTCTGTGGTCGATCTAGGTTCCAAGGTCGAGGTCGACCCTACTATTACAATTGTTGGAAATATGACCACATTAGCCTCGACTGTCCAATAAAAGATCGGGTCGACTTGAAACTTTGTAACATTTGTGGCATCGACAATCATTCACTAGAATACCGTCCAATAGTACTTGATAATATCATGACCAAAAAGAAAGTAAACCTCCTACACGCAGTCTCTAAACAATAAGTGTTAAATTCAAAGAACATACTATTGTTACTAGATCAAGAGCAGGACGAGATATTAATAATATCCCCTTACAATATTGATAGACAAGGAAGTCTATTCAGTTCCCAAATCCAGACAAAGAAGAATAGATTATGAGGGAAGCACTTAAATTATTCAAAAATTCTAATCAAGACCAACCAAATAAAGGAAGACAAAATGAAGACATCATACAAGAATTTTTACAACTCCTAGAGGAAAATCACTCAGTCGGTCGATTGATGGATCTGATTAATATACTAAGAGAGTATAAATAAGGACAAATACTATCTAAATATGTCAATCATATTTCCTATAAGAATAAATATTTTGACCCATGGGTCGACTTGGAAATTCATGGGGTATTGATTAACCAGGTAGTCGTCGACTTTGGATCACAAGTAAATATACTATCTTGGGAAACATGGATATGGTTGGGTCAGACTTCATTAGCACCAACACTATATTACCTCAAGCTTGCAGACCAAAGACTAATAGATCCTATGGGTATACTCAGAAACATCGAAGCTTAAATTATGGGTATATCGACATCAATCGACTTCAAAGTAATTGACTTAGTCGAGGGAATTCCAGCATATTAAACACTTGTCGATCGGCCATGGGGATGAAAAATGAAAGCCAATATTTCCCTCGAAAAGGACAAAGTCATGTTAAAAGGAAGTGGAAGAAAAATAATAATTCCTCTAGACCCTAATGAAGGGGAACCTTGGAGTGAATCATTAGACGAAGATCAAGAAGCACAATGTTTGTACCAAATAATAAATTAACAAAGAGATTATGTTGAACCTAAAATTCAAGGAGAAATATCAGCAGAATATCCCCTGTCGGTCGAACACAATTCTGACTCAGCTCTATACAAATAGCAGATAGAAAATTATGAAGCACACTCAAAATATTGTTGGAACAATGAAGCCATCCCAATTAAATGTTCCAGAACATGCTATTCAATTCAAGCAGTACCTATAGTGTATGAAAAGAGACTTCGACAAACTCCTACACTTATTTCGACCGAAAATACGATGAAAAATCCGCTACGCTACAATGAATGGAACGTTTCATTGACGCATGTCAAGGAAGTTTCTAAATCTGTCGAAGAATAGGGCAGAACTCAAAGCCTAGTGGAAGCCTTCATGGGACAAGTCGCAATATGGTGGGAAACACATTCCCTAAGACTACAAACATGGACAATTGTATCAACTTACTTTGTAGAACGCTTTAGAGAAAAGAAACTAGCCAGATAAGCCAACATCCCTATCTTCAAGGTTGGGTATGATCCAGTCGAACATATCCACTGTTGTGAGAATGAATGATGTAGAATAGGATATAGAGATGAAAGGGTATGGCCTCAGATGTTTCCAAACACACTAGATGAAATACCAAATAAATGGTAGAAAATCGAAGAAGCATGTAGCCATACACTCAATTGGTACGACATCAAGGAAAATTTTGTCCAAGACTTCGATTTTATTCCAGAGGTGGAACATTTAAGAGAAGTAGCAAAAAAAATTAAAAGCTTCATAGAAAAACTAACACCATCTATACAAAAGGAAAAAGGGAAGATGATGGTTGACATAGGATCGACATCGAATTTCCACCTTGTGTTGACAAAAAAATAATGAAAATACAACAGCACGAAGAATTGATATGGAAAATACAACATGTCTTGGCCAGAGTTTTGGATGGAAAAGTGACCACCCAACAAAGAAAAACTATGTAAAATCAGTATTACAAATATATAAGGAGTAAAAGGAGTAAATTGAACAAACCCACTTCCCATAAAGATTCACCAAAATTCAAGAATGGGATTGACATCTCAAAGAAGAAAAACCACCAGAGTGGATGAATGTTGAAATAAAGACAAAAGAGTTCAATATATCAAATCATGATCGACCCAAAATGACACGAGTAGGAGACTATTGGACAAATAAGGAGGCAACCAACATAGTCGACTTACTCAAAGAATATCAAGATGTATTTGCATGAGAATATAAAGATATAAAAGGACTTTTAGAATAAATAGGAGAAATGAAAATTGAACTCATTCATGGAGAAAATCCGATCAAAAAGAGACCTTACAAATTAGCTCGCAAATACAAGCCCATCATCCAGAAAGAAATCGATGGAATTTTATCAGCAGGCATCATATATCCAATTGAAAAATAAGGATGGGCAATTCCTATGGTGGTTCAACCGAAGAAGCACAACCCTAAAAAGTTAAGAATTTGCATCGACTTTAGAGGTATCAACAAACAAACTTTAACAGATCCGTTCCCAACTTTGTTCACCGAAGAAATAATTAATGAAGTTGTAGGTCGTGAATGATACTTATTCAAAGATGAATTTTTTGGATACAATCAAGTCCCTATATCAAAATAATATCAATCGAAGATGACATTTGTCTCTGAATTTGGCTCCTTTTCCTATAAGGTAATGTCATTTTGGCTAAAGAATGCCCCAACAGTGTTCTTAAGAATAATAGTAAAAGAATTTCAATAATACATCTACAAGACAATAGTTGTATACTTCAATGACTGGACTATATACATCCTATTCAAAAACCATATACAATGGCTCGAATTAATGCTTGAGCGATGCATAAATCCAGTTGTCTCTCAATATTAAGAAGTGCATATTTTCCACACCAATTGGAATTATCTTAGTCTATGTGGTATGTAAGGATGGTGTAAAAGTAGACATGGAAAAAATCAAAATCATCCTTGACTTGAAGCCACCTGTAAATCAAAAACAAATTAAAATCTTCCTCGGACATACTAGGTATTACCAAAAATTTATACACCACTATTCATATATCAATTTACCAATGGATGAGCTTCTTCACAAAGAAATTGAGTTTAGATGGAGTCAATACTGCTAGGAGTCATTCAAAATTTTAAAGAAGAAACTGGTCAAATCACCCATAGTAAAATTCCATGACTGTTCGAGAAGGTTTCACGTCCATGCCAATGCTTCAAATGTCATTTTCTGGTAAGTTCTAGCACAACCATACGATGACACAATCAACACCCGAACGTGTATGTCAGTTGAAATTTGAATAAAGCAGAAAGGAATTACTTGACCACAGAAAGGAAAGCCATGTCGATGATATTTGCTTTGCAGCAATTCCGACATTACTTACTTGTGAACCAATTCACATTTTTTACAGATCATCAGGCATTAAAATACCTAGTCAATAAACTTGTTCATCAAGGAAAAATCTATCATTAGTTATTACTATTCCAAGAATTTGAATTCGATATAATCATACGAACCGAGAAAAAGAATGTTAGGCCCGACCATCTGTCCCAACTCGAGCTCGACCATTTTTCCCAACTTGAGATAGGGGAGGACCCTACTAGAATAGAGGAATACCTTCCAGACGCACATCTGTTTTGTGTCGAAGCAACACCAAAAGATATGGAAGAAATAAAAAAAAATTTGGAGAAGGGGAAGGCACCTGAAGATCTCTCACCAAATAAAAAGAAAGTGTTATCTCTAAAAGTAGCACCATTCACAATCATAAATGGATATCTATAAAAAATGGGACCTGATGGCGTCTTAAGGAGATCTTCTCTAGAACATGAAAGAGAAGACATTATCAACGAATGATCCAGGTGGATATTGGTGGCCACCCACCTATTCCAACTGGATCCTCTTGATAGTTTTTAGGTCAGCACGTTCTTCTGTACTTATTTGTAATTGTGGTTTCTACACTTCTCGGGATGTATGAATCCCTACACATCTTCCAAATGAATATTGGTGGCCACAAACCTAATCCAACTGGCGTATTTTGGAATTTTTCATATCAGTACATCTTGGTGTACTTCCAGGGTTGTTTTGGGGCCCTAAACAGTGTTTTTTTGGCTTTCCACAGTCAAACTGCAGATAAATTCAAAGTTTGATGACATAGTGTGTAGTTCTCAAAAATACCTTTCCAACGGGATATCACGCACCTAAAATGAATTTTGTATGCAAACGTTATGACCTGGGAAGTTGAGGTACCAACTTACCCATCAGGTCCCACATAATGTTTGGCATTTCATCTCCTAGGGTTAGGATGTATAGGGTTTTGGAATTCATGAGTAATGTTAAAAAGGCCTCTGGAGCCTCATTGTAATCATTTTTCTCAGACAGATGCATGTAGTAGCCACATGTCTTCTCAGAGATAGCTACCACCATTCGAGCAAGTTGTTTTAGTTCTGGAGGTTTACAGTTTCAACCTATTTTATTTATTCAATAGAAGTTATTGTTCATTGGATATATGTTGTTGTTATCTGTATCTCTATGTTATGGTATTCAATATGTTATTCATTTTGTTCCACTCATAAATCCAAATCAGTGTTATCAGAGTAGTCTCCTCTTCATTTCTTTTTCTTTGTACATGTCCCCGACAAGATCTGGGTGCAACAAGCTGGGATTCGAACCAGTCGAGCCTTTGCAATATCGGTTGCACCGAACCCAACTGCAACTCATGGGGGATGAGAAGAAATATGATGGAGCAGGAGATCCTTTTAAAATGTTTCTCGAGGAATCCCGTGTGCGACAAAGGAACGAGATGATAGAAAACTTTGCACAGATCCTTCGGTGGCTTCCCACAGGAGACACATCTTCATCAAGAGGCCACGCAACCCCCTTCAAGGTACAAATAAATTTTGATATTCCATTATTTGAAGGACTAATAGATGTAGATGTTGTATATAAATGGATAAATCTGCTCGAAGGGTATTTTTTGGTCCACAATTTTTTCGATGGGGAAAAGATTACTTTTGCACTCCTAAAGGTCGTCCCCCATGTTAAGGACTACTAGCATACGTACTCTGAGCAAATGGCCACAAAGGAATCTACAATATTTGCGGTCACCCCCACCTGGGATTCCTGCAGGGATGCCATTAAAGAATATTACTACCATGTTGGAAGCTACGAGGACTAGTACACAAGATGGACCATGCTGTGTCAAGAAAGGGACCAGACAGTACCAGATTTCACCTATATATTCCATACTTTGTGCACCAAATTGGGTATCAAAGACTCTGATCGACATCTGGTGTTAAAATACCACAGTTTTCTGCACAGATACATTCAAACAGAAAAGGAGTTTATGTACATCGCATCATTAGGTACACCTTATAGATATGTTGTCAAGATCGAGCAGAAATTTAAGCAGAAGAGGTGAGAGTTTTGATCTACAAATTCCTCACAGTCGAAGCTGGGAAAAGGCGGTCCCAACCCACCAAACAAGGGGTAGAGAAAATATGTTCTCTCTCAGGACAACCAGTACAAGATGCAACCTAAGAAGGTAAATGAGAAGTCAAAGGACACGAGAAAGTGGTGTGAATACCATAAAATACCTTGGCACAACACCGAAGAGTGTCGCTCCAAGCAGTCACTGGTGGTTGAGCTGAAATATTCTGAGTCAGAGGCAGATTCTAACTCAGAATCAAATCCATAAATTGGGAACTGGATCATCGATGTCAAACCTGGTGCCATTGTCGCTACCACAAAATTCCATCCAAGCAAACCAGAAGAACCAGAGAAATGGGAACACCTCTTTCACTCACAGATGTGGGTAAAGGGGACTCCGATGCATTTCATTTTTTATAGTAGCAGTCAGAAGAACCTGATTTCAGCAAAGTTCGTCAAGCGGTTGGACATGCCGATAACACCACACTTGCAGCCCTACACCATTGGTTGGCTTTGCCAAGGACGATATCTCTGCATCATCCAACATTGTTGTCTACCCTACAACATCAAGCCCTTCAAAGACGAGGTATTGTGTGATATTTATCCCCTTGAAGTTTGTGATATTCTTTTAGGCCATCCATATTTGTGAAAGCGACATGTTGTGTATGAGTCTAGACCCGTAGTGTTATTATTACCTTGGGTGGACAATTGTACATGATAGCATAGGTAACGCCACCTATCGTTATTTCTTTAATCTTTGTTAAGCAATGCAGTAAGGTCATTTCACAGACCGGGAAGTTCGTCTTATTTGTGATACTTTCTTGCAGTAAACACAAGGTCTCTGCCACATTTGTGACCTATACATAGAGCCTCTCTTTGCAACAGAATCAAGTGGATGGGATTGTGTAAGAGTACAGAGACATATTCTCCTCACCCACCGGGGTACCGACGCACTGCCAAGTCAAGCATCCAATTGATCTAACCCCCAGTGCACAACTGCCTAATCGACCAATCTATCATTGCTCGCTAATGGAAAATGATGAATCAAGTGCCAGATCCAAGAGTTGCTTCAAAAAGGGCACATACGACCTAGTTCCTCCCCTTGTGGAAGCCTAATTGTGATGGTGCAGAAGAAAGACGAGACCTGGCGGCTATGCAGTGATTAAGGAGCATTAAAAAAAATCACAGTTAGGAACGGGTACCCAATTCCCTGAATTGATGACCTTATTCACCAACTCAAGGGGGAAAATCTCTTGAGTAAGATTGACCTAAAGTCTGGCTACCACTAGGTTCCCATCGAAACAACTGATGTAAGGAAGACAACTTTCAAATCTAAAGAAGGTCTCTTCGAATGGCTGGTCACCTTTGGCTTAACAAATTCACCTACAACTTTCATGAGATTGATGGATGATGTATTGAGACCTTTCACCAACTCTTTTGTGGTGGTATATCAGGATGACATCCTCATCTTCAACCGAACTTGGGAGGAGCACATGCAGCATATTCATTAGGTTTTGGGCACTCTGTGGTAGCACACGCTATATGCCAACTTGGAAAAATGATCCTTTGGCATGAACAGGGTCCAATACTTGGGCTAAATTGTTGATGAGCATGGGGTACATATGGATCCAGCTAAGATCCAAGTCATTCATGACTGGCCAACCCTGACCACACTAACCGAGCTTCGGAGCTTCTTGGGACTTGCCAACTTCTACTGAAGGTTCGTGTTGGGATTCTCCCATATTGCATGGGCCCTCAACAAAGTAACCAAGGGCGGTGGCAAGGCAAATTTTGCATGGGGGTAGTAAAAACAATAAGTATTTGATGATTTGAAGCATCGTTTGTGCTCAACTCCAGTACTCTCCTTACCTGATATACAAAAACCATTCGAGATTGAGACGGATGCCTCCGACTATGTTGTAGGTGCAGTTCTCACTCAAAATGGTCATCCAATAGCATACCATAGTGAGACACTCTCAAATACTGTCCAAAAATACCCCACCTATGACAAAGAAATATATTCCATTTTGTAATCATGTCGTCAATGGAAACATTACATTCTGGGAAAGGAGACAATCATCTACATTGATCACAAGCCTCTGCAGTTCATACAAACACATGGGAAGTTGCGGAGCGACCGCCATCAAAAGTGGTCCACATACCTACATCAATTCCATATCAACATCAAGTATAAAACATGGAACACAAATCATGTCGTTTACTGCCTCATTCGCCCTCCCGTTTCTGCCCTCACCACAGTGCTCCATTCCTTTGGGCATGAGGCATCTGAGTGGCCCCAACTTTATCAACGTGACCCTGACTTCACCACCACCTATCAGCTCTTCGTTACAAGAGTGAATGCCACCGATTTTCACATCCAGGATGGATTTTTATGCCATCTAGGCCACCTCTGTGTTCCCACAAGCGAGTGTGCATAGCTGATTTGGGAGGCTCACTACAACAGGATGGGAGTGCATTTTGGCATAGAGAAAACTATGGTCATTCTACAGAAACATTTTTATTGGTTAAAACTTCAACAAGACGTCAGCAAGTATATTAGATCTTGCACTACATGTGCCATTTCCAATCCATCCATCAAGAAGAAAGGCTTATACACCCCTCTTCCTACTCCTGAGAGGCCTTGGGAATCCATCTCGATGGATTAAATGTATAGCCTTCTGTCCACCAAGCACATAAATGATTGTGTATTTGTGTTGGTTGATCGGTTTTCAAAGATGGCCATTATCCTAGCCTGGAAGAAGAGCATCACAGTGGTAGATACTGCCAAGCTCTTCTTCAAACGGATGTGGGTCCATTTTGGGATACCATAGACCATCACCTCAGATCGAGACAACATGTTCCTCATCACATTTTGGTCAATTCTCTGGTCATTGTTGGACACCAAGCTCACTAAATCCACTTCTTTGCACCCCCAAACTAATGGCCAGACATAGGTCATCAATCGGATTATTGTGCACATCCTGCACATGTACAACTCTAAGCATCTGCGTACATGGGATGAAAGTCTTCCCTATGTTCAACACAGCTACAACAGGGCTCTCCATAGCTCCACCGACCATAGCCCATTTCAGGTGGGGCTGGTATTCCAACCCTTGGGTCCCATTGACGTTGCACTACCTCTTGTAACCACACAAGCATAATCTTTCCATGTTCAGTCTGAGGCTGACAAAGCCACCATATTCATTGAGTGGATTCAGAACATCCACCATCAGGTCCAAGAGATTTTGCATAAATCCAATGCTAAGTACAAGCAATGCCATGATCAACACTGGGTACCGCACTAGTTTCAGGTGGGAGGCAAGGTCTGGTTATATTTGCGGAAAGAGAACCTTGCAGAGCCCCATCCGAAGCTTCTCCCACTTCGCTATGTGTCGTACACTATCACCAAGGTTGTGGGTAGTAATTATTTTGAGATCAACACTCCACCCTTCCTTGTCTTGCACCTAGTTTTCAATGTGGACCTCCTTCAGCCATTTTCTCCACCATTATTGGACACCTCAAGATCGTAGAATAGTTGAAACCAATAAAGCTCAACCCTGACTGCATGGAACATGAATCCACTGATCAAATAGTGGACACACAAGTCAAGGGCATTCGCTAGCAGAGGATCCCACAACTCCTACACTAAGGCAAGTGGCTCACTTAGGGCCAAATTCAACAGAAGTTTCCCCACCTGATGGGGGCACTTAACGCAATGGAGACCATTGCTTCCTAAGGGGGGAGGACTGATCCAGATGGATATTGTTGGCCACCCACCTATTCCAACTGTCTCCTCTTGATAGTTTTTAGTTCAACACGTTCTTTTGTAGTTCTTTGTAATTGTGGATTCTACACTTATGGGGTTTTCTGAAGCCCTACATAGCTTCCAGGTGGATATTAGTGGTCTCCCATGATCTAGGTGGATATTGGTAGCCACCCACCTATTCCAACTGGCTCCTCTTGAAGAATTTTAGTTCATCATGTTCTTCTGTACTTCTTTGTAATTGTGGGTTCTACACTTCTAGGTTTTTCTAAAGCCCTACACATCTTCTAGGTGGATACTGGTGGCCTCCCACCTAATCCAACTAGCTTATTTTGTATGTTTTCATGTCAACACATCTTTTTGTACTTCTAGGGCCGTTTTGGGGCCCTAAACATTGTTTTCTTTGCTCATCATAATCAAACTATAAATAGATTCAAATTTTGATGGTGTAATGTGTATTTCTTGAAAAGACCTTTCCAACGGGCTATCACACGCCTAAAATGAAGATCGTAAGCAAAAGTTAAGACCCCGAGAAGTTGAGGTACCAACTTACCCATAGGGGCCCACATAACTTTTGGTGTTTCATCTCCTAGGGTTAGGTTTTTGGATGTCTAGGGTTTTGGCATTCATGAGTAATCTTAAAAAATTCCTCTGGAGCCTCATTGTAATGATTCTTCTCATATGGATGCACGTAGCAGGCACATCTCTTCTCAGAGATAGCTACCACCATTTGAGCAAGTTGTTTTCAGTTCTCCAATTTTACAGTTTCAGCCTATTTCATTTATTCAATAGAAGATATTGTTCACTGGATATTTGTGTTGTTCTCCATATCTCTGTGTTTATTGTATTCAATCTGTTAATCAGTTCATTCTTCTCATAAATCCATATCAGTGGTATCAGAGCAGTGTGCTCTTCATTTATTTTTCTTCGTGTATGTCCCTGACAAGATCTAGGTACAAGAAGCTGGGACTCGAACCAGTCAAGACTTTACGATATCGGTCACACCAAACCTGACAACAAACCATGGGGGATGAAAATAAATATGATGGAGTATGATATCCTTTCAGAATGTTGCTCGAGGAATCCCTTACATGAAAAAGGAATGAAATGATGGACAACTTCGCATAGATCCTTCAATGAATTCCCATAGAAGAATAATATTCATCAAGCGGCCATAAACCCCCCTTCAAGGTATAGGTAAATTTTGATATTCCATTATTTGAATGACTGATAGATGCGGATATTGTAGATAAATGGTTGAATCTACTTGAAGGGTATTTTTCAGTCCACAATTTTTTTTATAGGGAAAAGATTACTTTTGCACTCCTCAAGGTCAACCCCCATGTTAAGGATTGGTGGGATACTTACTCTGAGCAAAGGGCCATAGAGGAATCTGAAATATTTGCAGTCGCCCCCACATGGAATTCCTTCATGGATGTCATTAAAGAACAATACTACCATGTTGGAATCTACAAGGACCAGTACACCAAATGGACCACCCTGGATCAGGAAAGGGACCAGAAAGTACCAGATTTCACCAATATTTTCCATACCCTGTGCACCAATTTGGGTATAAAAGACTATGAGTGGTATATGGTCCTCAAATACCACGATTTTTTTCATATATACTTTAAAAAAGAAATGGAGTTTCTAGACATCACCTCATTAGGTACAACTTATAGATATGTTGTTAAGATCTAGCAAAAATTTAAGCAGAAGAGGCAAGAGTTCGGATCTACAAACTCCTCACAGCTGAAGCAGGGAAAAGGCATTACCAAACCACACAACAAGGGACAAATCAAAGATGGTGACTCTCGGGAAAACCAGTCCAGGCCGCAACACAAGAAGGGTAATGAGAAGTCGAAGAAGGACACGGGAAAATGGTGTGAATACCATAAAATCCCTTGACACACCACCGAAGAATGTCACTCCAAGAAGTCACTCATGGTTGAGCTGAAAGCTTCTGAGTCAGAGGTTGATTCTGACTTCGAATCAAATCTAGAAGGAGGGAAGCGGATTATCAATGTTGAACCTAGTGCCACTGTAGCTACCACCAAAGTCCATCCAAGCAAACCAAAAGAACCAGAGGAAGGGGAACGCCTTTTTCACTCATAGATGTGGGTAAAGGGGGCTCTGATTCATTTCATTGTCGATAGCGATAGTAATAAGAACCTGATCTCAGCAGAGGTCGTGAAGTGACTAGACCTGCTGAAAACACAACACCCACAACCCTACACCATCGACTGGGGTACATGTTGATTCAGTTAAGTTCCAATTCATCTGTGACCGACTAGCCTCGACCACACTAATCAAGCTTCAAAGCTTCTTGGGGCTGGCCAACTTCTACCGACGGTTCGTGTTGGGATTCTCCCATATTGCATGGGCCCTCAGCCAAGTGACCAAGGGCAGTGACAGGGAAAAAATTATGTGGGGGAAGGAATAACAACAAGATTTTGATTATATGAAGTATCGCTTATGCTCAGCTCCAGTACTCTCCTTACCTGATATGAAACAATTGTTCGATATTGAGATAGATGCATATGACTATGTTTTAGGCATTGTTCTCACTCAACACGATCATCTGGTAGCCTACCATAGTGAGACACTCTCAAATATTGTCCAGAAATACCCTAGCTATGACAATAAAATGTATTCCATTGTACAAGCCTGTCATCAATAGAAACATTACATTCTGGGAAAAGAGACAATCATCCACACTAATCACAAGCCTCTGCAATTCATATAGAAACAAGGGAAGTTGCAGAACGATCGCCATCATAAGTGGTCCACCTACCTATAGCAATTCCATCTCAACATCAAGTATAAGACATGGATCACAAACTGTGTCGTTGACTGCCTCAGTCGACCTCCCGTGGTTGCACTGACCACCGTCCTCCATTCCTATGGACATGATGCATCTATGTGGCCCCAAATTTATTAGCAAGATCCATACTTTTCCACCACCTATAATCTCTTGGGTACAGACGTGAATGTCACCGATTTTCACATTCAGGATGGACTGTTATGCCATCTGAGCCATCTATGTGTTCCTACAAGAGAGTGTGAAAAGATGATTTGGGAGGATCACTACAGTTGGATGGAAAGGCATTTTGGCGTGGAGAAAATTGTGGCAGTTCTACAGAAACATTTTTATTGGCCAAACTTCGACAGGACGTTAGCAAGTATATCATATCTTTCATTGTATGTGCCATTGCCAAGATTGCCATCAAGAAGCAAGGCCTATATAGCCCTCTTTCTACTCTCGAGAAGACTTGGGAATCCATCTTGATGGATTACTTGTCTGGCCTTCTGTCCACCAAGCAAGGCAATGATTGTGTATTTGTGGTACTTTATCGATTTTTGAAGATGACCATCCTCACAGCATGCAAGAAGAAAATCACAACGTCGGATACTTCCAAGCTCTTCTTCGAACGAGTGTGGGTCCATTTTGGGATACCACAGACCATCATCTTTGATCGGGACAGTAGGTTCCTCATCACATTTTGGTCGATTCTCTAGTCACTATTGGACACCAAGCTCACTAAATCGTCAATCGGATGATTGTGCACATCCTGCACATGTACAACTCTAAGCATCTTCGTACATGCGATGAGAGTCTCCCCTATGTTCAACATAGTTACAACATGTCTCTCCATAGCTCCATCGGTCATATCCCATTTCAGGTGGGGCTAGGATTCCAACCCTTGGGTCCCATTTATGTTGTGCTACCTCTTACAACTACACAGGAATCTTCCCATGCTCAGTCTAATACCGACAAAGCCACTAGATTCATTGAGCGGATTCATCACATCCACCAATAGGCCCATGAGATTTTGTAGAAATCCAATGCTAATTACAAGTAGCGATCAACACAGGGTACCACACTAGTTTCAGGTGGGAGACAAGGTCTATTTACATTGGCAGAAATAGTTCCTTACAGGTCCCCATCGGAAGCTCTGCCCACTTCACTATGGGACTTACACTATCACCAAGGTTGTGGATAAAAATTCTTTTGAGCTCAACACTCCACCCTTCCTTAGCTTACACCATGTGTTCAATGTGGACCTCCTTCGGCCATATTTTCCACCATTATTGCACACCTTAGAGATCACAGAACAAATGACACCAATAGAGCTCAACCCTGACTGCATGGAACAAGCATCCACTAATGAGATAGTGCACAAATAGGTCAAGGGCACTCACCAGCAAATGATCCATCTTTATCGGGTTGTCAAGGTAGGGCAGCTCCTACACCAAGGCAAGTGGCTCACTCGGGGCCAAATTCAGTAGAAGTTTCCTCACCTAATGGGGGAAATCAACGTAATGGAGACCATTTCTTCCTAAGGGGGGAGGATTGATCCAAGTGGATATTGGTGGCCACCCACCTATTCCAACTGGCTCCTCTTGACATTTTTTAGTTCAACACATTCTTCTTTACTTCTTTGTAATTATGGGTTCTACACTTCCAGGGTTGTCTGAATCCCTAAATATCTTCCAGGTGGATATCGGTGGCCTCCCACCTAATCTAACTGCCTTATTTTGTATCTTGTCATGTCAGCACATATTTTTGTACTTCCAGGGCCATTTTGGGTCCCTAAACAATATTTTTTTGGCTCATCACAGTCAAACTGCAAACAGAGTCAGAGTTTGAAGATATAATGCATATTTCTCAAAAATACCTTTCCATCGGGCTTTCACACGCCTAAAATGGAGGTCGTATGCAAAGTTACGACCCCGGGAAGTTGAGGTACCAACTTACCCATAGGGGCCCACATAACTTTTGGTGTTTCATTTCCTAGGGTTAGGTTTTTGGATGTCTAGGGTTTTGGCATTCATGAGTAATGTTAAAAAATACCTCTAGATACTCATTGTAATGACTCTTCTCATATGGATGCACGTAGCAACCACATCTCTTCTCAGAGATAGCTACCACCATTTGAGCAAGTTGTTTTTAGTTATGCAATTTTATAGTTTCAGCCTATTTCATTGTTCAATAGAAGATATTTTTCACTGGATATCTATGTTGTTCTCCATATATTTGTGTTTATTGTATTCATTATGTTAATCAGTTCATTCTGCTCATAAATCCGGATCTGCCCACCTAATCCAACTGGCTTATTTTGGAAGTTTTCATGTCAATACATCTTTCTATACTTCTAAGGCCATTTTGGGGGCCTAATCAATGTTTTTTTGGCTTGAAACAGTCAAACTGTAGACAAAGTTAAACTTTTATCGTGTAATGTGTATTTCTCGAAAATACCTTTCCAACGGGGTATCATGCACCTAAAACGGAGGTTGTATGCAAAAGTTATGACCCCAGGAAGTTGAGGTGCCAACTTACCCATTGGGGCCAACATAACTTTTGGTGTTTCATCTCCTAGGGTTAGGATGTCTAGGGTTTTGGCAGTCATGGGTAATTTTAAAAATTCCTTTTTAGCCTCATTGTAATCATTTTTCTCAGAAGGATGCACGTAGCAGCAACATCTCTTCTCAGAGATATCTACCACCATTCAAGCAAGTTGTTTCAATTCTGCAGTTTTACAGTTTCAGCCTTTTTTATGTATTCAATAGAAGTTATTGTTCACTGGATATTTGTTGTTTTTCTTTGTATCTCTATGTTATGGTATTCAATCTGCTATTCATTTCGTTCCACTCATAAATGAGGATCAACAAAGCACATATAGGACCAGCTGGAGGCCACTTTCAGGCCGACACGGCAATGTGAAAGATAATTCAGGTGGGTCTGTGGTGGTTGAATCTACATAAAGATTGTCGGTAATAGGTAAAGAAATGTGATAGCTCTCAAATAATGGGTTGAACTTTGTGGAAGAATTAAATTCCATTACAGTCAGTCAACCCTAATCGACCATTTGAGATCTGGGCCATTAATTTTTTCAGTCCATTTCCTCAAAGAGAAAGAAAAATAGGTGCAAAATATATTATCATTGCAGTTGTGTATGTGAATAAGTGGGCAGAAGCAAAACTAGTCAAAACATGCACCAAAGAGGTCGCGGTGAAATTTATTTAAGAGAACATAATCACAATATTTGGATTTCCACTAACACTAATTAGTGACCAAGGGACACATTTTGTAAAAAAGACGATCCAATTCCTGCTAAAGAAATTTATCATTTATCATAGAAGAACAATGGCTTACCATCCCCAAGAAAATGGTTTTGTTGGATCATTTAATAAGACACTACATAAAGTACTCACTAAGATCTGCGGAATCGACAAGAATGACTGGGACAACAAAATTCATGCAGTCTTATGGGCATACAGATCTTCTTGTAAGTGATTGATTGGACATAATCCCTTTAAACTTGTTTATGGACAAGAAGTTGTGATCTCACTTCACATTTGGGCCAACTTAGACAAAGTGGAAGCTATTGCTAAATTCGACCAAGACAGAAGCAGGTAGGACCATATTTTCCAATTCAATAAGCTAGAAGAAGGAAGATTAATATCAATGCACCACCAAGAATTTCAAAAACAACATAAATCATGGCATGATCGTCATCTAAAAAAGAAGGAGATGAAAAATGGAGACCTATTTCTACTATAAGACAGTCGAATCAAAGGAAAATTCACAAAGTTAGAGACAACATGGCTTGGTCCTTATGTTATAGAAGATATTCGATCAACAAGCGTAGTTCAACTTCGAAATTTGTTGGGGCATCCATTTAAAAAAGTAATTAATAGTGCCCATTTAAAGAAGTATAATACATAAAGATGAAGAACCCTGTTGGCAAAATATGTAGAAAGTAATGCCAACAGGGATCAACCAGAACTGGAAATATAATAGTCCAGTCGAAGTCAATGTAGATTAATAATATTAATAAGAAATAAATCCTTTTTCATATTAATAAACTAAAAGTGAGTTATAAATAATTCAAGTATAGTATTCAGGTAAAAGAAATTGTTATAGGAAAAGCTAAGTATTAAAGAAGCTCCAAAGCTTGGAAGAAAAAGTAAAGGAAAAGTTGAATGGAGAGAGAAAGAAGCCCTTGGTTAAGCCACATAGAAAATGGATGAAGATGAAATAGACACATGATTCCATCTCCAAACTTACGACAAATCCTCATCAAGTGACAGTCGATTGACCATGGCAGATCCAGACCAAGTGAGTGAGGTTCAAGTGAACGAAGCCATCATAGAGGGGACTACCATAAAAAAGATGAACAAAGTAATTATAAAGAACATCCACTAAGAAGAACCAACAATAGGAAACCTGATGATACAAAATAAGAAGTCATTCAAACCATGCATCGACCACAAATCAACAGAGGAGACTTAGTCGATCGAGCAAAAGAAAAAACCGACCACAAAAATTCTGACTCCAAGAAATATAGCACACTTAGGACATGACAGGAAAGGACCAACGGACATGACAAGAACATTAATTCTCTAGGAGACGCAAAAGACCGTTGTGTAGACACTATTGTAACTTCGAGTCGACTCGACACGTGCAGAAGCCAAGTGGAATTCACTACAATTAAGTATTGAAAGGACCTTCATGTGTGCCAACTAAGCATTACCCTAGACATCCCCTCATATGAGTCGAACATACCACCAACAGTTATGACAGAGGCGCCTGAATTTAAGGAACAATTGGCTGCATTTAATTTCAATCTCCCTCCCGCCTATAAATTTGGAGGACACTTATGACTTTGTGTCATTTTTATCCCCTCCCCCGGGAAGCAGAGTGGAGACTCAACCGAGAAACCGAGTGAACCTACAATTTCCCTTGACTTGTTGAATACCATCGAATTGGACATAGAGATGTCTATAATGAGAGGACAAGTCTCTAAGACAGTGGAAGGATCAATACCAAGATAAATGTTCGACAAAACAACCTCAACATCGTTACAAATTCGGATGCAGAATATCTGACAGTGGCGACTGGAGGAGATGGATTGGAGAAAGAAGTGGAAAATTTTTATAGAATGGGAGATGGAGGATGGTTTTTGGAAGACTAAAATAGAATTCTTAGAAAAAGTAGGAATCAGACACCTCCTAGGAGCACCACAGGTCGTCGACTTAGGTAAATGGAAGGAAGAAGCATAAATTTTATTTCCATTCGGTATCACAATGGATATATCTGGCTCAACAGTCTGATAGAAATGACAAGAGCGATTATTCACAGAGTCATCGACATTCCAAAGATGAGGATCAAGATCCCGAAAACTTCAAATACAAATTTTGATCGGGTTAACAACAACAAAAAATTCCAAGGGATTACTTATGAACAAGATTCTCGACTTGCATGCAAGATGGATTGCAATAATTGTATCATTATTCTTTACACCAATTGGTCGAGCTTTCGATGTCAAAATGACCATGGTCGAGTCAATCGGCCAAATCTTTCAAAAAGAATAAAACTTCAACTCATCTAAATACATGGTTGACATCAACCAGACTAACTGCAAGGAATGCCAAGAAGCAGGTAAGGAAATAAAATTCCCTTCTTTATTAATCTGGATAGAAATGGAGAAATATAGTCCAGTTTGTGAACCTGCATTCATAATTAAAAAGGTTCTAGCAATGGAAAAATACAGAATTTTTGCAGAAGAGCATACATGTACCTCCAGTTCGTTATCTTCACAAGAATTGTTTTGATTATGGGTCGGAAACTTAAAAGATAGCTCAGATAGATGGCGCATTGAGCAACCGATTCATCGGACCTTTCCAACACTCTACGATATTCAGTTATAAATCGACTGCACCAAAATTTGGTGTGGACTGGAGTTGGCCCCGGAACCGGAAGAGTTACATTATCAGCCGACAGTAGAGGAAATATTCATAGAATTAGAAAGACAGATAGACCAGGAGATAGAAATTCCTCCTGAATTTAACCGAACAAGACTACCTTTGGTATTCCCCCTTACCAACGCAAAATAGTAGGAAGAAAGAGAAGAAGAGTTATATGCAATACCCTTTGTTGAAGACTTAGAAGCACTGGCAATCATTCCTCCACGACCTTTGCCCAGAAAAAAGAAAGCAACCAGCGGAAAAGATAAAGGGAAAAAGAAGTCGGATTCAAAGAAATATCTTATGACATAGAATATATCTAGCAAGAGACTTTCCAATCGACTGGAGGTATCAACTTTAACGACCCCTGTCATTCAATAAAATATGACTAGTATCACCAACGAAATTACCGAAAAAAACAAGCAGACAAAGAGGTAGACCCGACATGAGACTGTTGCGATGAATAATATTTTAAACTCATCAGTCAGACCTAGAATGAAGGAATCCATGGAGAAATATAAAGTAAAAATTACAAAAACAACAGGTCAAACAAATCAAAAATACACTCCGACGGATTGAAACAAGGGGAGTAAGGGGGAATAAGATACACAAAATCTTGACCATTGTGGAAAATTCAGAAAATGTCACATCGAACCAGTTAGAATTAGAATTCAAGAAGAATAAGACACCAGGCAAAAGGAGAGTGACCGACTTGACAAAAGAATTCCCACTAGCTGAGCTAGTAGCCATAGTGAGGGAACGACCTACAAAGACGAAGAAGAGACAACTTATAAATGTTGAGTCATCAAAAGAAACCGATTCGGACCAACCATCTATGTCAGTCGACGAGGATATTGAGATCGACATACCAGAGCAGCCTGATTCAGTCGAAAAAATACCAATCCAGCCGGCTCATCTAGTCGAAATTGCACAACAACATGAGTCGGTTGATAAAATACCAATCCACTCGGTCCATCCATTTGAATATATACAACAACTGGTCATCCATAAGGAATTCAACCTCCAGGAAATCAACACCTAAGATGATAACATTCCTTAATCAGGACCAGTTGATATTACGACCGACGTATCCACAGAAGCAGAGAAAATAAAGAAACAAGGTAAATTGTCATAACAACAACAACAACAGGAACATAGAGAGGAATCCTTCCTAGAAAACACTCTAACTAAGGATACAGTACAACGTCCGACGCAGGCCCAACCGTATCTCTTGCAAAAACAAACAGAGCAGACATAGTAGAAGGAAAGAATAGTAGGGGACTAGGTCGATCATACTCACTTACCTGCACAATAGACAACACAAGATCAATATAAAGATGAGGGGTCAACAAAAACATCAGGAAAGAGTAAGAAAAAGAAACTCACGCAAATCATATTTAAAATGACCCAACCTTCCAACCCATTCATATCAATTGTCAAAACTACACTCGGCCTGACATCAATATCCGACCACCACCTCTTCGACTTACATCAACTCATCTCAAAAGAACCAACAAAGAGGTGGAAAAAAATCATTAAAGAAGGAAGTCGGGTTCCAAAAATAAAGGAAAATCAAAGGAAAATGCTATAGGAATATAGAGAGAAGGTCATAAAGCATTTAGGAATAGAGCAGTTGCCAGAAATCGAGATCCCCTTAGTGCATTTTAAAGACTTGGTCAAAAGGATGATCAAAGCTTACACAGAAAACCAACAACAAGTCGAACTTCTACAAAAGGAAAAGGAAGATATACAACAACAATATCGCCTAGAAATGACAGATAATAAAAGAATCCAAGAGCAGAAAACCACCATCATGGTGACAGAATACAACCATCTTAAAAGACTCAGACAAAATGTGGAAGAAGTCACCAAGAATGCTACAATGCTAAATTCAGTGGTAAGTAACTAGCCAACCTACTTTGCAACTGCATTCAACAAGTGTAGAATACAAAAGTCTACGACCGACATCAAGATCAAAGAGGCCCTCACAAGTCAGTTAGAAAAGTAAAAAGTAGTAGAGTCACAACTTGCATAGCAGGAACAATAATGGCAGAAGGAAGGGAACAAAGTACATTTGGAAACTAACGGCCCAGTAATTCGCCTTGCGCAGCTCAAAGAAAATATTCAAGAGATAGAGTAGCAGATTGACCCAAAAACAATTGATGTATAGCAAGAAGAAATATAAAAAAAAGTAAACTTGTTGGGATAGATCAAGACACTAGGCCTGGAAGCACAACAGTCGATCAATGCATGGCATGACTTCACCCAAAATCTGAAGCATTCATCTTCCAATATCCTACAGACTTCCTTCGAAGCCAGTATAGAAAGAAGACCAAAGGACGCAGTTGATTCGACTAGCGACAGAGATTTCAGCGTAGCAGGACAATCGAATATGACTCCATAATCCTATCAAGCACCAAAATTTTTTGCCTCTCTCTCTCTCTCTCTCTCTCTCTCTCTCTCTCTTTATATCACTCTCATTTTGTAAATAGTAAATGTAAAAGAAATTTATGTTATACTCCCCTCTTGCTCGGGACAAGTAGGGGGAGATGTTTTAGGGGCTAGTTGACTCTATCGACTAGACCTGACAATCAACTAAGAGTTAGGCAGTCGACTTTCGAAGTCGAAAGTATAAGTCGGTCAAGGGTTTTGTTAACTGACTAACCCAGACAGTTAAGTAGTTACAACTTCCTAGTAGTTGAATATGTAGGTATAAATAGACAAGCATGTATCAGAGAAGATGTCTCCATTATGCTATATTGATTAATCTATCTAATAAACTGTTGTTCTTTGGGCTTCCACTACTTTGTGTATGTCTTTGTCTATATATATGTATATGTGATTCTATGCTTGCTTATGTACTGAACTATTTGTAACACTTCCCTACTTTTCCCTAAATTACAACAGTATGTGTAATAAACTTGTCATTGCAAACTAATGCATGTCACCCAAAAATATTCAAATTAGACTCTTGTTAATATTGACCTAACTAAATTTCAAATAAGATTGATAATAACCAATTAAACTAACCAGTTTAATACAACAATTAACACTTGGTGTTTGGTATTTCTTAATTAAATACAACAATAATGAAGTTATATATGACATTATTTATTTAATTGTTTTCATTCATGTCAAATGGATATTATGTTACATAAATTTGTATTTCTCTCTTATTTTTAGTCCCTGCACTTAAGGACTATTAGTAATCGGTTAACCACTATTTCATTAGTTTGGCACACAAATCGATGAACTTTTGTTGTTTTAACCTATATTTTTGAAAAAATAATATAATTTTCCTACTCATATTTATTTTTTAAGCCTAAGTTTGAATTTGGGCGTCTTATTTGGCCTCATACCGAGGCAAGAGACCATTTTTTGGAAATAAACTTAGAAACCTTATCAAATATTTACACCCATTAAGATGAGGTCGATTAATGCTACACTTGAGACTAGCATTAATTCTCAACATTTAATGTTTGGATGCTCAGATATGCATAGTGTATAGCATGAGCCATATTTGTTACATAGCCTCGTGTCTCATAATGGCAGTGCATGAGTTTCCACCACCCTCCACTTCCACTTGTATCTTGCATGTCCTTGAGACTATTTTTCCAAACCAATTTCAAGATCCCTGAGACTATTTTTCCAAATCCCTGACACTATTTTTCCAAACCAATTTCAAGATATGCCTCCAAGAGAAACCAAAAGGATTTGTTGGCACTACTGCACAAATATCCATCCTTATAAGTCTAATGGATGGTGGAGAAGGGGAGTCGATGGGATGGTATGTTTCCAAGCTTTGCATTGTACTGGAAGGAATTAGGATGTCATTGCATTGCATACTTGACTTCTGCAAAATAGTGAGTGAATCAAATTTACAACTACTTGCATTTATACATAATTTATTTTCCTTCAATTTTTTCCACTGAATTTTAATTTATTTTCCTTTCAATTTCACAATGAATTTTACACTAAATAAATTTATTGGGCCAGTGACATTTAGAAACCTGTGAAAAAACATTTACTTGGTACTTACCTCATTTGGACTTCATTTTTTGCAGGAATGTAACTTATGCGTGAAACACCCAGCCATGTGATTTCATGCCATACATGTAATCTGAAATATCATTGTGGTTGGAGGTCAATTGGCTATCTCCGCTAATGCATCTTCATGCCCAATGCTCTAAAAGCCTGCGCTTCAACTTACCATAGTATAAATTTCAACAATATCTTGGTGAGTCGCTTACCAGCAGTAACCTGCAACAAATTAACAACGATTTGGTTTAAACTGACACTAGGGTTGAAAAGAATCACAACCTAGAAAAAATGGTGTTGCTTGTGTGCATGAATCCCTTTAGTGATTTCACTCAGCGGAAGTTTTATGGCCAGTTTACGTACCCTCCTGAACCCGTTTATTTTACTAGAGAATTGCATCCATCTATTATATGGCTCCCAAATATTCAATATGTGAGGCTAGTAGTAAGACCAACAATTCCAGACAACAGTGTCCATTGGAAAGTGTTTCTTGACTTGGGATTTATCCTTGAGAACACATGGTTCCACAGGAACAAGTATCAAGAGTCCATTAGGTGAGGTAGTGAGGTAGTAATTTTGAACCCCTGATGAGGCGAGGAGGAGGTATTAGACCCTTCCAAAAGAATATATACAAGGCCTGCCTGCACCCCACAATATTGTCCACCTTATCCTGCACTTGGCCAAATTTGCAGATGAATTAGGCTGGAAGCTTGAGGAGGGAACTTCCTTCAAGCTAGAGCCTAGTCATAGTGAAAAGAAGTAGAAGCATATAAATAGTAGGAAATGGTACCTACCCCCTTAATTTTGCTCAAATTCGATCAAACTCTCAACAGGTCAAGCCTATTTTCTGTGCGTACCTTTGTTTCTTTGGACTTTGGGCTAATGAATCTTGGTTCTATGGTTCTTTCCCTCCTTCGTTGGATTGCAAGAAAGTTTTCTAAGTTCGGTAGTTGGAGCTTCATCCAAATTGTGAACAAAATTTTGGAGAACACTAGCTTGGAAACAAATTATTGTTGAACTAAAGATTAATTGCAAAGTATGAACTGCATACAATAAAATACTTTGGCAAGGAAGGATCATTATGAAAGGCCAAATATTCAATCAACCAAGTCTGAAGTACACTAAATTAGATAATAGAATGCATGAGAAGGACCTGTAGGGTATCATTATACCTGACTTCCTAAGGAAGGTAAAACAACAACGATGTAAGGCTTGTTTGATTGTGCTCTGAATTCAAAGCCCCTCATCAGTGAAGGTCAAGATCAGGTACACAACACATCTAGTCTGAGCACAATAGCTAAGGGTTCATAAGGCACACAACCGAGCTCAACTATGAGGAGAAACTAACTGAAGGGTGAGGGAAGCCCCCAGTGTAAATACGATGTATGGGTCTGTGTTTGTTATGTTAGTGGGTAAGTTCAAGACTAAAATCCCTCAATGAGGCTTTCATATAGTAGCTACGTCTCTCAGACTTTATTCGGACCTGATAGGCATCGCACCCTTCACTCTCACTATCGATTGGTGGGTAGTGAAAAAACAGAATAAGTCTCAAGCTACTCACTGGGTGGAGGCAGCTAACCGAACCAAGCTGATCACTCACTAAGTGTAGCGCTCATCAATGGTGACCTATTTATTTAGTTTGACAGTGCCAAATGATGTAGAGAAATGAGTGGTTCAATGACTGCCCCCTAGTGAAGCAACTGATCGATCCAACTGGTAGAATTAAACCAGGCTCCCATGGAAATAAAAATAAAAATATAATGATTCATTCTTTCAACAATGTCTGTGCGCTTCAAAGTGCCTCCATTTCAACAATGGTCGCGTCCTTCAAAGTGCCTTCAATGGAAGAGTCTCCACCATGGGCTTTAGTGGCCAAAGGTTTCTTGGAGAGGTTTTTCTCTCGTGAAATTTCTTTCCTACTTTCTTTCTTCCCAGAACAGTTAACAGTCAGACAGGTCATTCAAGTCCATATGTGCTATGCTCTCTGCAAGATGGTGGTAGTCACTATTACCTTTGGACTCATGTGTGGTCGAAATACATCGTTGTCAATAGCTAGATGTTCCTTTATTGCATAGTATCCAAAATTATACGTGGCAAACTCTACATCTTTATTTTTCTTTCATATTCATGTTCATCTCTGTGACTTGGATGTGGTTGCATAGATTACCACAAGCAGGCAGTGTTGTCTCTTAATTATCCTCGATACTATAAATTTCAGCAGAAAGTGTTGTCTCTTAATTATCCTCCATATTTTACAGGCATTCTCAAATTCTGATTCCAAGAAAAATATTGAAAATAAATAGAGAGTTTCAGAAATAATTATCTTGACTTTGGATCTTTTACAACATTTATTTTCATTTTTATATCTCAAACATTAGAGCGTTGTTATTTTTATAAAACAATTATCTTCAAGAGCAAGCAGTCTCCAGCGATGTAAAATTCTACCAAAGTTTGTCATCTAACGAAGCACTAAACTTATCTCATAAAAATGGAAATAACACTAAAGAAGACAGAGGAAGGAACTGTCGATTCACTATGTTGGTCGACGAAACAATTGTCAGCCTATGGAGATCTAGTTATTAAATTATTCATTGAATTACCAATTCAACTACTCTCTTGCATGGATGCAGATGGTCTCTTCCCTAATAATGGATGTGTGGTAGAAACTCCATAGTTTTGGTACATCAGAAAGAAAGGAGAGGGGGGTTAATATATAGATAAACCATGACAATAACAGTAGGATCTAAACAAAAAAAATGTTTAGAAATGGGCTCTATATGTTATCAAACAAGTGACGGTATTTTAATACACTTGAAGTGGAGTAAAAGCAATTATTGTTCATTTCACTGGCTTAAGAACACACGGGTAATCTACTGGAATTCCCCACTTTTAATTTATTTAACAATTTTCTTATTATGTGGTCTATGACATCATGATTGCTATAAATTTATGTATTGGCCTTCTGTCCATCATCGCTCAGACTTACATTTCACCAGAAAAGTGAAGTGAAAGTGTAAGAATTTGTCTAACACTAGAAAAAAAAAGTGCAAGATGACGATGAAGAGGGATTGTGATGTTAATTCACTTGTTGTGTTTATGCTCGGAATTGAATTAATAACTGCAGTGTAGTGCCCTGCCCTGAGGCGGATGATCTCACACAGGATTTCAACAAAAGTACCTACCCTTTGGTTGAGAGGCCTTAGATAATTCAATGATGACTCAAGCTCTTGTAGTCACTCAATAGATGGTTGATGACCAACATAAGCTCACTTAAGAGCTCAAATTTTAGAAAAAGGAGAATGCTTCCATCTCTGCACAGAATGCCATAATGGATGGGAGAATTAAACAATTAGAATAAAAAAAAGAGTCACTTGGAGTCTTGGAGACCTCAGCTTCCAATTTGAGGAGGCTAATATAAAAATTGATTCTTTGAGGCATCAACACTTATAAACTGATATATGCAGTATCTTTGTAAGTTGTAGAGAGTGTAAGCTTTAGCCTTAGTAACTAGCCCACGTCTTGTTGTAGTCTTCTCTTCTTGCCTTTGCCTTAAGCCTTAGTTCTAGCCTTAAGAGACAACCCCCTTAGCTTTAGCCCAATGGTGTCCCTTCCCTAGTCTTAGCCTTAGTCCATATCTATGGTCAAACTGATATGCTACCCAGCCAGACTGATCTTTCTTTCATGGTCAATTCCCTGAGCTGCTAGTACCAGGTAAACTTAGGTGAAAGTGGATTGACATTATTTTGATATTGTTTCTATAATGTTACTAAAGAAACCCAAGAATATTATAATGTTACTAAAGAAACCCAAGAATATACGTAATTAAGAGTCCACCGCCAAGTTCTTTTGTTGGTTTTGATGTTGTTCTTATCTGCCATGATACTAAAGAACCTAAGAATCTGATATTACCCATGGTCGTGTTTTCCTGGGCATATTCCCTCAAACAATAAAATATTACACCAATAAATCCATGATCTAGCAAGCAACTGATCCTAGTAGCATGTTAAACAGAGTCAAGTAGATATTAACGGCTAGTGGAGAATCTCTTCCTGCCAAACTCTCTCCTTGCCAAACTTGGCAGGGACTTGTTGCTCACAACTCCTCTTGTTTCATATGAAGTCTTCATTTCTTATGTGTTTGAGTGATAACCTTGTTTCCTATTTTAGTGCACTAAGACTCCTTACAGTGCACTCATCACATATTTGTTCATAAATGGACAAACCAAAAGTCATGTTTCTTTATACAACAATTATCATGGTTTTCATCGTTTTGTTTTAATGTAAATAGAATACAAAGTATATACATTTATATATTGTTTTTAGTTTAGATTTTTAATTTAGTTTTTAGAAAGTTGTGTATCAACTAGGACCTTATTTTATCAATATGGTCTTCTCACAATACCTATTCTATCAATGTGTTTTTGCATGCTCAGGAACAATTACTAGTTTGTAGAGTTCTATCACTTATGTTCTAGAAACTTGGTTAAGCACAATTATTTTTTAAGACTCAATTAATAGAACATTTATGCTCTATAATCCTTTATATCTTCGAATGTATATTATTATCAACTTCTTCTTATGAATTTTAGTTATCAACTTTGCATTATCAATTTGAGTTACTTTGAAATAAGTACACATTTCACTCGGTAGTGTGTCTTCACTTACATCCCTTGACTATTGGGACACTCCATTAAAAATTTCATCTTCAATTAGCTTTGATCTTTCTAAATGTGAATCACGTTCAACTGTCCACATGATCTTAATGTATTTTACTTTCAAGAATGGTTGCATATTTACTATTACTTGCAATTGCAAGGAAATTTAACATGTATATACAACATTCTCAAGAATTGCATAACAAAAATTAAACTATATG
Organism: Picea glauca; assembly: GCA_000966675.3. NCBI lineage: Eukaryota > Viridiplantae > Streptophyta > Pinopsida > Pinales > Pinaceae > Picea > Picea glauca. The sequence goes on from JZKD02S1923263.1 coordinate 580,153, forward strand.
CATGTTTAATACAAGATTAGCATCCATTTAACCATTCCATTACAAATTTCATTTATTTCTCATTGAATTCATGGAATCTAGTAACATGTGACAATTCAAAGCATTCCATATACAATAATTACAAACACTTATTTGTATTTGAATTAAAGTACATCTTAGAAATCAACTATGAATTCCACCCCTCTAAACCATGATATCACTATGCTGAAAAAACTCATATGGATTTTATCTCTATCTCTCCTCAATCCATAATGCCCAAAAATTTAGATCCGTCAAAAACCTGTCATCAAATCCAACAAGGGAAATGTTTTTAAAGATCACACCCATCTCATGTCACAATTAATTTGGGCCTTCTTCCCCTTATCCACACAGTGAAATTCCTTACCTCCTTGCTCAACAATTCAATATAAACCATAAATAAATAAATAAATAAAAAATCTAATCAACTAAATATTCTCTCGAAATCTTCAAATAGTAAAATCTAATCCACTTAATCTAATGTTCTTAGTTACATGTGAGTGATTTTAACTTTACCACATATTATGAATATGGGTGAAAGGGACCGACCTAAAGGAGATAATGGCTTCATTTTAATATTAAGAGTAAAGGTTATAGTTGCAAACTTTTTAAATCATCTTTTTGACAAATACATTCACATTCTCTTTCTCCCGCTTTTTGTTTGATGGTAATCCTTTTAACTCTATCGTCAACGACAATAAAGTTCATTTCCACGTTCATCTCAAACAACCGAACGAAGGACATTCACAACCCTAACAAGCATTTTCATTCTACAATTTCTGGGGAGCTTTATTGTCAATTTAATGGTTATGATGTTCCGATCACTTTCAACTTTAAAAAAAATATTTTTTTACTTGAATGACAACATCTCTCATTAAAAGTCTGTAATGTTTCTCATAATTATTGGGTGGGGTAGAAGGCTTAGTAAATGAATGAACGGGACATTGTAGTTGGAAGGAAATGATAGGAATGCGTTTTTTTCTATCGGTAGTGTGTATGAACTTTAGACTTTTTAGTATCATAAAACTACAACTAAAATATATTTTAGTTAGTATAAAATATATATAAATATATATATGTGTATATATATATATATATATAATATGTTTAGTTAGTTTAAAAAATAAAAGTATATATTATATAATATTTTA
>JZKD02S1923264.1:4858-17081 GCA_000966675.3 Picea glauca
TTTTCTTATAGATAAGCATTTCATTGCTTTCTTGGGTGAAGCATCTGGAAGGTTTATAAGTAGGCTTTTATCTTTTACCTAGCAACAATCCCTCTGGGCCTTCAACCCCTTCTTCCCATAGAATGAGGGACAACCCCTTGTTGGGTCAATACACCCTAAAATCACAAGAGACAAGGAAGGCTTGGGGGGGTTAAATGATGAAAATTGGTAAGTATGATCAGGAATGGTACGATGTCTCTTCAAGGGAGCTCCCGGTAGCAAACCTATCCTGAGAAAAGACCACTTACTAGGGCACAATGTCAACCACCAAGGTGAAACATGGAAAAAGGCATAATGCCCAAGCATATGTCATGAAATCTAAATTAGTCTAAGATACAACATACTCAAATGCCTCAAATATTGAAATAATACTCACCATAATACCTAACTTGTACCTCATGTTGCAAGGCCTATTGCCTTTGGGAAGCTAGCGGGTGTGGTGGATGCCATCCTGAAAGTCCTGACCTATGTGGTGGTGAGAAGGGTCTCCATCTGTGCAAGTGGACACTGCTAGTCATGTAATCTCTCGGCACTTTGTATCTGCAACTTGAGGGCCTCGAGACATGATATTCTTAGTTATCCCACAAAATGGGGATAACAGGATATTTGAAGTGTGCCTATCATATTCTGTCTGATTTTCAATGAAATACTCTTTTAAATTTCTCTCAATTGTGGACTTGTGTCTTTCCTTCTTATGAACGTGATCAAAATTTATGACAATGTGATGGATGTGAGAACTATATTATTTTTCATATAATGGTTATTTTATTTCTTTACAATATATCGTATATCGTATCATAGTCTTTGAAATATTCATGGTCCTCTTCTCAGAAATTCTCTTGTGAATATATTATTTTTCAATCAGTAATATTTTATATTTTGTTGAGTGATAAAGGTTGGGGTTTCTTTTGAGTATCCCCTATTTTAATATTCCAAGTATCAAGATATATCTTTCAGAACATACAAAGGAATACCACCTCTATAAAAACATAGGGGAATATTTTATCCTCACAAGGTTGTTGTTTGGATCTTAACCAATCTAAACATAAAAAATTTTGGCGACCATACTGGGGAGAACAAAAGGCTAGTTTTGTAGACCGAAATCTTCTTGAATCAACTTGAACCTAATCAAACCTAGTTACAAGTTGGACTAGGAAATCAAACAAGTGTTCTGCATCAGTTGTACGATTTAGTACTATCAACAACAAGAATTCAAGAAGACGTTGAAAGATCGTGGGAAACCCTCGCCTGTGAGGAAGAAAGAGAAATTGTGAGAAGACAAAGAAGAAGAGCTTGAAATTCAAGAAAAAGATGGAATCATATAAAGGTCCAATGACGAGAAGCAAGAGTAAACAACTTCAATTTCCTGAAGTTGGTGAAACTTCCAAAACAAAGACAATAAGAACCCTAATAATGAGAGACATAGAAGAAAGAAATGAAGTTCATGAGAATTGGGAAGAGAGACAAAGAATACGAAGAAGAATAAGGCTTAGAACTAGTACACTTAATTTGTAAGGGGAACAACATCCATTACTGACCCTTCCCCAAGGATTTTTACCAGTTTTCTCAAGAGATGGAAGCATAGATCCAAAGATACATCTAGACCAATTCTTGGTGGTTTGTGACATCCATTTGATAGAACATGATGATTCCATTCTTAGAGTATTGTTGCAAACTTTGACAGGAGGAGCCTATGAGTGACACCTCTCTCTTCCTGCTCAATCGATTTCATCATTTGAAGACTTGGAGAACATTTTCTTGACTATGTAGGCACCCCAAGTTGCATACCATGGAATGCTCACTTAGTTCACTCAAATTAATTTGAAAACGGTGAAAGAATAAGAGACTTTAATCTAAGATTTTTCAAGACGTTGAATAATATTCTAGAACATAAACAACCAAATGCTCCCATTACCTTTGGTTGTTATAATAACACAATACCCGTGATTGTAAATTATTCCATTAGATCCTCATGAATAAATAATTTGGATGCATATATTAAAACATCAACATAGATGGATGAATTTATGTTAGAAACAAATGCAGATCCTGAGATCATCTTAGGGAAAGTTCAGAGGAAAATGAACAATCTTGCCATATCAAAACTAAGATCGTCAACCTCAAGGAATGTCGAGAATCAAGGAGTTGGTGGAGGAACCTCCAGGGGGTTATCCTTAATGTAAAAAATGATCCAGCCACAACTCAAGAAATGAGGCAAAAAATGGAAGTAGCTCAAATGAATAGAACTATTCGACATATGTAGAACAAACTAACAAGGTTAAGAAGAGTTGGAAATTCTGTTCCTACAAATGAAAATCCAAGAATTCCTATCGAGGAACAAAGAAGAAACCCTATCCAAGAGAAGATAATAAGAAATGACAACATAAATGAAGAGCACATGAAAAGGGCACCTAGAGTAATGAACCCTAATGTCGTGGTCTTGGAAGAATTTTTTGAGAATTTTGATCAAGAGAAAGATATCATTCAAGATGAAATTCTTGAATCAGTATAGACATATGAAGGTGAGTCATCCTTTTACATTTTTAACGAACAAGAAGAACCTGACATCTCTGAAGAAAATGTTGTACAAATGAGAGCACAAGTAAATAAATTCAAAACAAAATATGTTGTCGAGAAAGAAAAAGAAAAGACAAAAGCAAATGTTGCATAAACAACAAAGCGACAAACAATTGCTAATCATGCAAATAGTCCACAACAAATGACCTAAAATGTGATTGACGATTTGACTAAGTTAATAATTACTTTGCCTTTCATGGAAGTGGTTAAAATTCCACAATAGACGGAGAATATTTTGAATATTCTTGACGAACCAAGCACTAGAATACAATTGACTATCACAAATACTAGGCAACATACAAAAAATTCATCAGTCAAGCCAAGGGGTAAAGTTCCTCCATTTTACATAACTATAGAAAATCATGATGTTGTATTGCACAATTGTTTTGTTGATAGTGGAACAACCAATAACATCATTCCCTTGTCAGTCATGGAGGCACTTGGAATGGGATGTACCAAATATTATGAAAATGGGGAAAGTATTTATGTAATTGATTGAAGAAAGGTCCCAACTTACGATGAGATTAAAGATTTTTGTTCCTGGATAACTGTAGCACTGCACATCACAACAGTCTTTACCATCATAGTGGTGGATTTGCCTCCAAAATACTAAGTTGTTTTAGGAAGAGACTGGTCTTCAATGATTGGAGGTTATATTATGAATGATGGAAGTTGCATGATGATTCCTAACAAAGATGGAATAATAAGCAGAGTTCCTAGAGAAGCTAGAAAGCCTATATCTTTTAGGAAGAAAGAAAATGAATTAATGGAGAATTACATTAATGCAAGGATTGGAAATTATATTGTTCTTAGTCCAGAATAGGTTAACTTTCCAAAGCAAGTTGAGGAGAATTCGTTTCAAGGATTCTAGAAGATGTCGTTTGATGGCGCCTCCTCCAAATCTGGAAGTGGAGTGGGAATGTTTTCAAAAGTCCTTAGTCAATTATTTATCCACATGCTATTGGATTAGAATTTCTTTGTACAAATAATGAAGCAGAATACGAAGCACCGATACAAGGGATGAATCTTACATTAGAGATGAAAGTAGAAAATTTGATAGTAATTGGCTATTTCGAACTGGTCATAAATCATATTAAAAAGAAATACAAGATCAAGAAAGAAAGGCTGAAGCATTATGCAAAAAAAGTAATTGAACTTATGGACTCTTTCAATTCATTCAATATCTCTTTCATCCCTAGAGGCAAAAATCACAAGGTTGAATCACTAGCAGTTGCTGCATCCCTCTTTAATCTAGATGATTTTCAAAGTCAAAATACATTTTGTTTTAAGAGAATTTTTAGGCCCTCAGTAACTGACAATCAAGATTACCTGCAAGTTTTTGAAAATGACAAACACGTAGCAGATTTTCTTGCTAATTCAAATGATTCTTTTGAAAGTCCTAATGATCAAAGTCATGTATCTATATCAAAATATTGTATTGGTTTTGAATCTCTCTTCATGAGAGATGATCAAACAAAACTTCATCATCCAAAGGAAGAGACGACTACCGGAAAAGTGCAGGAGACACAAAAAATAAACATTGGAACTCATGACTCTCCTAAATATGTAAATCTTGGTACCAACTGCACAAAAGAAAAGAATAAATCAAGAAATATACTTCCTTGTTTACATAATTTTATGATGTTTTTGCTTGGACTTAAAATGATCTAAAAAAATATGACAAGTCCATTTTCCAATAAAAGAAGGAGCAAAGCTTGTCAAGTAGAAGTTACGAATAATCAATCCCAAGATGAAGCCTTTAGTAAAAATTGAACTAGATAAATTAAAGAAGGTTGGAATAATTGTTCCCATAGACATTCAAAGTGTCTCTCAAATCCAATAATAGTCAGAAAGAAGAGTGGAGAAATTCGCCTTCGTGTCGATTTCAAAGATTTAAATAGGGCAAACATCAAAGACAATTACCCACTCCCAAATATGGAGATGTTGTCACAACAAATTATTGGTTTAGCCTTAATGTCTATTCTTGATGGTTTTTCTAGATACAATCAAGTGTTGGTTACTAAAGAAGACAAACCCAAAACTGCTTTTGTTGCACCATGGGAGACTTATACCTATGTTTGTATGCCATTTGGGTTAAAAAATACTAGAGAAACTTTTCAAAGAGCAATGGATCACACCTTTAAAGATTCGATTGGAAAGTTCATGGCTGACTATCAAGATGATTTGACCATTCACTCAAAGTTTTGAGAAGAACATATCAAAACTTTGAGGCAAGTTTTTGAATGTTGCGGATAATATGGCATATCTTTGAATCCAAAGACATGTCTTTTTGTTGTATTAGAGGGAAACATTTTGGGGCACATAGTAAGTAAAGAGGGGATATATATAGACCCAGAAAGGATTAAGGAAATCAATGATTTAAATCCCCCAACATCTATAAAAGGAGTCCAATATTTCTTTGGAAAGATAAACTTTGTACGAAGATTTGTACCAAATTATGCAAGCATTGTAAAGTCCATTAATCTGTTGTTGAAAAAAGACCAGAAGTTTGAATGGACTCAAGAGATTCAAGCAACATTTACTAGAATCAAGCATGCAATCACTACTACTCCAATACTTGTTAGCCCAAATTTTTATCAAGATTTCATAATACATTCATTTGCTTAAGAGGAAACCATTGCTTCAATGTTGACACAAACAAATTTGAAAGGGGGAGAAATTCCAATAAGTTTCATGAGTAAGACTTGACATGATTATGAATTAAAATATTCATAAATAAAAAAGTAGGCTCTCTCCTTGGTCAAAGTGGTGGCATATTTCAGGACGTATATTATTTCATCTCATCTCATAGCCTATGTCCCAACTCCTCCGGTAAAGATGATGCTAAATCAATAGTTGAGAGAAGGAAGATGGGCAAACTGGCTTTCTAAAATTCAAGAATATGATATTGAGATCAAGCCCTTAAAAGTAATTAGAGGATAAGGATTATGTAAACTAATGAAAGGGATTGATGCAGTAAATGGAGATATATCTATTTCAGCAGGGTCATCACCATCCACATCAGAGTGGTACAAGGATATTATATTTTATCTAGAATCTGTCTAGTTTCCAATTGGTATATATTCAAAGGAAAGAAGGGCATTGAAAATGAAGGCAAACTAATACGTAATAGTTTCTGAAGTGTTTTTTCGAAGAAATTTCGATGGAATGTTGTTAAGATGTATTGATTCAACAAAAGCTCAAAAGTTGCCGGTAGAATTTCATGAAGGTGTTTGTGGCAAACATTTTACACCTACGACTACTGCACACATAATTATGAGAGTTGGCTACTATTGTCCCGTCATTTTTAAAGAATTATAATCAATGATTAGAAAATGCATCTCTTGCCAAAAGTTTTCAGGAAAGATGAAAAGAGCAGCAATGTTGTTACATCTAATAACAATTGAAGAACCATTTACATAATGGGGACTAGATGTCATTGGGCCAATCATTCCAATGTACAACAAGGGCCATTCATACATTTTCATTTCAACTGATTATTTCACCAAGTGGAAAGAGGTTGTAACTCTAAAAAAATATGATTATGAAGAGCTCATTAATTTCTTCAAAGAAAATATTTTGTCAAGGTTTCAGAGTTCCAGAGAAGGTCATATATGATAATGGATCAATTTTCATAGGATCACAACTCACCAATTTTTTGGGGGAGTTTGGAATCATCATGGGGCAATCATCAAAATATTATGCCCAAGGAAATGGTGTAGCAGAGTCAACAAATAAAAAATTGATCTAGATTCTTAAAAAGACATATGCTTTCAACTAGAGGAATTGACATACAAAGTTAATTGATGCATTATGGGCAAGCTAACTTACACCGAAAGACAACACTGGATTGTCACCATATATGCTGGTATATGGAAAATAAGTAAATATGCCAATTCATTTGGAATTAAATGCCATAACCTATGTTGTGAACTCTACAAATATAGAAGAAGTTTCTCCTCTACAAAGAAGATATGACCAATTAATGCAATTGGAGGAACAAAGAAATGAGACATTAAGAAAAATGAGTTAAATATAACAGTCTATCAAGAGATATTTTGATCAAAGTGTGACAAATAAAGATTTTCAAAAGAGACATCTAGTGTTATTGTGGAATAAGGCAAAAGAGAAATCATCTCTTCATACAAAATTTGAAGCATTGTCGATTGGTACATATATTATTGAAAAAATTCTTGGGTACAATTCGTATCTACTGAAACACATGAAGGGAACAATGCAATTGTTGCCAATCAATGGGAAACATCTCAAAAGTTTATTCTTTTAAGAATTTTTAGTCTCAAACTGTACATAGTTTTTCTTCCCTTGTGCATATTTTCAAAGCCTTTGTTTTATTTTGTTTTACTGACTCCATCATCCAATAGTCAAGATTTTGGATTCTCGAAAACCCACAAGGGGTTACCCTCTCACACTTGGAGCTAGTTGTTGACCCATAAATGTGTTAAGTCTTTCAAGAATCCTCTCTTGTATATTTCAACACTTAGAATTTTTTTTGTTTGTTGTTGTTTTGTCGCAGGTTCATGAATCAAATTCATTATTGTATAGAGTTCTACCTCCTCCAAAATGCATTGTTGTATTCCATCATATCCATTTTACACCAATACTTAGGTTCTTTTGACTTTCTCACGAGTTCGTCACATATTCTCATTTAAGTCCGAAGATCCGTCGTTTCCAAAATGCACTACCATGTTTTGCCATCCTCATTTCGCACCATACTTAGTCATTTTATTGTTGAGTCTCAGTTTTGACATATACAATGCCCTATATCTAATCCTTTTTGCCTATGTTATAATCCTATACTTGACTATTTCCTCCCAAACACATACCCAATGACCTTGTTTATGTGAATAAGGGGTAAATTATGATTAAGGCATGATTTGTTTAGTTTTTTCTTGAGTTAATTTGATTAAATGTTTGATTTTGCATGATCCTAATTGTTTGACTCTTAGGAAGTTTTGATCTGGTACGAGCACACTCTGCGCTATTCTAGTACTTCCCATGTGCCTAATCCGGTACTCAGGATTATGACTGTGTGTATTCCGGTACTAAACAACTACCTACAGGATTCTGGTGCCAACATTCTGGTACTAGATTTTCACCTTGATTTCCGGGCCGATGACGATGGATCTCAAAATTTGGGGACATGGGTTTTGTCCAGAGAAGTGTTTCCATTCGGAATCGTGGGCCAGAATCTCCAGATCGCACACGTGTGGACCTCCAACTTAAGGGGAATGATCCATCCTCAATCTTTGCCAATTTTCCAGAATTTCTAAGATCATGCCCAGATTCGTGGGAACAACATTTCCTTGATTAGATAGTGGTTGTACTCGACCTCCATTGATGGAAAATTGTTTTGATTTGGATTGGATTGTCTAGATCCAAATTTGTAATGTAAAAATCATATAAATTGAGTGATGGCTAAGCCAAAAGAGAGAGGAATTGTTATGTTGCAGATTGGATTTCTGAACATATTATCTCTGTAAACATACTTGTTGAAGAATCAATATGAAGTTAAATTCATCAATTCCGTGTGTTTTGTAAAGTTTACTGTTCTGTAAGTTTCTTTGAGCTTCCTTGTTGGCACGACAAGGGCCCACCGATCCAACCAAGGTAAGCTCATTTGTAATTATTCTGAGAATGTAATTCTATTTGTGTGTGAGTGTTTTACAGTAGTGTGTTGTTAATGATTTTTAATCCATTTCAAAGAGTTCAACATTTGAGTTATTTGTTTCTGAATTGGTGTGAACATTAGATACCAGATCGAATAGATATTTTCCTTTTCTAATCTTAGAGATTGCCATTTAATTATTTGAAGTGTGGGATTGATATCTTGAGTTTATGATTGTAGTAGATTTAGTACATGAAGGAACCAAAAGACTTTATATCTCATATTCATGCTCTGTAATGAAGTCTCTCAGTTATGCCGAATGTTCCTTGTACCGGTTTGTTTGAATTGCATGAAGCTGGAATTGATTTTGTTTTCAAGAGTGATTGGAGTTGATTGCTATTTACTGTTTTGATTGCTACAAGAGACAAGCTTCTCAAATTCATCTCTTTAATTCATGAGCCTGGAATGAATATACTTGTTTCTCTAGGATAAAATCTTTTTGATTGGCTGTTTGTGTGAAGAAGTTTCATTATTAGTTTTCCTCTTCTAAGTTCAATGGTGTTTGAAGTATTTAGAAATCTTAGAAACATAATTTGTATGTTATTAATTATTTCCTATATGCAACAGACTTAGGTAGGTTACCTGTTCTTGACACATATAGTGTAACAACTCTTTTGATTACGAATCCCGGATTGACATTTAAATGAGTGTAAGATATATATTGAACATGTTTATACACCAACATTTGTCATACTTCATTTCTCTCTCAATATTTCAATACTTATTCGATTTTCAACTTCATCGTGGGTCATAACTCTTCAAAAATAAACCCCCCCTACGTCCCATCGATCGAGTCTTATACTTAGTCATTTCTCAAGTTTTCACCGTGGGTTTGTGGGTCTGCAAGTTTGTCTTGATTCCAATATTTCTTGACATACATCCAATCCTTTGTTGCTACATGGTAATAGATGTCTCATCTTGTCACTCTCCACAAAGTACATTTAACACAAATATTACGAAAGATAACAAGTGGTTAAAATATTAGAAGGTCGTTATTAATGGCGACCTTCTCGAGACAATTCTCCATCAATTCAAATTTAATTCATATTAATCATTCCTTCAAAAGAAGACTTTGAAGGTATATTATGGTAAATGGGTTTACTTTTAAATTAACGTTTTAAAGTGACTGTACATTAGTCCACCAACTTCATCAAACATGACAATAAGAAGAAGAGAACAGTTCTACAAGGACACTCTAAACTCATTTGGGAAGGAGGATCATAGATTCCAGTGGTCAAGATCATACTGGTATTATTCATCACTGTCATTGTCCTAAAGGAATGAGAACCAAGTTTGGACATCAGGGATTGTTTTAGCAGGTTGTGTACCAAATTTTTTTGATTCCAAAGAACTAGTTTCCTGGTGTATGGACAAATACGATAAAAATCAGAGGATAATTCAACTTCAAGGAGAATCCCCTATTTCTCTATCACATTTAGTCTTCAAGAATACTCTGAGAGCCGACAATTACATTAAAATGATATGAATCCAAGAGTTTCCTGAAGGAAAGAAACAATGGATTGGAGCTTCAACAAGAATATCTCGAAGTATCGACAATGATTCCAGACGATTGATCTAACATCGAGGTTAGTTTGTTAAAAAACCCTTATCAAGAAATAACATGGATTTTCTCTAGAGTTGTTGGTCAAGAATCTATGGCTACCATTTCCCAAATAGCTCTATATATATTACATTTTACGGTTCATGAAAAACCAATTTTTGGCTGGGCAAAGATTAATTTTGGAGAAATATCTTTTCAGTTATCAAATTTCAAGAAGAACAAGAAATTTTTCATGTCTTCATACCCAATCTTCACCATCACTTATTGTCATGTTTTCAAGGGTTTGAATTTGGGAAAACGAGCTAATTGTAAAATTGACCTAGTACATATGTGGTAAGCAACCTTATGGAAACATAGGGCTATGTATCATTTCTATGAAGTTCATAATGCATTTGTTTCTTCCTTTAAAAACTTATATTTGGACCGAAAACATCAAGACTATATTTAGAAGCAATGGATTTCCTGAATTAGAAAGGAAGCATTGAAGCCATGGAGCACTATAGTGTTATGAGAATTTATTGTTCTAGAGAAAAACCTTTCTACCTCCCGTATTATGTCTCAGACAAGATATTTGTTGTAGAGGTATGAAAACAATACATATTTTGGGTTCATTTGTTTCATGAAATAAGAGGGTTCGATCCTAACCACTTGTTTATTGATCATATTTTACCAGTATAACTTGAAGTTAGTAGGCGAAATCAAAGGGTTAGATCCTAACCACTTTTTTATTGATCATATGACATCGGTCGACTTTAGTGTTTCACTTGCAAATTCATTTCTATTCAGAGAAGAAGAAGGTGACAGCCAAGACCCTCAAGCAATGTGTGATGAAAATAAACAAGAGGACATTAAGACTGTCATTAGCACTACTGATCAACATAGACAAAGGGGAAGCGTTATTAATGAAAGGAGTATTCTTTCTCCTAATGTATCTCAGAAAAGCAACCAACCAAAACCAAATTCTCAATCAACATCACAAGAACAAAAGAAGTCTTCAATGGACAATTCTGATGATGGAGGTGACCATGAACCTCCTAAGGGAAGTCTTGAAAGACCCCACAAGCTTCTATAAACCAGTAAAAGAAAAGGGAAGATAAATGAGGATGGAACAAATGAGGTCGAACTTGAAGATGGAATCACACTTGAAGATATGAACCCGGATGCAAATATTGAGGACATAGAATTCCCCGACGAAGAACAAAGAGTGTAGGAAAGCAGACAAGTTGTAGCAGAATTGGAAACATAGGAACCGATTTTCTTTCGAAGAAGAGTCCTTAAATTTGCATAGTACTCTGTTCAACAAGAGTACAAAGAAATTGGTCTTTGAAAAATTCCATTCAGAAAACAAAAAAAATCAAGGAAAATCTAGTTTAGAATTTGATCTTAATGGAGTTCCACCTTCTAAATCTGTACGGATCCACGAAGTTATAGAGGAAGCCCTTAAAATGTCTGTTGATGAAATGGAGAATGAAAATGCCACCTTGAAAGACAAAATTAAAGAACTAGAGATTACTTTGATGCATCCGCCCATATTTTCGAGCCCAATTGCTAAAATGCAGCCCTGGAAGATCTTTGAGGGAACACCAAAATCCAATTCAAGTTTGAGAGGGACATCAAGCTTACTTGTTGCAGCCAAAAGATATGTTGGAGAAAATATTAAGAAAAAAATGTCTCTAGTCCTCAAGACTTGGGAACTAGAAAATAATTTCATTTCTTTAGGACCAAGGATGAAAAACTTGAGACAATATCTAGAGGTTGACCTAGAAAATGATGAGGAATTTTATAAAGGAGTTGTTTCCACCTTTGTTATGAAAATGATGAGGAATTTTATAAAGGAGTTGTTTCCACCTTTGTTATGAAAGTTTCAAATATGAGTGAGTTGAAAAGAAGAAGACTTACCCTCTCTGGTCTGCATTAAACAACTAAAGACATGCTGGATTAAAATAATTAAGTATTTAAAAGAAAGCCGATCTTGATACTTAAGTGTCAAAAAAGGAGAATCATATCTAAAATTAGTTGAGTTGGATCTAGCTGGAACAACTGGAGAAGTTGATGACCCAAAGATATTTTTAAATTCTATATTTATGACTAAGAAGCAGTTTGAAGAGAAATTAGAAGCATTGAAATCTACATCGGTCGCGAGATTCAATAGTTTAACATAGTATTCATAGTTTGAAGTAGAAAGATGGTTAGTCAATTATGTAAACAAGAATGAAGATATAAAAGATACATTACATCAAATTTCAATTGACTACCGAGAGATACATGATTGATTATTTGGCATAAGAGTAAGGCAAGATGTAACTGTCGCACCAATGAGGGATTATATTGAAAATTGGTTAAAGCAATGACTCATACAA
>JZKD02S1923275.1:0-10740 GCA_000966675.3 Picea glauca
TCTCCTTCCATTTTTCCATGGTGCCCTTGCCAGCATTATCAGTTGGTTTCTTATCCCCCTTACCCTTCTTGCGTTGTTTTTTCTTCCCTTCAGGCTGCTGGGTGGCCTTTGGGTTAGTCCTCTGTACAGAGTGTACTTCCGACGTTTGGGTAGGAGGAGCAGCCAAAGAAGTGGTCTGGCTGGCTGCTGAGTGTTGTATAGATAATTGTTGCAATTGTTTTGTCAATTTCTCAGTGGGCTTAGTTTGTGCCGAAACAACGATACCATCGGCATGTGGTATGTCTCTCTATCTGGTTTTATCCAATATTGACCGTGGTGCATCCGGCAGGACGTTGTACAGTAAACTAGACTAAGAATAGATAAGCTCAAACTGTTGAGACCTCATGATGGCATCTTCCTTGGAGAAAAACCCTGAAGTTGTGATGTCTTTGGATAACTACGGAACTAAATACTTAAGGAACCACTCTAGCAGGAATGCTGGTAGGACGGGTACCTTGATAAGACTCTTTCGGCGTCGCCACTCTCGAATATGATCTGAGATATGGTCCACTGTCATCTGCTCAAAATTGGCTAGCAACTTTGTGTCGGCGTCGTGTCTCACAGGTAACTGGAAATGGTTAAGGAAGGCCATTGCCAGTTCGCCAAAAGAAGAATATCATGAACGATCAAGCTCTATGTACCATTTCGCAGCACTCCCAATAAGAGTGCATTGAAACAATCGCAACTGAACGGAGTCATATTTCAGTGAGTTAGATGAACACCAAAGGTGGAAAGTATTCACGTGATCACCTAGATCTTCGTTAGGCTTGGCCTCGAACTTTGGAATGTCCAAAGGCAACTTCGTCGACATAGGAGGCCAACGTGGATCGTGACAGATAGGATCATTTAACAACCGTGTCAAATCTGGCAAGTGTAACGTCGCCAAGAATGGTAGTTTAGGTTACTGCTGATAGCCTGGATAAAAGGGTTCTGGAGTTTGACTGGCACCAGGTTGCTAGGAAAAGTTTGGCTATTGACCTGAGTTCTGGTAGAAACCATGGCCCTGACCATCATAATGGTTTTGCATCTGAGGAGACATCATTGGCTAATTCCCCATGAAGGACATAGGATGTTGGGCATTCATCATGTTTGACGAACTTTGGGAAGGATTACCCCATGCCGGTCCCGATGGGAGAGGCATAGAAGTATGTCCGGGGTTCCATTGACTATGGAAAGAATTACCCCAGAACGACATTCCAGATGAAGGAACAGATCCTTGTCCTGAGTTCCAAGGTCCTGGTATATGTGCCCCCAACACAGGAATAGTACCCTGTGTCGGAGTAGACTGTCCAAATATGGGTGTACTCCTAGATGGGAAAGCAGTGGATGCGAAAGTGTTATTACCAAACGTCTTGTTCCAAACAAATGGTGACGAACCTACCAGCAGAGTTTGTGTGGGTGTTCCTTGACTCCCGACTCGTGTGTGCAGGCTGCCCGGTGGACTGCTGATGCAGTCCACCAAGCGAAGGGGACGAAGGAGAGATATGACCTCCAGCGTAAGGAAAAGCATTGAAAGGGACAGGNAATCAATCACTTGACATCAATCAATCAAACCATTGGCATCAATGACAACATGATCCAACAATAATTTTTCATGTTATGTTTTCATTTATATGGTTCATTATATTTTGGTTCCTTTAATATCTGTGGTTGATCATCTATTGATACATTTTGAGTTTACGTATAATGTAGGATATTTGATAATATCACTTGTTGAGGGTTGGAGTTTATTTCACTTTTAGCTATTGGATATTTTAAAGTCACATGAGATCAAATGTATTTGTCTTTCTGTCATCACATATCTGTTCTGAAACTTAAAAGACTTCCTTGAGTTGTTTAAGGAAGTATCATTCTTTATTTTGGCATAGATTTATACTTGACACGGGTTAAGTGGAGCTTATACAAACACAAAAAGATGAATATAGCTTAGTACTACTGATCAACGTCAGGTTATTTAGTTTATATTTCGTTTGATTTGTTGATTTGCGAATGGATAATGATTACATTATTTAAACGTTAAATGATTTGTCCATTAACATTATATCATTTATAATCTTATTCATTCATTGTTTAATATCTTTTCATTTTTAGTATAAAATTATTTCTGCTTTTAGTTTCCATCTTGTTCCACTCCATTAGTTGAAAACAAGTCATTTTCACGAGGCTTTATTTTAAACCTTTTAATTGTATATATCTATTGTATATAATACTACTATTAGTTAAACAATTGTATTAATATTGATTGCACATTTAGTTAGTTTACATCTCTTAACTATTTGAGAATCCTAGTTAGCTAACGGAGCCATAAAACCTGTCAGGGTAGATTATCCCAAACAGATTAGGTTAAATATACAATCTTGGTCCTGATATTCCCTTCTAGTTGATGGTGTGTCATAAAATTTTGTCAACAGTACTATAAGAATTTCTTTTAGCAATATGCAGTTTTCATTTTTAGCTTAGTTTCATATTTCAGTTTGGAGTATACACAGCTTTGGGTTTTCAGCGAATGTAGGTTACAAGTTACAGTTGGAAAGTTGAGTTTGGGAGCAGCCCAATGGATAGGCGCCTGGTCTACTATTATTTTCTACCTCACAAGGAGGATAGCATCCATGTTGGATCCAGATGTTAGCACTATGATTTTCATACCTAAGAGCACTTCACCACGCAAAGGATTATGTCATGCAATGGATTTTGTCGCGCAGTGGATTTCGTCACACAATGGATTTCATCGCACAATGGATTTCATCGCACAATGGATTTTGTCGCGTAGTGGATGTTGTCACGTAGTGGATGTTTTCGTGCATAGGATGTCGTCACGCAGAGAATGTCATCGCACAATGGATTTCATCGCGCAAAGGATTCTATCACGCAAAGAATTTTGTCGTGCAGAGGATTCTTTCGTGCAGAGGATTCTTTCGCATAGAGGATTTTCCTATGCACAGACTACAGGTCGTGTTGCACAAATGAATTGTTTAGTGGTTAACTTCAAGATCACTTTATGACCAACTGGAGAGGAATTTTGAAAATCCCTGAGAGGTTTTTGTTGATGACAAACCAAATAAGAAAAACCACTCTCATATTTGAAAAACGTTTCATATTTTGGGAGATTCGAAGGAATCTTTGAGCCCTATTTTTTAGTTTTCATGATTTTCTATCTAAGACGTGTTTTCGACACATATTCTGGCTAGCTAGAGATTAATTTCAAGAAACTGAGAGATTTTTTTGTTATAACAAGCTTAGATACAAAAACCTCTCTCCGTTGCAAAAAATAGTTTTTTATTAGTGAGATATGATTTCATATTTAACACCTATTTTGCCTGTTTGTTGTGCAATCCACTACGTTTTTGTTGTAGGTTACTGCTGCATAGCAGACTTGTTGTGCAGGGGTGAAAGAGTGTCCATCAATGCACATGATGACTTATCAAAACCATATGGTTGAATTTTGATCATGATCAATGATTGTAAATAATATTTCGGTTACGATTATGATTTGGCAAAGTCAGGTTTTCTATTTTTAGTAAATTCATTGAACTTATTGTTCTCTTTCAAAGAAATCAGATCCATGATTCTAGGAGAGAGTAGTTCGACCCTAGAAGCCAAGGGTGACATTATTTTTCTATATATTGGGATCATTTTCATGTAAAAKGGGTTGGTTGGCAAAACAGTGTAGACAGTGACTATTGAATCTAACTTTCAAATTCAATTGAAACTTAATGCAAAGGTCCTGAATCTTTGACGAAAAGATTCTAACGGTGGCAGTTTGATGTATTGTATTCTTTCTTTGTGTATGTTCTTTCCTCTGGTCTTATATTCACATATGTAAATTTTTKTCTAAATCGGAAYGTGATTTCGAATCTAGAATTCACTRCGTAGTGCTCTATATTCGYGCCATTTAGACAAACTGTGTTTCTTCTAACTTAACTATGAATTCATCCTCAGYGGTGCTCTRAGTTTCTTCATGTGTTTTTCTCCTGCCACACACAATGATTTTTAACTGAAATACTGTTGCTTATTTAGACTTTATCCTCTCAAGTTCAGTCACTAAGCCATTTGTTTCTCTCATTTTCATAATTTGACTCCATTTCCCAATGGTAATTTCTCTCTTGCTTATCCTACCATCCCTTTTAAAAATAAAATAAACTTGTCTTATTTCAATATCTGACCTCTGTGCATTTATTGATGAAATATTTGAGTTATTACCAGTCATTAGACATATGAGAGAGCCCTCTCTGGTTGTATAGGTCAGAATACAATCTAAAGTTGGTTGAAATAGTTACCTCAGGGATTTCTTTGATACAGCCCAAAGAAATTACCGAGTGCTAACAGGTGGATTGAGCTCCACCATAGATTCTATATTGGAAAGAGACTCCAGGACTTTGGGTCTCTAGGGAAGTTTAAATATTTGCATAATAATCATCGAAGGGCCGAAGACTCGGTATTCGTGAAGGATATTGGGTGATATTCCTTGCAACCCCTCTTCTGAGGCCACAACACTGAATGGGTCATGGTAGTGACATGTCATACGAAACTAGAGAAGTGATTCCACACTGCAAAGGGGATGGCCATTGGTCAATGATGCCCTGAAAACTTCGTAAATCCATAACTCTCAAACCAGAACTCAGTTTTGGACAAGGGTATAGTCAATGGAAATATCTCAATGAGTAGAAGGAGATGGTGTCCTCATCCAAGGAATTCAGGGAGTTGTAGGAAAGTGGAAAATTTATACCCCCATCCCTTAAAAGGATACTTAGGGGGTCGGGTGTGTGACACACCTAATTTAGTAAATACTTTGGGGAAAAAATCCTCCCTAAATGAGGAGTTATGATCTATATTGAAGTATTATAT
The DNA here is from genome assembly GCA_000966675.3 of Picea glauca. Taxonomy (NCBI): domain Eukaryota; kingdom Viridiplantae; phylum Streptophyta; class Pinopsida; order Pinales; family Pinaceae; genus Picea; species Picea glauca. The sequence goes on from JZKD02S1923275.1 coordinate 4,885, forward strand.
AATTTTTCATCTATATTAGTACTTTCTAGGTAAATTGTTTTTTGGAGGAATCATCTTGTAGAGCCATTTTAGTGGTTCAAATTGTGGTCCAAAAATCCATATGAAATATTTTGAATCCATTTTGAAGCATCAAATGAATTTTTTTTTGGGTCCAAACCTACACTACAAGAAGATGTTATATTCTAGACACCAATACATTTCCAACGGTGCAAGAATCACCTCAATCAGAGTTTGTATGTGAAAGTTTTTCCTCTCACAAGTTGACCACCATGGTACGAGTGAATGTCACCTCAACCCCCATTACTTAAATATGTGAGGCTAACAATGTATTGGATCTTCAATAAAATTATAGAAGGTCCAAACTTGTTCACTAATTGAGGGTTGAGGAAGCCAATACCCTAACCCTAAACAACTATCAGGATATGTTAAATAGTGGGTCGTTGGGAGGAGGAAGGGTTTCATTCTTTTGCATTGTATCTTGTTCCATAGCTGATAAAAACATCTAAGAGTTTTATTTTTTGAACATAACAGATGTGGAGGAGGATTGTTTAGGAGTTGTTCAAGCCACAATGTCAAAAGGTAACTCCCTAGTGACTTCCCATTCTTTTTTATGTGTGTTTTATAGCTGAAGCAAAGAGAGAATAGCATATACCTCACCTTCTAGTTGGGTTTTCTCCCATATTGGTTTTCCCAGGTCAAATATTGTGTTCATTTGTGTGGATGGTTTGTATTTTGTGCTTATTCTTTCATTTTTATATTTCAGTTATTTCTTAAATTCAATCATAAGGTAGAGATAATAAATCTAGGATCTAAGGAAATAAACCAAATAAATCTAATACTTCATAATATTATAAGTTTTTTTGTAATTAATTGTTCCATTGGAATATCCATGCCAGTTTACATATCACTAGTAGATAAAGTACTAGGGTTGTACACATAGCATTTTTGAAATCCTAGAAGGCTTGATCTATGATTTCATTCCAACTAAAAGAATTTATTTTAAGTAAGGTAGAAAAGGGAGCAATAAGATTTCCATAGTTCTTGATGAAATTTTTGTAATACCTCGTGAGACCAAGGAAACCTTGTAAAATTTTAAGAGTCTTAGGACATGGACAATCCTTCATTGCTTCAATTTTCTTCAGGTCCACTCATACACCATCATTAATAAAAATATGACCCAAGTATTCAACTTCAAAAACACCAATGACACATTTGGACCTCTTGATAAAGATTTGATGATGATAAAGTAATTATAACACTTGATCCACATGGGTGACATGGACATGCCAATTTTCACTATAGATTAGGATGTCATAAAAAAAGACAAGAAAAAAATGACGTAGAAAGGGTTGAAATATGTGGTTCACGAGACTCTACAAGGTGGAAGGTGCACAACAAAGGACAACGAGAATCACCAAGAACTCATAATGGCCTTCATGAGTGAGAAAAGTAGTTTTCAGAATATCAGTCTCCTTCATACAAATTTGGTGATAGCTAGAATGGAGGTCAAGTTTGGTAAAGAATTGAGAACTCTTGAGCTCATCCAAAAGATCATCAATGACTAGAATGGGAAACTTATACTTGATGATTATTTTGTTGAGAGCATGAAAGTATTGACACATGCACCAAATTCCTTCTTTTTTGAGTACCGTGACAATTAGGGACAAATAAGAATTGGTATTAGGATGGATAACATTAGCAACTAACAATTCTTGAATGATCTTTTCAATTTTAGTTTTTTGAGAAAATGGGTGGAAATAATGGTGTACATTGGGTGGGTGGATACTTGGTACGAGTGGAATAGAATGATCATGCACACCACGAGAGGGTGTGAGGCCTTGAGGTTTTTTGAAAACTGATTTGTGTTTATCCAAGACTAACTAAATGTCTAGATGGATGTATTGTGTTTCAAATGTTGTGTTGGGAAGGAGTGTTAAAGGCTTGAATGGCATGGAATTGGGAAACAATGATGAAATATCCTTATTAAAGAAGTTTTTCCATCTGGTGTGAGCTAGTTATCTCTATAGAACCTATTGTGCTTCCTCAGAAAGTGTAGTAATTCCCTTCCTTCTAGAAACTCATGTATAACTCCTAATAATCAATAGTGATGGGGCCTAGTGTCCTTAACCATTCAACACTAAAAACAATGTCACAAAAACCAATTTAAATAGAAAACATGTAGGTTTTCAAGGAATAATCACCCATTTGAAGCTACACATTTTCGCAATGACCTCCACATTTCATGGAACCTCCATTAGCAATCATGATTTATAAGTTATTCACAAAAAGGATATAGAAGTGTGTTTATTGGCATAACTTGTAGTGAATAAATTTATGGTTGTTGTCATTGTCAATTAAGATAATGACATTACAATGCTTAATGTAGCCAATCAATCTGAGGTTTTGAGGAACTGAAATACGAGTCAAGGGATGTAGGGAGATATGGGGTTCCACATGTGGTTGATTAGAGGGAGAATTGTTTTCATCTGCTAGAGTCAGATTTTCTTGAGGTATAAAATCAACATCATCATTTGAAATGTTCTCTGAAATGGCCATAATGGTTTTTTTCTCGTTACATTTATGCCCAAGAAAATTTTCCTCATCACAATCGTAGTAGATACCTTTAAGTTGGTTCTTCACCGTTTCAACGTGGGTTAATTTATGGATATTGAGATGAGATGAGGGAGGAGGGGGATTGGTGGGATGGGGAATAAAGGATAGTTTTATTTATTTATTTGGGCATTCATGACCTTTTGGGATTCCTTGGATCTTTAAGAGTATTCTATCCAAGTAGTAGGGCAAGCCATTAATACTTTGGAACACATATCTTCCTTCAAACCACTAATAAACAATTCCATAAAGGAGGTATTTGACATGCCTTTGGTGCAGAAAGAAATTTTATCAAAATAAAAGATGAAATATTCAACTGTGACAGGTTTAATCTTAGTCAGGTGGCCCAAATAATGCGTGTTTGGTTCAAAACATTCATATAGATATACTACAAATTGAGTCCAAGCAATATAAATTTTATGGGAGTTACTATGCAATTGATATTCCAACCATCAATCATATCAGATGCATATGTTAGTCTTAACATATTCCAACTTATGTACATCAAGATTATATCATAACAACATTTAAACTTATACCAATTGCAAATTAAACATTATCACCAACCATATCACTTCAACCTTGTGCACTATGATATCCATTATATGTAGCATGCATATCCATGAAAATGGGTCAAAACTTATATCGATATATTTTTTTGTATAAATATAAATAATATGACCATGCTTCTCATATCAAACATATCATATACATTGAACAATAATGCCAAACTAACTCATATTCATAGAGTTTGTAAATCCAAAACTTCGTACTTTTCCATGCTTTGATAATATTGCTCATTTCCACATGAAAATGAAAATGCCAAAAGAAAACCATATAAATCTTTTAAGGTTTATATTACTCGAGTTTTTAAAGCTTAATATGCCCCGAATGCCAAAGTATGGGCAACAAACTTCAATTTCATTAGGAATATAATCACATAGGAACACAAAAAACCATTCCCTTTGAAAATAATTTCATGAGTGCCATGTTTAATGCTTCCATTATGTTAAGAAGAGAACATAGTTATGTTTTCAACTTATATGATATCACTTTGACCATAGTGTAATGTATTATTAAACTTCCATGCACCATACTTACTATCAATGAAAACAAATATTTTTCATCATCCAAACATATGCATTCATAAACACCACAAGAAACCTAGAATAATCAAACCATTCCTCTTAATGCCATAATTGAAATGATGCCTCAACTAAAATTGATGATATATCAAATGTTGAGAGAAATGAAATGTTAGGAAATAATCCCTCCAATGTGTTTTCTCCTCGGGGACCCCACCTATTAAAAATATTAATATTTTTTAATGAATATATATAGGCTTTGCAATACTTTGAGAGATTTTATAGTAGGTGATGAATTATGAGTCAACATAATACATCCATTCCTAACAATCTAATTGACTTAGGGGCCTGAATTAACGTTATACAAGTGAACCAATGGATAAAATCCAATTGACTAATCTGCAACCTACCCCACTATCCTCCAATTGACTAATAGATCCATCATTAATCCATAATATATAGCAGACGATATTATAGTGAGTGGATTCTCGTGAGAATCTCAAAAAATTCATGAATCTGCAACCAAAAGACAATTTAGGTGGATTCCATTGATATTAGGAAGACCTTGGCTAGCCACAATATATGCCCACATCAGCTGCAAATCAAGAGATATGACAATCGCCCATAGAAATTCCACTAATAAGCTTACCCTTTATCCTCCTACTAAACCATATTTTGATACAGAGACACCTTCCTAGGTTGAATATAGTGATGAGTAGGTCACTCAACCTCTCTTGTCCTATGAACATGTTTTAGTCTTCGCAAGGAGTATTGAAGATGACCTCATCTAGTATTTCATGATATATATGGAACTCACTTTCACCTACCCCTCCCTTGAACATGTAATGGAATGACACCCCCAAGATAACTACTCATTAGAAGAGATGGTAGAGAAAATTGAACTAGTAGCACGGGTGGATATTACCCTCGCAAGTCAAATTACAACAATTGAATTCCATCCCAAAAAGAATTAAACATCAACTCTCATGTAGACAACTCCCAATAGGATATGATTCTTAAACTAGGCCTCAACAAGCTGTATCAAGATCACCATGTACTTCAAGTATGTATCTCATCCATGTACCCAATCATATACCTCTACCATATACCTATAACATACACCAAGATAGCCAACAAGATACCACTAGCAATGCACCACACTCTCCATATATCAAATACCATAAATCCTCACATCAACCATGTGCGACAACCTCACTGTTATATAGCCTCTATCTATACCAATAACTTCAACAACATACCTCAACCAAAAGCCCTCAAACATGAACTAATATTAAACTTCAGTAGATCTTCCTTAGATCAAATCCACAACAAGCCCTAAACTTCCAATAGGGCATCCAATAGATTTACAAGGAAAACCATCAACCAAATTCATAGATTCAACACTACACATATGAAAACCATACATTTTTCTTCTTGTAGTGTTCTGCTGCCATGATTTTTCTGCCACAAATATTCTATAGTGATTCTTTTGCCGCAGTTTTTCTGCCACAATTTTTTTGCCACACTTTTCTTGCCACGATTTTTCTGCCGCACTTTTCTTGCCGCGATTTTTCTACCGCACTTTTCCTGTCGTGACTTTTCTACTGCACTTTTCCTACTGTTATTTTTCTACTGCACTTTTTTCTATCAATAATACCTGCCCAAATATCCTTTCACAAAATAGATATTCAATAGGTTCTAATGAGAGACCCTTGCTCTCTTATTTATAATCTCCAAGTAGCTTCCTCTAGAAGTATCAACTTTTTTCCACTTAACCACCTTTTCCACTTAGCCACTTTGTCCACTTAACTTAACCACTTTCCAAAAATAATAATTTCTCCCCTCCTGGTTGCAACCACTTTATTATTTAGATAATTTCTCTTTGCAACCACTTTGACTACTTTATTATTTAAATAATTTTATCTTTACTCACAACTTCTTGTTGCAACTAACTTTTCTACAATTAGTCAATTCATAAATTATTTTCCCTTAAATAACTTCTTGTTGTTGCAACCACTTTAATATTTAATTTATTTCTTGGTCAACCACTTTCACTATTCAATCTTCTCGTCACAACTACTTTACCATAATTACCAAACTCACAAATTCTTGTTGCAACTAATTTATTTTTAATTATTTTCTTAATGTAACAACTATACCC
>JZKD02S1923275.1:31069-43436 GCA_000966675.3 Picea glauca
GCTATAATTTAAAATTGATTAGTAATGATTTTATTTTCTAGGGTGCACAAACTAGGTTAGGATTAAGTGCCTTGGAATAGGATTTTGTGAGTAAACTTCTCCAAGGCTATTAAATCAACATATGTGTCTGACAAAGGGAGTGGAGAAATTCATTGTATAATTGGTAATATCAGGAGGCTCTGCTCACACTGGAGTTAATCACGAGGTCACGCGAGTTTGGTTGAAAGGATATCCCCCCGATACCTTCTTAGCATCAAAGATATTTCTGGGGATCTATTTGTATCTCGGGATCTTGCTAGTGCCCTTACCTCTGTGAGAGGCAGTACTATCAAGGTTTCAGGCTTTGCTACCCTACCCATACGGTGGACTTGACTTACGACTGCTCGCTTGTGCATCGGTTATACATTGGTTGCTTAGTTTCTTGACTTAGGTGCCACATAGGTTACTTGCAGGGGTTATTTTGTAGGTACCCTGGGTCAGATAAGGTTCAGACATCACACAACCTTTATGGAGGATTGCCTCTCTCGGGGGATCTAACCAACTGGTTGTTAAGCCCACGAGGGGCCTTATAACTTATTTTGTTACCTCTAATATTTAGTAGGGAGTCTCAGGCCCCTCTTGGGTGAGACATACCTTCTTTAGGGAGGGAGGCCCCTTTCAGCCACTTTACCCCGTTTGTGTGAATATTGGTGGTTTTCTTTTTGGTGTGCTCTTTGATTACTAGTTGGCCCTGGGATTTATTTTTTGTATATTGATTCTTAATTCATAGTGGAGTCAGACCAGCCTCCCCTCTGATCTCGTTGCTTGTTACATTTACCACCGGATTTTGAGTCTTTTCCTTATAAAAGGCGTAGAGTTATTAGACGTGGTACACACACCTCCACTTTTCAAACTTGTGATTCTACAAGGATGAGTATTGAACCGAGTCTTCAGAATATTGGGATCCCTTCGACTCCCACACCTACTATAGTCAATGCCACCCCTTTGACTCATGCAACAACAATGGTTGTAGTGTCAAATGCACCTATCATTACTATTTCTCGTCCTATAGTGAATGCTCAATATCTTGCCTCGAACCCATTTGGGTCTCTTGGTCACTCACAGGGATATAATGTTTAGTTCATCCCTATTCCCTCTAGTCCTTTTTCCTATGGTATGCCAAATTTTACTTCATAGTTTTTGAATTACATCCCAGTTGTTGGCCCTAATGCTAGAATTGGACTTGGGGGAAACACACGTCCTTATTCCCCATTCTTGTTTGGTGGTTCTCATATCTCGCAAATGACTCCTAATATGGGAGGCATTCCCTCTTTTAACCCCGAGTCTAATCCTCTTTCTTCTGGGTGGAGTAACCAGCCTGGCAGACAAGCTTTTTCTCAAGTTCCATCCTATACCCTTGCCTCCTCAGTGTCGATTTTGACCAACACATTTGGCATGATGAATCCATCTCTATCCTCTGGATTCACACCCGAAGGAGGTCAGTTTCACGCCTTGTGCAACCCCAACCCAGAGCCAATCTGGCTGGGGGAAATTTTTATAACCCCCATCAGAACATTCCTACTGGGATGATGCCCAACCAACCTCTTATGAATCATCCTAGAGGAAGGTATTACAATCTCGGACAGGGCCATGGTGCTTACCAGAACCCTGGATGGGCTATATCTCCTCAAACACAATCTTTTCAGGGAGCTTGGGGCTAAATGTCATAACCTCATCTCCCTTTTATGGCCACGCTTAATCTGCTAGACTTGTCTAGGTTGATGAACGACCATGTCCTAAATGGCCTCCCATCCCCACCAAGATTCCTTCAGACATTCCTAAATTCGAAGGTAAGAATGGCGAGGATCTTGGTGATCACATTACTACCTTTCACCTATGGTGCTCCTCTAATTCCTTGAATGATGATTCCATTCTGTTAAGATTATTTCAATGCACCCTCATTGGGGTCGCTGCAAAATGGTATATCGAGCTACCTAGGAGGGCATATGGGACCGTTATTCATATGGTTTTAGTCTTCCTTAACCACTTCCAATTGTTGTTTCGTTACGATGTTGGCCTAGAACTTATGTCGAATTTACGCCAGGACAAAACCACTCATATCTCAGATCATATCCAAGAGTGGCGTAGACAAAACAGGTTGATTAATACCTCCATACCCCTGACCTTTAATTTATAATGGTTCCTTAAGTATTTACAGCCTCCTATCTCGAAGGATGTTGCTACATCCGAGATTACCACTGAGGAAGAAGCAATCTTCAAAGCCCAACAGTTAGATCTTATATACGCTCAGTCTGGGATGTTATACCACATTCTTTCGAACACATCAAGGTCAACCTATGACCCTAGACAAAAGCCTAGACCTCATGTCGATGGTATTGTAGGCTCCTCCAATATAAAATCCACATACTCAGTGACAATCCATTTGAAAGAGTTGTCTCTAAACCAATCTACAGGAGGGCCAGCTTCGTTTGTGTCTTCCAATCCCACTCAGTTGGTGGATGTACATTTCGTGCAATCGTCAACCGACCCAAATGATAACCAACAACTAGACAAGAATAAGAAGAAAGGATGTAATAATAATCATAAGGGTGGGAAAAATAAAAATAAACCCAAGGGCAATTCCAATAATGAGAAGACGAATAATAATGCTAGAGAGGGAAAGAAAGAAAGGCGTAAGGTGAAATTTCCCTATAAGCTTTGTACGGATGATCACCTTAGTCATGTATGCCCCAATACTCGAAGAGGTTGCAAGGCTATTATCTCTATCACCCACCATGATGATGAATCCTTTCCCACATAACCAACACATGGCCTCAAGCTCCTCAAATGTCGGAAATGCAATCGATGGGATTCAAAACCTGTCATCGCAAGACAATGACCATTTATGTATCGATATGGTTGATTCTAAGGTTCATATAGCCACTCGGTCTCGCAATTATAGTTATTCATGGGATATTCTTGGTCTAGAATCTCCTCCTCCTCCTCCAGAGGTGACTTTACAGATCTAAAAACTAGAGCCACTACCTCATATTTCGAAAGGATTACTCAAGCGATCTACCCACAATCCAAATGATAGAGTCGCCCAAAATTACTCTATTGTTGAGGACCTGGGTCAAACCCTTTGTGCAATGTTGGCTCTGGAGGTACTCCAGACGTGTCCTTCATGGAGGAATGCCTTGCTATCTGCGTTAGGAGCTCTAGACCCCAATGGCTCGAAATTTATCAAGTTTGACATCACAGATGTGAAGCCTCGCTTTCCTTACCATGTGGCATTCCAAATCCATGTGGGGTACTCAAAATATACAATCAAACGCGCAATTGTTGATGAAGGCGCTGCTACATGTGTGATGCCCCTGATCTGTTGGAAATCTCTTGGCTCTCCGACTCTTTCTCATTCATCAACCATGTTGACCATTTTTTATGGTCATTCCTTCCACCCTCATAGTATTCTTCCTTCCTTTCTGGTCCAGTTAGGTGGGAAGATGATAGAGGTGGATGTAGAGGTAGTTGATGCACCTCTTGATTATAACTTGTTACTAGGATGCAATTGGACCTATGCAATGACTGTCATCGTATTGTTTGTCTTCTGCACTCTTTGTTTTCCACTCGATGGGAAGATCGTGACGATATACCAGTTATCCTTTGTGTATGCTAGTCCCAATGCATCTGTTGGACTGTTGATCCCTGTGGTCAAAAATTCTCAGACAGAAACTAAGAATATCGGTGTCGGAATGTATTCTTCCCTTATGGGTACCTTCAACTTCATGGCACTGATTCACCATGTTTACGCCATGTCCAGTAGGCATGTATTGTCAGAGAGGTCTGTTTCTTTTCACACTTCATATTTTAACGATCCTTGGACCCTACCTTCCTCGAATTCGTCTTGAGAAGGTCAGTCACATGCTATAATGGCCATTCCACTATTGGCAGCAGAGATTGTGTATCAAGTTATTCTTGACTCTTCCACCGATTTCGATCATGTTACTTCGTCGATGGATGAGGAGGATCCTATTCTTAAGCCCATGTGGGCCACTTTGTTGTCTTGTTCACATGAATACCTCGATGAGACTTTTCCCTCAGATGAAGCTATCATCGAAGCCATGAATCATTTTGATAAACCTTGGGATGATATGCATCATCGCTCTTATTTTCTCCCAGATCTTGCCAGAATCAAACAAGATGACTTTCAATATACTTTGAGTGAGATAATCGTTCACGCCGTAGTTCCACTTGATACACACAAAATTTATGCTGAATGAAATATGGCGAGTATCTCTCCTACCATAATGATCGATATCTCCCATACCCCTAGCAAGATTGAAAACGTACATATCGGTGCGGATTGTTCACCAGAAGAAATCATGATCTACACCGAACTCTTCAAGGAATTCCAAGATGTATTTTCTTGGTCATATGAAGAGATGCCAGTAATCGACCCTTGTATTTTCAATCATGAGATTAGAACTTATCTGGATGGTAATTCTGTTCGACAATGTCTTAGAGATGTTAATCCCCAGAAGGCCCCTACTATTAAGGAAGAGGTAGAGAAACTACTTAATGTTGGATTCATCTACTCGATTCCCTTGACTTAATGGGTATCCAATCTTGTTCCTGTGAATAAGAAGCAAGGAACCATCCCTGTATGCATGGAATTTCATGACCTGAACAAATCATGTCCTAAAGAAAACTTCCTGACACCTTTCATTGATCAGATTCTCGATGAGTGTGCGGGAAGAGAAGTGTTTTCTTTTATGGATGGATTTTCAGGGTATAACCAAATTCAAATTAAAATTGAGGATCAACACAAGACAACATTTATTTTTCCTTAGGGTACTTTTGCATACCGGAAGATTCCTTTCGGCCTTAAAAACGTCGGAGCAACCTTCCAACATGCTATGACCTTTTCATTCCATTCTCTTAAGCATATAGTCAAAGCTTACCTTGATTTTCTTTCTGCCCACTCTCGTAAGAGAGCGGATCACTCTACGCACCTTCGGCTAGTTTTTGAAATATGTCATTACTATAGAATTCAGTTGAACCCTCATAAGTGCATGTTTTGCGTTAGGTCTAGTCGTCTTTTGGGATTTCTAGTTTCTGAGATCGGGATCATGGTAGATCCATTAAAGGTTGAGGCAATACTTCGATTGCCTACCCCACGCACTATTAGACAACTTCAAGGTTTACAGGGGAAAGCTAAATTTTTATGTCGGTTTATAGTAAACTATGCCAAAATCACTAAGGGTTTCATGCGTCTTTTGAATAAGGACACCCCTTTTATCTGGGATGAGTGAGCCCAGGAGTCCTTCGATGCTTTGAAGAAAGCCTTGGTGTTGGCACCTCTGCTGAAGTCTCCTGACTACAGTAGGGATTACTTACTTTATATCGTCGCATCCGAGGAGATGATTGGTATGGTTTTGGTTCAGGAGGATGATGAGCTCTGCGAGCACATCATATACTATCTTAGTCAAAACGTAGTTGGTCCTGCGCTCAATTATTCTCATGTTGAAAAGCTAGCTTTGGATTTTGTTTATGACATTATATATTTCTTTGTAAGACTACTGTGGTTGTCGATGTCAATCCATTTCAATACGTCCTTACCATACATATCATAGGGGGGAAATATAATAAATGTATTGTCATTTTACAAGAATTTGATCTCGATTTTGCTTCTGCGAAATCAAAGAAATCACTAGTCTTCGCGGAGTTAATATACGAATTTCCACGATTAGATGAGGATGTTATCCATGTTGATTCATTTTCGTAAGAACACATTTTCATTGTCTCGTCATCCAACCCCTAGTATGGAGGCATTGTTCTCTATCTTCAAACCTTGAAGTTCCCTTAGCATCTCTCTCGAGATGACTGAAGGCATGTATGATACCAAGATAAGAATTACGCTATCGTCAATGAAACTTTGTATCATCGAGGAATAGAAAATATCTTGCGTTATTGTTTAACTCACGTAGAAATTGAGTCAGTTCTAAATGATTTCCAGAGTGGGGCTTGTGGTGGTCATCTATCTAGGCTTGCGACAACCCAAAACATTTTGCGAGCTGGTTATTTCTGGCCATATATATTTAAGGATTGTATTGAAGTGGTTAATAAGTTTCACCCCTGCCAGGTGTTCACTCGAAAAATGTGCTTGCATCCATCCCCTCATCACCCAGTCATTACCGTCAGTCCCTTCACCAAGTGGGAAATGGACTTCGTGGATTGCAATGCAACTTCGGTTGGGGGGCATAAACACATTATCATGGTTTTCAACTACTTTACTAAGTGGGATGAGGCCATTCCTACAGTTAAATCTGACAGGAAAATTGTCGCCTTCTTCGTATTCAATCAAATTATCGCCCAGTTTGGTATCCCGAGTGAGATTGTCACTGATCATGGAAGTCAGTTTCAGAATGAAATGATGGAAGAAATAGCATCCAAGATGGCGTTTAAGCATGGTCATTGTTCCCCTTACTACCCCCAAGAAAATGGACAGGTAGAGGCCGTCAAAAAGTCTCTCAAGACCATTTTGCAGAAAACCGTCAGCCAGAGTAAATCCGACTAGCATATTATGCTATATCCCGCACTCTGGGCATACCAAACCTCGGTCAAGATTGCCATTGTTTTTTCCCCTTTCCAGTTAGTGCATGGTGTGGAGTCGATATTACCTATTGAATGAAAAATCCATTCTCTTAAGTTGGAAATCACGGTCCTACCTGAAACTTCCGATCTCGAATGATGCCTTGTACACCTAGAGAGTCTTGACAAGTAACATTGAGACGCCTCTATGACTATCGAGGAGAACAAAAGACGTGTCAAGGTCTATTACAATAAGTCTATCTATCCTCGGTTGTACGCTGAGGGTGACTTGGTCCTCTTATATGATCAAGCCAAAGAATTGTTGGGGCAGAAAATTTTAAACCCATGTGGCACGGTCCCTATATCGTGTGACGTGTCTTAGAAAAAGGAGCCTATGAGTTAGAAGATTATGAAGGGAATATGTTGGTTGAGCCCAGGAATGGGCTCTACTTGAAAAAATATTATGCTTGAGCCCCAAGCTTGGGCGTAACTCTTTGTATACTAATGTAATTTAGTGTATATATCTTTTCCCTTTCTTTTTGTCTTCAGCTTGCTTATCGAGTTTTCCCTTGGTTGGAAGATGTCAACGGAGTCTTCGGTCTACTTAGGATTCGCAAATGGAGCCAGTCATCATACACAGAATTTGGCTTCCACCACTTGGGTGGTTTACTCACCCGAGGTTCTACTGGTGTCTTCAGGTGGCGTATGCCTAGGGCCATCCATGAATAATGTGGTTGAATATAGCGTCATTATAGAACTTTTGTATGATGTTATCTCACATGGTATTCTCTCTTTATAGGTTCTCCTAGATTCCCAGTTAGTAGTATGTCAGTTGAACGATAGTTACCACATGAGTGATCCTACTTTACTCCAACAATTCCTACGTGTACGTCTTTTAGAATGACAATTTGATTTTATTACTTATTATCACATACCTAGGAGTTCTAATTATGTATCCGATGCTTATGCTAATTTCATTTTAGATTGGAATTTGTCACATAACTAAAGCAAAGAAAACCATATCATCAATGTACACATTGTAATACAAGTAAAGCCAAAGATCCTTGTTTTATATATATTTCAAACAATATGGTGTTTATAGTACAAAATTGGGACTAACACCTTCAATACACATATACAACCGATAATACAAAATCCAAGACATCTATGCTTTTGGCACTAGATGTGTGTCATGATAACAAACTACGGCATTTGCGAGACACCGAAAGAGTCGCACCCAAGCTCTGGACACACCAACCACTTGTTGTTGCATGGCCTCCGGCGGATCCTCTACCTAAACCATCAGAATCCTATGAGTTAAACGAGACAGATTTCCCTTAACGTTTTGAAGGACTCTCTCTGCTTCTCCTCCCACTGCCTCATCTCCCTAGTGCCTCCGACGATGTCAAGGAAGCTCGTCTGGATGTCGTGGACCCAAATCTGTGTCACACAAGTGTCTAGTGAGTACTTAAACATCATCCAAAAAATATTTTTGTTTTACTATACAAAAATACAAAAAACAAATATATTGAAAAACATTTCACATACCTATGTCCCCATAGGCGGTCCCTGTTGGCAGTGGCATGTCAGGGTCCCCTCTGAAGTCGATCCCTGCATAGGGGTAGTCATCCAGAGCAATGACCTATCACCTCCACCACTAGAAGAAATCCTCGTTGTAGGGTGTGGGCACCCTACCTCCCCCATGTTGTCTCATTACCTCGGTCCACCGTGCCATGGATGGATCGCGAGGTCCTCTCGGAACGATCTCAACTCTAGGTCCCAAACCTGGAACCCGCTCGAAGAAAAAGATGCATAAGATAGAGGCAAACCCAAAGTTCCTCTGGCTACCCTATTTGCACTCTATCAATTGGCTCTTCATATTATCCAGTAGTGAGGTACACCAATCATATGTTGTTGGTCTCAAGAACTCTACAACATAGAACATGAGTGGCCTTGATGCCTGGTGCAACGAAGTTGATCTTATGATCCTGGTCAACACAAGGACAAAAATCTTAAAGATAACATTGTTTATCGCTCGGATGGGGAGTTGAATCCCAACCTTCGAGGTCCCTGCTACACCGTGAGTGTCTATGTACTCCTTTATCTTCATACCACTCCTATATCCCTAGGCTTTGAGGTTCACCACCTCACCCCGACGTGATAACCCAGTCAAAAAGTATATATCATTGGCTTCAATCCTCAATGGTTTCCCATCGAGGTTGAAGCTCTCACTGTCAAGATCCTAGTAATCAACAAGCATATCAAGCAACCTCACCTAGGCCCTCATCCTTTATACAAGCCACATATTTTCAAGGCCATTTGGGTCCCCAGATCTCTATCCACATTAGAATATACCTCCTCGTGCTCCCTTTCCCTCCATTCTAGCACCATCCTGCCAGAGAAAAGTCAATTTTTGAGTTAGCAACCATAGAAAACATTGTTTACGAACTTGTATGTGGGATGATGCATTCACAGTCGCGTATAGGGCTGAGTACATGTGCTCTGTATTTTACACAGTCACGTATACGTGACCCGATGAATGGTAGCCTGCGTACACCGAATTACTCAATTTGTGCCCTACTTTACTCAAATTTTGAAACCTAATTTAAAAATATAATCCACTATAAAGGAAGAGGAGGGGAAGAGGAATTACCTGGTCTAGACAGTTTCTAATTTTGTCGCTCGACGCTCCCACAATCACCAGTTGAAGATCGGAGGTATTTTAGTCCAATTTTCACTATTTAGGTAAAAAATCAAAATGGCATAGTAATTTTTGGTTTTGTTACTATTTATAACAGTTTTTACCCACTTTCTATAGTTTCGAGTCATTTTTTCTCCTAATGAACTAATACAACAGTGGATTGAGTTGGTTTTTGTAGTTTTCACCAGGGATTGTTGCGGATTTCAACGTTATGTTGAGCATTTGTAAACATGGGCATGTATTTTCACTACCAAGCATATAGGATAGGTATCCATTCCACCATGCACTGTTGGATTCTCCTGTAACTGTAACTCATATGCCTTAGGTACGAACCCATTTGTTGCAAAACATAACCTTCCATCTGCTATAAGACGTGTCATTATCAAGTGGTAGAGACTTACCAAACATGGGTGCCCTAGTTAGATCATCTGCTTCATTTGGTTCCCATGCATAGATTTTTTCCATAGGACTGGGAGTCTCTTATAGATAATACATGACTTTATGTTGAGCCTCATTTCTCACTCATAAACATGTTTCCCTATACCTAAGGACTCGCAACCGAGTTTAATTTAAGATATTTTCCAACTCGTTTTCAAAAAATGAAAAGATTTTTGAGTGAACTTGTGTCTTTCACACTCGTAAATTGGATTTGAAAGGACGTCTATTTGGTACAATTTTATCCCTTTTTCACACCAAGTAGACTAAAGATCATGAAAAAGGACATTTGTTTTGGCGTTAAGTTGTGATTGCATCTCATGCCCTCACTTGCAGTATTGAACCTATAGTTGGTTCTCTCTTTGCATTATAAACCATCTTCCTTAGCAATTTTTGCATCCTCAACCAAGCAGAGCCTCGTTTATATCCTTCGCAATTTGACACCCTATACCCAGGAGGGAACATTCCCCTGAGTGTCCATTTCCCACATGCATCTCCTTGCATTGAGCATAGGTATGTTCCACTGTTGGAACTAGTTTTGCTTACTTGTGACACTCATTTCCTCCTTTGTATCATAGAATTCATTTGTCTATGAAAAAACAAAAAAAGATGGGCGGGAAGGGAGTATTATCTTATATTGGCAGAAGTTGTGTCTCCTTTTAACATAGCACAAAGTTATTGATTCCATTTGTCATCATAATTTTGGGTTTAGCATGGCCTTAGGAAGCTGAGATCATTACAAAGATTTTTTTCTACCGACTGGTTACTCTTCCAATCCCTGTGGATAATTTCATTGATGCCTCCTACATATCATGGTTTCATCATTGATTCTATGTTTCCGGAGTCTTCTATATGTCTCATGCTCTTGTTCAAAGGAAGTCTATCAACCTGTGTCGGCCATTCCTCATAACTCTTGACCTTGCATGCCATCCATACCCTCAGTTTGTCTCGGAATCACATGATATTGTAGTCCTATCACGCACCCTAGTCCTACTTTCATCATTGGTAGGTAACCTTGAACCCAACAATCGACATTTCATCATTGGTAATTGACTAGGTGGTTTCCCTTTTGTTCGACGGTAAGACATCTATTCACACATTGGGATTTGTGCAGTGTCTTGAATTCCATTAGTCTTATTGGTGGCTTCCCCACATTTGTCAACAGTTTTCCTCATTGGTTGTTATTCAAAGGGTCTTTTTTTTGTACCTCTTGCACTTTGAACACACGAAAGACACACAAGGTCGTTGGTTCGTGAACATGTTCTTCATTCGATTTCCTCCAAATCATGAAGCTCCTACTTTGTACCTCATTTTGAATGATGAGAGGTACCTTAATGCTCTCCTTTTAGCAGATCTCCTTCCATCGACTTCATCTCATATATTCTAGAAACGAGACCTAGAGTCTTATGAGTACCTTGAGGCTTGCATTCATTAGTGTCAGGTTCTCTCACCATCGACAGTTGGGAATACATCAATGTCTCCTGATCAATGAATTCTTCAAGTGTTCGACCCCGACTCCTTTATTCACACTTGTAAGAATGTACTCAGTGACTTGATACCTACTTTCATTATCAGTAGGTTGTCTCGTGTTTGTTAATGGTATACCTCAATGATTGGTAATCAAATGATGTCTCATTGTGTTTGACCTCAACTCCTTTATTCACATGATGTAGGCTTTCACCTTTGGGGGATTGTGTAGAAGACCTGAAGACATTAGTATGTGGCCGCAACTTTCCTGAGTTGTTGCTTCCTCTTCATTGGACCAGTACCTATATGACTTTAGTGATCATGGGAGATCAGATTGTACTCCATTATATATAGATATCTTCAGATTGAGTTTGAGATTGGTTCTACTGGGCCTTGTTCGTGACTATGACAACTTTTGGAATGTAACCGCATTTGTATTTTTCTATTCATGGCCACAGAAAGTTGTTTGGTATATATTCACATGGATCTGTAGTGTAAATTGGAAGCCATGT
Organism: Picea glauca; assembly: GCA_000966675.3. Lineage (NCBI taxonomy): Eukaryota > Viridiplantae > Streptophyta > Pinopsida > Pinales > Pinaceae > Picea > Picea glauca. The sequence goes on from JZKD02S1923275.1 coordinate 42,755, forward strand.
ATGCAAAGTCAGTGCAGAATGTAATGAGCAACTAGTTCTTCCAGCTGGTTCCCCATCACTCTACTTCTAGGTTTTTATAATGTATTTCTGCCATCACAGATACTCCTCTAAGCTCACACATTAGGGGGCATATGTTATAGAAATATTTTCCTCACCCTATGCAATCTTGCATAGAGGGCCTTTTTCCATTTCCTTATGCAGACTTTTCATCCCTTTTTTCAATCCTAGAGCTAAAAAATACATTTATCCACATGTACACATGTTTTCTACTATACAGCATGCATATACGTAGGTTGCTTCACTACAACCTGCATACATCAATATTTGTGCCCAAAAATGAAAAATGGTGTCAGGTTTCCATGTCACAATAGGAGATCTATGATCCTTGGCCTTCCATATACTGGAAACATTCTGACTCGGCTCTTCAGTTCCATTTGAAAGCTAAAAATGGGCCAATTTTGAGCTATGGAAAAGATATTGAGTCTACATCCCTTTGTCCTTTAAGTCTGAACACAATGTTCAGCCCCGAAGCTCTTCCCTTATTGATTGAGAAATTCATTGTCTCTCTTCTATGAGATTTCCTTTGGTGGAGGATTGAAGTGGTGGAGGCCCATATGGAAGGAACTTGGTTTCTCGATTCTGAATCGTGCCAACACGGAAGTCTGTAACTTTTTCACTTCTG
>JZKD02S1923275.1:43446-71802 GCA_000966675.3 Picea glauca
CAAGTAAAGTAAATATGAATATAATGCAAAGTCCTAACTTCAATTTTCAATGAATGATATGCTTCTTAAAACAATGCAATTTTCAATTTCAGCTTTGCAATTCTGAAGTAAAAAATGCAATCTTTCATTACATGCACTAAGATAAATGATAAAGACTCAAAAGATCAAAATTCCAATCAATGAAAAATGCTTAATATTTTTGTATTTTCAATATAAGAAAAATTAAAATGCATGGATTGAACAACAACTTGATATATAAAAACTCTACTATGTATAGAAAGCAACAACTCAAGTAGGATACCAAGGAGTAAAACACCCAGCCCAATGTACAAGGACAATCAATATGAAAAGGTGATGAGAAATATTTCGCCTAGAAATTCAACCAAAGATTGGTTTCATGTCATCCCACAAACACTTAATAGTAACTACAGAGACCGAAGAAGACTCCGTAATCAACAAAACCTACTCAACACCCACCAAAACTAGAAAAAAAGCAAAAAGGGATGATGTAAGTGATTGTTTAGGGAAACAAAACATATGTACGTAGCTTGCAAAAGGACAACACGCGTATGTACGCGACTGCCAAGCAAAAACTCACGTATATGTTTCAAAAACACAACTAGGCAAAGGAGAATGATGAAAGACTCGGACCTAAAGTGAATAGAGGCTGTCAAGCAATAATACGACAAGAAACACAATAGCAATGAGAGTAATTGTTGGCCTTGGACCAAGTTTTGTTGAAACTTTGGTCGTGTTTGACCATTTTTGGGACTTCGACAGGTTGGTCAAAGAGGGAGCACCCAGGAGAAGCAGAGATCGTGGGATATCTCCCTTTTTTGCAGGATTTTTGGGTTTTAGGGTTTATGTAATGGGTATGGGATGTCGGTCCATGGGTTTACCCATGCTTAGGCCTTTTTTGTAATGTATAAATAATTAGCTAGGCGATGTAAGAATGGGTCGATGGCTTAGTGCTAGTATTAGCTATGTGAAAGAATATGTGTTAGGGCTTGCAGAGCTAAGTGCAAGTGTTTTGTAAGTTCTTTGTGTAGACAAGCTCTGTAAGGCTTTGTGCTTTGATACAATTTGGGGAAGGAGGATATCGCGAGGTGCGCAGAAATCTCTTGTCTTATGCGGAGATAGAGTTCTAGCTTGGTGCATGTAAAAAGATTGGAAGAGACTAATAAGAAGAGAAGAATATTGGTGGACGTAGCCCCACACTGGGGTGAACCACATATATCCTGTGTTGATGTGCTTTGTACTATGATGTTAATTTTGTTTATGTATTTAATTGCTTAGTGTAATAATCTTGGTGTATAATAGGTAGATCCATTGATGCTTAGTGCTCCATACATGAATGAATGATTAGATCTTCTTTGATGTTATGTGTTGAATGGTTAGAGGTGCTTGATCTTAGTTGTTACTACGTTGATATGTAATAAGGGTTTAATCTGCGATGTGAATAAGGGTTAAAGACTAATGAATGTTAATTTCTAATTTCTCTGTTAAGTATTGTGATCATAGATCTGTGTCCCAACTAGGTTGTAGACACTTGAGTCCTGCAATCCCCCCTACCTCTAACTTGGGTGAGACTTCATCTGCTTCGCAGGTGTTTCTGAAAGGTCTGATAGTTAGGGTTTTGTTGGTGCACTATTGAAGTGTTGAACCCTAGGTCTGCCCTTGTGGAAACAAATGGTTTCGTTGCTGGGACCTAAAACTGTGATTGCTGGGAACTGGAGAAAAGAGAAAACTTTGTGTGTAGATCTGTTGCTGTAGTGCGCAGTAATCTACTTGACTTTTGAAGCTCTGTGCTAAGAAAGAGAGGCCCGATCTGAAGAAAAAAAGGTAAGATATTAAATCTTTGTTCTCTGGTAAGGGTAAGATAAGTGTAAATTTTTGCTTCGAAAGTTGAATCTAGGTATGTGTTGACGATTGAAAACGTCAATGAATTTTCGCCCGCAAAGTGTTGCTAAAGCCTATTATTATTAAAGACTAGATAATACTAGTAGGTGGGATCCCCTTGAACTATTGGAGAGCATATCTTTTTCATTTTTGATGTTGATATGATGTGCGATACAACTCACATGGTTGATGAAGATCTTGTTGGTATTGGTTGATGAACTGAGCTTATGAAGGGTTGATTCCTTATGTTACTACAACTTATGCTATTCATTAATGTCATTACTGTCTATTCTTGTCACACTTGCATAAAAAACATGTTAGTGAAATTATGTGAAAGGAAAAATACTATAACAATTGCAAAGAATAGGGAACTAATTCTGCAATACCACATGTGAATAATTTTAAGGGAATGAGAAACAATGGCAAGGGGAAGATCTAAAAAGATATCCTAGTTGTACTACATGCATGAAAATACTTGATGATTATTGTTAAGCCCTAGCTAGAAAGTAAATGGTTGTGAAATTGTGATTGAATTACATGTTTAATATGCATATGGTTGAAATGTTGGTGGCACATTTGGCAAGGTGATAATGCTAATGGTTATGCAATGGTTAATGGAATTATGTGGCCAATATACATATGGTATGTTTGGATAGATTTAACATTGGTGGATCATTTGATAAGGTGGTGAACATTGATGATTAGGCAACTTTGTTTGAGTTATATGATGTGCAATGGGACATGGTGATAGCGCTACTGGTTTTTAATATGGTGATGGTTTCAATGCATGTTTATTTAACTGTGTTAATGGAAATTTGTTGGCATGTACTGTTGAGTTAATGAGGTGTGGGTGGAGGCGACATGCATTTACTACACGTCACATTTAATCTTCCCGTTGGCCACCACCCTAGTCGGGCTATTGTTCGATCTTGTTGCTGTGTTTATGCTCCGAAATATTAGCAGGGTGGAATTGCTCGTCCAACTCTCATTTTAAGGAATTCGATTAACAGGTACGTCCTTTTTTTTGGCCATTCTTGACTTTGCTCTGGTTATGAAATGATTACTAGCTCAGGTGTACGGGTTTGTGTTTTTCCTAAGCATTGCAACTGTGTGAGTTTTGGTTTTTGAATAAAAATGGATGGTTCTTCCTGTAATATTTTTGAGCTCGTAGAGGTTATCGGTCTTCCTTGTGACAACTCTCTGTTACTACTACTGGTTCAGTTGGAGGGTTTTTGTTTAAGTATTGGGTGGATAGCCCCCCATGCGTGTGCATCACTTGTCCAGTATCTAGTTTTCATGGGTTTAATGGCTGAAGGCACTCTTCATCACTGTATTTTGTTCATATGGGAAATGGTTGATTTCATCACTAAAGGCCACGAAATGGGCTCTCCTTTTCTTACTTGGCCTTGTCATCACCTCAGTGTTGTGGTTATTTTAAGAGCCATAAGGGTTACTCCCTGCACATGTTAAGCATCACTATCTGTTGGGTTGGAGCCTCGCTCCTCTGTGATATCCCTTCTGTCTTGGGACTTGTTATCTATCCACGAATAATTCATGGTTCCCTCTGTGTATGCAATGTTGGTATCGAGTTTTTTCACCATTGAAAGAAGTTGGCTCTAGATTCTCTATGTTAGTCACAGTGCAAAACTTTAACTCCGCAGGTCCGAGGGTTGACATGGAACACCAGCCCGACCTATCTGTTTTACCACTTGATTGTTGGATGGTTGTATATTGCCGACTATTTTTTAGTACAAACCCGTCCAGTTGGCTATATGATCATAGTCATGTTGGTTTGTCATTTAGTTGTTGCCTCTGTAAAACGTTGGTAAACCATGTTTGTTATCTGCACGAATCAAGTTACACAGTCACTCTCCTTATGTTTTATAACTCAATGTTGTTTAATGGAGAGGGATGTTTCCCCAATTCGAATGGATGTGTGGGTATGCATAGCTACGATAGCTTGTTCGATTGATTGATTTTCTACAACAGTGGAAAATTGTTTGGTTAATACACAGTCACTGGTAATTGCAATGAGAATCATTTGGACGATTAACTGGAATTGGTTATAAGGACTTGATGTTTCTCATGCATATCACGTGTGTGAATGGTTTTTTTGCAAATGAATTATTGGGCATGGTAACTGTGTTCTTCTTTGGGCCGAATGACTATTGAGTTGGATCATTGTAGAGAATTTTTCCACTGCATCTTTATATTTGTTCGACTGTGTAAACCTGGGTTTATGCAGCATAGTCGATTACAGTGTGATTAGATAACAACGATATTATATTTAATCGATGGCTCGACATGATGGATGAGTTATCGCAATGGCTGCATATTTTTTTTGTTGAATGGAGATGTTTCCTCATTGTGTTTGTTGGTTGCACATTGTGTATAACATAGATGGATTCACACTTAGGGATAATCGTAGAGTTTTTGAGCATGTTTTGTTGCAATCAATCATTTGTTAAGAGATGTTGTTGATACCCCGTCATGTTGAATGGATGTTCCAGTTTTTTAGTCACATTGAATTGTTTTTTTTTTTGGCAGTGGCAGAACTACATTGCCTGGGAAAATTACCCTGTGCATAGCTTGTGTCAAAATGGTGTCTGTGGGTTGTATTTTAGTCTTGATTATTTTGGGTTACTGCCATATATGTTCAATGAATGTCTTTGCATTTAAATGATGGGCCCTATTGCAGTAATAGTGACTTCATTGTTAATTTGAAAACATGACTTTGGGTATAGTTGTGGATTGAATAAATGCATGGGCAGTGGGTTTTTTTGGTAGTTACATATTGGAAATGGGTATTGTTCGTAAATTATTATAAAATATAGAGTGTGTGAATGAAGGGAACAAAACCTCTTGCAAATTGTATAGGATGCCCGCTGTTTTGTGATGGCACTGTGTGGGACATTTGATTTTGAACAACGAACTTGTTAAATACACAAAAAATATTATTTAGTCAAGTGATTGATGGTTGATGCATCTCCTTTCACAGAATGTTTTATGGATCACTTAATTAATTCCATGAATAATAACCATCCTTCTTCCCTTACATTATTTCAATTTTCGCTAATTACAAACCCCGTCACCTCCCATATTCCTTTTTCATTCCCTGTTCTGAGATTGATTATAGTCAAGAGAATTTATGAGTTAAAATGGATGAAAGTGGCAGTGTCTTGTGTGGATTGCAGTGAGGTTTTATTGGTTTTCTTTACAATTTATTATTGTTATCATTGAGCAATGACCATTCTTCTCCCCTTTCATTATATCATATTTTCCCTTAATACAAAACCCTCACATATCACAGAACCCTATTTCACCCCCCTGCTCATTGATTAACAGTAAAACAATTTGTATGGATTGGATTGCATGAGTCTGATACATTCTAAGCCAAATATATTTCATATTTTTAAGATTTGTTATGTATGGCTATTTAAAATACTATTTGTTAATTGATCACGCATGCAGGATGTGTTTTTTCAGTCGAGGAAGCCGTGGTTGAGGAAATAGAGGTAGAGGTAACTGGAACCGAGGCCTAAGAAGGCCCAGGTTCTCTATACATTTTGATGTTGATTAAGAAGATCTTAGCCAAATGTTTCATGCCGAATTATTTAATTGGATTGGGAAGGGAATAGTCTGACCTAGGCTTGAAAGGCCTCCTTTCCAAGCCCCGCAAGCACCTGAAATCCCTGTATCTCCTCATGTCTCATTACAACCTGAAGTCCCTAAAAATGATGGATGGAAGGAGATTGTCCACCCGATAGTCTCCCAACATCGTGGCTGGCCCAACTTGTCTTTACCTCCTCCTCTGTCGGTTAACCCCATTTTCCAATCTGCCCCTAATTACTCGCCAGTGCAATCCTCCCATTCTAGCAAGATATTGAAGACTGAATCCCACCATCCACTTGATAAAGGAAAAGCCACTGTTGCCCCTTCCTCACCCTCCAATGACTTTGAAAAATCGTTGTCTTCCCGGATGAAGTTGAGGGATGATTGTTCCCACGTGATCAACGAGATTAATCCCAAAGGCTCTGCACAACCTAAGGCAAATTCAGGAAAATCAAGATGTGACAACAACAACCAAGGAAGGGTTGCATCACAGAATGGGAAATGTGGCTTTTGAGTTTTATGTTATCTAGTGTTTTATGACAGTTGGTTTCATGGATCTTTGGACATCATGTTNCAAGTAAAGTAAATATGAATATAATGCAAAGTCCTAACTTCAATTTTCAATGAATGATATGCTTCTTAAAACAATGCAATTTTCAATTTCAGCTTTGCAATTCTGAAGTAAAAAATGCAATCTTTCATTACATGCACTAAGATAAATGATAAAGACTCAAAAGATCAAAATTCCAATCAATGAAAAATGCTTAATATTTTTGTATTTTCAATATAAGAAAAATTAAAATGCATGGATTGAACAACAACTTGATATATAAAAACTCTACTATGTATAGAAAGCAACAACTCAAGTAGGATACCAAGGAGTAAAACACCCAGCCCAATGTACAAGGACAATCAATATGAAAAGGTGATGAGAAATATTTCGCCTAGAAATTCAACCAAAGATTGGTTTCATGTCATCCCACAAACACTTAATAGTAACTACAGAGACCGAAGAAGACTCCGTAATCAACAAAACCTACTCAACACCCACCAAAACTAGAAAAAAAGAAAAAAGGGATGATGTAAGTGATTGTTTAGGGAAACAACACATATGTACGTAGCTTGCAGAAGGACAACACGCGTATGTACGCGACTGCCAAGCAAAAACTCACGTATATGTTTCAAAAACACAACTAGGAAAAAGAGAATGATGAAAGACTCGGACCTAAAGTGAATAGAGGATGTCAAGCAATAATACGACAAGAAACACAATAGGAATGAGAGTAATTGTTGGCCCTGGACCAAGTTTTGTTGAAACTTTGGTCGTGTTTGACCATTTTTGGGACTTCGACAGGTTGGTCAAAGAGGGAGCACCCAGGAGAAGCAGAGATCGTGGGATCTCTCCCTTTTTTGCAGGATTTTTGGGTTTTAAGGTTTATGTAATGGGTATGGGATGTCGGTCCATGGGTTTACCCATGCTTAGGCCTTTTTTGTAATGTATAAATAATTATCTAGGCGATGTAAGAATGGGTCGATGGCTTAGTGCTAGTATTAGCTATGTGAAAGAATATGTGTTAGGGCTTGCAGAGCTAAGTGCAAGTTTTTTGTAAGTTCTTTGTGTAGACAAGCTCTGTAAGGATTTGTGCTTTGATACAATTTGGGGAAGGAGGATATCGCGAGGTGCGCAGAAATATCTTGTCCTATGCGGAGCTAGAGTTCTGGCTTGGTGCATGTAAGAAGATTGGAAGAGACTAATAAGAAGAGAAGAATATTGGTGGATGTAGCCCCACACTGGGGTGAACCACATATATCCTGTGTCGATGTGCTTTGTACTATGATGCTAATTTTGTTTATGTATTTAATTTCTTAGTGTAATAATCTTGGTGTATAATAGGTAGATCCATTGATGCTTAGTGCTCCATACATGAATGAATGATTAGATATTCTTTGATGTTATGTGTTGAATGGTTAGAGGTGCTTGATCTTAGTTGTTACTATGTTGATATGTAATAAGGGTTTAATCTGCGATGTGAATAAGGGTTAAAGACTAATGAATGTTAATTCCTAAGTGCTCTATTAAGTATTGTGATCATAGATCTGTGTCCCAACTAGGTTGTAGACACTTGAGTCCTGCAATCCCCCCTACCTATAACTTGGGTGAGACTTCATCTGCTTCACAGGTGTTTCTGAAAGGGCTGATAGTTAGGGTTTTGTTGGTGCACTATTGAAGTGTTGAACCCTAGGTCTGCCCTTGTGGAAACAAATGGTTTCGTTGCTGGGACCTAAAACTGTGATTGCTGGGAACTAGAGAAAAGAGAAAATTTTGTGTGTAGATCTGTTGCTGTAGTGCGCAGTAATCTACTTGACTTGTGAAGCTCTGTGCTAAGAAAGAGAGGCCCGATCTGAAGAAAAAAAGGTAAGATATTAAATCTTTGTTCTCTGGTAAGGGTAAGATAAGTGGAAATTTTTGCTTCGAAAGTATGAATCTAGGTATGTGTTGACGATTGAAAACGTCAATGAATTTTCGCCCGCAAAGTGTTGCTAAAGCTTATTATTATTAAAGACTAGATAATACTAGTAGGTGGGATCCCCTTGAACTATTGGAGAGCATATCTTTTTCATTTTTGATGTTGATATGATGTGCGATACAACTCACATGGTTGATGAAGATCTTGTTGGTATTGGTTGATGAACTGAGCTTATGAAGGGTTGATTCCTTATGTTACTACAACTTATGCTATTCATTAATGTCATTACTGTCTATTCTTGTCACACTTGCATAAAAAACATGTTAGTGAAATTATGTGAAAGGAAAAATACTATAACAATTGCAAAGAATAGGGAACTAATTCTGCAATACCACATGTGAATAATTTTAAGGGAATGAGAAACAATGGCAAGGGGAAGATCTAAAAAGATATCCTAGTTGTACTACATGCATGAAAATACTTGATGATTATTGTTAAGCCCTAGCTAGAAAGTAAATGGTTGTGAAATTGTGATTGAATTACATGTTTAATATGCATATGGTTGAAATGTTGGTGGCACATTTGGCAAGGTGATAATGCTAATGGTTATGCAATGGTTAATGGAATTATGTGGCCAATATACATATGGTATGTTTGGATAGATTTAACATTGGTGGATCATTTGATAAGGTGGTGAACATTGATGATTAGGCAACTTTGTTTGAGTTATATGATGTGCAATGGGACATGGTGATAGCGCTACTGGTTTTTAATATGGTGATGGTTTCAATGCATGTTTATTTAACTGTGTTAATGGAAATTTGTTGGCATGTACTGTTGAGTTAATGAGGTGTGGGTGGAGGCGACATGCATTTACTACACGTCACATTTAATCTTCCCGTTGGCCACCACCCTAGTCGGGCTATTGTTCGATCTTGTTGCTGTGTTTATGCTCCGAAATATTAGCAGGGTGGAATTGCTCGTCCAACTCTCATTTTAAGGAATTCGATTAACAGGTACGTCCTTTTTTTTGGCCATTCTTGACTTTGCTCTGGTTATGAAATGATTACTAGCTCAGGTGTACGGGTTTGTGTTTTTCCTAAGCATTGCAACTGTGTGAGTTTTGGTTTTTGAATAAAAATGGATGGTTCTTCCTGTAATATTTTTGAGCTCGTAGAGGTTATCGGTCTTCCTTGTGACAACTCTCTGTTACTACTACTGGTTCAGTTGGAGGGTTTTTGTTTAAGTATTGGGTGGATAGCCCCCCATGCGTGTGCATCACTTGTCCAGTATCTAGTTTTCATGGGTTTAATGGCTGAAGGCACTCTTCATCACTGTATTTTGTTCATATGGGAAATGGTTGATTTCATCACTAAAGGCCACGAAATGGGCTCTCCTTTTCTTACTTGGCCTTGTCATCACCTCAGTGTTGTGGTTATTTTAAGAGCCATAAGGGTTACTCCCTGCACATGTTAAGCATCACTATCTGTTGGGTTGGAGCCTCGCTCCTCTGTGATATCCCTTCTGTCTTGGGACTTGTTATCTATCCACGAATAATTCATGGTTCCCTCTGTGTATGCAATGTTGGTATCGAGTTTTTTCACCATTGAAAGAAGTTGGCTCTAGATTCTCTATGTTAGTCACAGTGCAAAACTTTAACTCCGCAGGTCCGAGGGTTGACATGGAACACCAGCCCGACCTATCTGTTTTACCACTTGATTGTTGGATGGTTGTATATTGCCGACTATTTTTTAGTACAAACCCGTCCAGTTGGCTATATGATCATAGTCATGTTGGTTTGTCATTTAGTTGTTGCCTCTGTAAAACGTTGGTAAACCATGTTTGTTATCTGCACGAATCAAGTTACACAGTCACTCTCCTTATGTTTTATAACTCAATGTTGTTTAATGGAGAGGGATGTTTCCCCAATTCGAATGGATGTGTGGGTATGCATAGCTACGATAGCTTGTTCGATTGATTGATTTTCTACAACAGTGGAAAATTGTTTGGTTAATACACAGTCACTGGTAATTGCAATGAGAATCATTTGGACGATTAACTGGAATTGGTTATAAGGACTTGATGTTTCTCATGCATATCACGTGTGTGAATGGTTTTTTTGCAAATGAATTATTGGGCATGGTAACTGTGTTCTTCTTTGGGCCGAATGACTATTGAGTTGGATCATTGTAGAGAATTTTTCCACTGCATCTTTATATTTGTTCGACTGTGTAAACCTGGGTTTATGCAGCATAGTCGATTACAGTGTGATTAGATAACAACGATATTATATTTAATCGATGGCTCGACATGATGGATGAGTTATCGCAATGGCTGCATATTTTTTTTGTTGAATGGAGATGTTTCCTCATTGTGTTTGTTGGTTGCACATTGTGTATAACATAGATGGATTCACACTTAGGGATAATCGTAGAGTTTTTGAGCATGTTTTGTTGCAATCAATCATTTGTTAAGAGATGTTGTTGATACCCCGTCATGTTGAATGGATGTTCCAGTTTTTTAGTCACATTGAATTGTTTTTTTTTTTGGCAGTGGCAGAACTACATTGCCTGGGAAAATTACCCTGTGCATAGCTTGTGTCAAAATGGTGTCTGTGGGTTGTATTTTAGTCTTGATTATTTTGGGTTACTGCCATATATGTTCAATGAATGTCTTTGCATTTAAATGATGGGCCCTATTGCAGTAATAGTGACTTCATTGTTAATTTGAAAACATGACTTTGGGTATAGTTGTGGATTGAATAAATGCATGGGCAGTGGGTTTTTTTGGTAGTTACATATTGGAAATGGGTATTGTTCGTAAATTATTATAAAATATAGAGTGTGTGAATGAAGGGAACAAAACCTCTTGCAAATTGTATAGGATGCCCGCTGTTTTGTGATGGCACTGTGTGGGACATTTGATTTTGAACAACGAACTTGTTAAATACACAAAAAATATTATTTAGTCAAGTGATTGATGGTTGATGCATCTCCTTTCACAGAATGTTTTATGGATCACTTAATTAATTCCATGAATAATAACCATCCTTCTTCCCTTACATTATTTCAATTTTCGCTAATTACAAACCCCGTCACCTCCCATATTCCTTTTTCATTCCCTGTTCTGAGATTGATTATAGTCAAGAGAATTTATGAGTTAAAATGGATGAAAGTGGCAGTGTCTTGTGTGGATTGCAGTGAGGTTTTATTGGTTTTCTTTACAATTTATTATTGTTATCATTGAGCAATGACCATTCTTCTCCCCTTTCATTATATCATATTTTCCCTTAATACAAAACCCTCACATATCACAGAACCCTATTTCACCCCCCTGCTCATTGATTAACAGTAAAACAATTTGTATGGATTGGATTGCATGAGTCTGATACATTCTAAGCCAAATATATTTCATATTTTTAAGATTTGTTATGTATGGCTATTTAAAATACTATTTGTTAATTGATCACGCATGCAGGATGTGTTTTTTCAGTCGAGGAAGCCGTGGTTGAGGAAATAGAGGTAGAGGTAACTGGAACCGAGGCCTAAGAAGGCCCAGGTTCTCTATACATTTTGATGTTGATTAAGAAGATCTTAGCCAAATGTTTCATGCCGAATTATTTAATTGGATTGGGAAGGGAATAGTCTGACCTAGGCTTGAAAGGCCTCCTTTCCAAGCCCCGCAAGCACCTGAAATCCCTGTATCTCCTCATGTCTCATTACAACCTGAAGTCCCTAAAAATGATGGATGGAAGGAGATTGTCCACCCGATAGTCTCCCAACATCGTGGCTGGCCCAACTTGTCTTTACCTCCTCCTCTGTCGGTTAACCCCATTTTCCAATCTGCCCCTAATTACTCGCCAGTGCAATCCTCCCATTCTAGCAAGATATTGAAGACTGAATCCCACCATCCACTTGATAAAGGAAAAGCCACTGTTGCCCCTTCCTCACCCTCCAATGACTTTGAAAAATCGTTGTCTTCCCGGATGAAGTTGAGGGATGATTGTTCCCACGTGATCAACGAGATTAATCCCAAAGGCTCTGCACAACCTAAGGCAAATTCAGGAAAATCAAGATGTGACAACAACAACCAAGGAAGGGTTGCATCACAGAATGGGAAATGTGGCTTTTGAGTTTTATGTTATCTAGTGTTTTATGACAGTTGGTTTCATGGATCTTTGGACATCATGTTTATTTTGTACATATGAGTATTATTTTTGAAATGATTTTAAAATTTTAGGAGTTTAAATTTCCAAAAGTGGATATGTTGATGGGAGGCACAAGGAGGTATGTTTTTATAACTAATGGTTATGTAATGATTGTTATGGTTGTTATGAACTAAATGGAGTCACAAGGGGTCCCACCTACTAGTTATTATTTATTTATGACCCTTATTATAATTATTACTTTTTCCCATATCTAAAGTTAGTTGAGTCTTTTAATTAACTTAACTAATGAATTGATTCAACTTATTCAACCAATTTTAATTTCTTAAAAGAAAAAGGAAAGGGAGGAACAAGAGAGGATAGAAGCAGAAGCATGCTAAGGTTTGCTCTTTCAGTTTATGTTGAGATAGTTCAGTTTTCATTCTTTCATATATTCATCATAGCCTAATTCTCTTTTGTGATAACAAGGTCTTATTGTAGACAACAATATTCAGGGCTGAATCAAATCATTCAAACACTTGTTTTTTAGAGGTGTTGATCTATCTTTGATAGTATGTGTAGACTTATCTGTTTGTGAATTAATTTTCATGAATAATAAAGGCTATTGTGCATAATCGAGTGGGAAACAATCTGTGGCAAGATGATCCATATTTTAGAGTTCAGTTTTGGTTTTCTATAATTGGTCCTTTTGTATGTTCCATCGGGGATGTCTAGGTTTGACTTTGGTCCAAGATTTTTGTATGAAATTTTGTAAAGAAAATGACTCATTGGTGAATTGGAATGAAATAAAGGATTTATTTATGTCTCAACTGTCTTGATTATCATCTTGGTGTCTTTACTTCTGTTCTTACATCTATTCCAACAACTGTTGTATTCAAAAAATTACATAAAAAGTGAATTTCCAACAAACTTTTTGTTGATAAAAGACTAGCCTAAGCACTCATAATTAATACTTGTGAGTTAGGATGTTATTTTTGTTGGCTATAAACATAGGGTGATATTCCCGTCTACTTTTATTTAGCCAAGTAAAGTCTGAAAATGCTTGAGTAAGATCAATTCATATCTTTTTCTCAATAGTATGTTTGATAGATCTTGTCCTAGTTTGAAAACTAGGGCACGACTAAAAGAAAGAATTGATCTGAATAAATTTGATAGAGTTAGTGAAAGATATGTTATTCCTATGCATAGAAAGAAGTTTTTGACTAGAAAATGGATGAAGAAACCTAAAAATAATTTTTGCAAGTTGCAGTTCCATCACTGTGATCCCAGTGCGCAGTACAAGAAAGGTTCAGGATCATTTAAGAGAAAGAGAGGATTGACACTTTGTTATATTTCCAGAAGACTGAGACATCTTGCTAAGGAATTCCCTGGTAGAGGTCCTATTTGTCTTTGTTGTAAAGTTGTTGGTCATAAGGTTTTGGATTTCCCTAGAATGATTTCTAAAGTTAAAAAGATGAACCTGAGACAAGAAAACCATGAAGTAGGTCAAGAAACCAAGGATATGCTAGAGAACTAGAAAGAACCAGAGACTATTTTATTACAGCTGAAAGAAAAATTGAATGATCATAGAGACATCAATTTACCAGAGATAGTAAAAGAGAAGGAGTGCATAGAAACAAGAATAGGAGATTTCGACATAAACTATGTTCTAGAAGAAGAAACATAGGTGAATGTCATGCCAAAAAACACTTGGGAAATTTTGGGAAAGCTGACTATGATTCCTTCATTGGGAGGGATAGGATTTTTTAAAGGAAAGATGATAAACCTATGTGGAATACTTACTCATGTACCTATGATAGCCCATGAGCATCAACTGAAGAAGAATTTGGGGTCATTAAGTTTTTTGAGAATAACACTCCTTTTGCACTTATGTTAGGGAAGCCCTGGATTGAGAAAGATTATATCCAAAGGAAAGAAGAAGAGGAGGCCACAGAACATAAAAATAAATAATTAAGGGACTTCATAAGCAGAAAAATAGCAAGACTAATACAAGAATAGGAGGACAAGTCAAAGCAACAAAAGGTTGTCAAGGTTGAAAGAACGCAAGAAGGCTTACATAATCTGTCCATGCAGGAGAGAAGAGAACCTACCCTAGAAGAATTAAGAGAAGAAGTACTACACTCGAACCCTTTGAAAGATCCTCAACAGTGCGAAGTCCCTTTACTAGGAGAAAATAAGAATAAGAATGGAAAGAGGAACCTAGAGACTCATATCACAAGAAAGAAGGCTAGAAAGCTCAATAAGAAGAAATAAAGTTAGAAAATTTGCAAGGAGTTCCAGAGAGGACTTCGTAGAAAGAAGGATTAAAGAACTTGAACCTTGCGGGAATAGAAGAACAACACAGACTGGCACTTCACCATGGTGAAGCAATATGATTGATTGTTGGAGGCATCTTGACCGTTAGAACGACGCTCCAGAATGGATATAAACATAACTATTTCCTGAAAGATCGCCATTGGACCATTGGGATCACACCATAACAGATAGAATCATATTGATTGAGTCTTCTTCGATCTGTTGGAGGAACCCATTACAAAATTGTTTATTTAATCCGTCGAATGCCTCACCTGGAACACTTTTGCAAATTATGATTATCCGAGATAACAAGAGAATCGATTTCTATCGCACTGTTCTTTTGAGACCTTGCCACCCATTTTTATTACCTTGAGTGTTCAGTCGCCTACCCGAGTTATTTTTTTACGAGCATGCATGTCGATCAACCTTAGCACAATAGAGAAATCGATAGAAGAAATCTTGATTGACCTTATGGTTGAAAATTTCATTTTCGCAGGAGTACAGGCCTTGTCGATGACTAGATTGCAAGCCTCCCCCTCCACTGTACATCGATCCAGCCGAACAACGACCGAGAAAATAAGCAATCACCATGACGACCTGGCAAACATGAAGATGATCCCATCGGTCTTTCCAGACTACATCCTACCTCTGGCTAGCATGGTTAGTCGTGAAAGCGTCCCGCATGACTTCGATTACACGCTCATCACTGTGTACCTCCTGAAGGGGATACGCACAGTCGGACTGCAACTAGGACTGATCCCTGATCTTAAGATCAACGATTTCAACCTTGGAGACATGAATAATTATGCACTGCTAGCACTGTATCGATACCTAACCAAGACAACTGGGAAGAAGCTGAATATAGACCCCCAGCCATGGATTAAGGAGATCGCGAGGTCCACCATCTTAAACTTCATGAAAATCCCCCACTTCAACAGACATCAAGAGGTTAACGTGTGCGTTAAAATCCTCCTGTCGTGCTACCATGGAGGTTATCTCTGGTTAGATAGGCGTGTGACTGTGGATCCGATGCTAATCCACATGATCACTGGACTAAGCATACAGGGACCGGATCCTCAACAATTCTATCCAGGGAAGGCTGCAAATCACTCCCTGGTTCAGTGCATAAATGAAACCTACGATGATGTGGAGAAGGGGAAGTGAGGCTACAAGGTGGCTCCATCCAAGATGGTGCAGTGCACCTAGCTTGTCAATTGATTACTGGCAATCTCGTCAGGAAGAACATACCAACACAAGTTACAGGGTTCCTCGTCGACCTTGAAGGGAAGTGCGTCGAGGGAATGCAAATTAACTGGGAGAGATACCTCGTCAATGATTTGGAGAAGGACTGTCACAAAGCATGGGACCAAGGCTATGAATTCCACTTCAGCTGGTTACTACTTCTCATAGCATTTTTTACTTGGGAGGTGCCGAAGGCAACGACATTCCACCATTGGCCACGAGGTTCACCACCTTGTGGTATACAAGTGACATGGCGAAGCAGTGGAAATCAAGCACGATGTTTCACACTTACTACCTACAAATCACACATGCCATTAAGTCATTACCCTGAATGACCTCGAACACCTTGCATGCTTACATCGCACTAGCGAATTTCCACACAGACCGACACTTCATTTACATCACTGCACACAGGGACAAAAGCAAGGAGGAGCTACAATCTTACTACAAATTGACTGATGAAGACATGGAGGAGATAACCAGGGAATGGTCAGTTGAATTCCTTGTACCAGTCGAGAAGACAAAGCTCTCCAACCCCGTCATCATCGGAATCCCTTTGGTCACCCAGATGGAGTGGGATGGACTGAGCAATGCAAAGAAGAATAAGAAAAAGGAATAAGTGTAGAAGATAAACAATGCATCGGAGGAAAATGCATCTGAATAACCTAGAGGAGGAGGAGGCGATGAAATAAACCAAGAGGAGGAAGGGGAAGAAGAAAAGCAAGAAAAGGGAGAAGTAACACTGCCGAAGGAACCCCTTACAAAGGCCGAGACATCAAAGAAAAGGAAGGTTTCTCCGAAGAAACCCTCAGCAAGGAAGAAGTCACGAGCCAATAAGCCTTAGTTGCATAATGTGCTCACAGTGGATGATATTGAACTCATCATCGCAGTTGTAGAAGATGATTTAGAGAATATATTGTAGCGAAACGAAGCAAAGCAGGAGACAATGTATGCCATAATCGATGCAAAGATGAAGGGGGTACAAAAAGATCTCTATTTGAGCTGTGCAGTGTCTACTGCATCGTCATCATCAGAAGCTGTAGAATTGGGGGATGAGCCCACCCAACTACGAAATATAGAATATGCTATAGAGGATTTCCTTCATCGAGTACAACAAGAAAAAGAACAAGCCATAGAGGCCTTGAAGCAAGAAAAGGAGGAATTCCCAGAGCAACTTCGAGTTGCGCAACAAGAAAAAGATGACATGAGAGCGAATTTTGAGGAGGACAGAGAGCAGATTCAGAGAGAAAAATACCATCTTCTCATGGTGCATACTACGGTCAAGGTGACAGTGGCTAGAGAACTTTTCTCTGTGCCAGGCTTGGCCCAGATGGAAGAAGAGATAAATGAGAGCCAAGTGGGGAATCTCACTGAATCCATTCAAGAACTTCAAGAAAGAGTAGCCGAGTTATAACTGCAAGCAGTGCAAAGCACTCCGCAAGAAGTGTGGGATCAGAGGGAAGAAACTGCCAGGAGCGCAATCGAAAGAATCAAGGTGTTGGCTTCAGAATGCAAGAAACTAAGTAACCAAAGTGTGCAGACCTATGAGTGCCTTGCAGAAGACCTAGAATTGAGGACATTGGAGGCACAACTCTAGGAGGCGAAGCAACAGGCGTATATAGTGCAAGCGAAGTTGAAGCTGCAGACAATAGTGGAGAAGATGAAGAGGGTGCAGGAATAGCACGTAGTTCAACAACAACTCACTACCATCCAGAGCAGAGTGATGGAGGTTACACAATGACTCCAGCCGGTGTAGGATGAAGCCTACACCCTCTTTGAAGAGATCGAGGGACAAGGATCACAACTGGAATAGGTGGTCGCAATAGTGGAAGAACGCCTGGAAGGCCCTATCACCGAGCAATTCATTGAAGAATTCACCAAGCAGTAGGCTCTGGCGAAGTAGCAAGTCGATGCAGCTTGAGCTAAGCTCGAGGCCTTTGAAGTAGTGTTTCCCAAATCAAAGTGACTCGGGATGAGTCATAGGTGAGTGTTAGGGGCCTGTTGGCCCTCGACCAAGTTTTGGGGAAATGTTGGTCGTCTTTGACCATTTTTGGGACTTCGACAGTTTGGTCGATGAGGGAGCACCCGGGTGAAGTGGAGATCGCGAGATCTCACCCTTTTTTGTGTTTTTTTGGGTTTTATGGTTTATGTAATAGGTCTGAGATGTCGACCCATGGGTTTACCCATGCTTACGCCTCTTTTTTAATGTATAAATAAGTAGTTAGGCAATGTAAGAATGGGTTGCTGGCTTAGTGCTAATATTATCTATGTGCAAGAAGATGTGTTAAGGCTTGCAGAGCTAAGTGAAAGCATTTTGTAACTGCTTGGTGCAGACAGACTGTGTAAGGCTTTGTCCTTTGATACAACTTAGGGAAGGAGGATCTAACGAGGTGTATGCATATCTCTTGTCCTATGTGGAGCTTGCGTTCTGGCTTGGTGCATGTAAGAATATTGGAAGCGACTAATAAGAAGAGAAGAAGATTGGTGGATGTAGCCCCACACTGGGGTGAACCACGTATATCCTGTGTTGATGTGCTTTGTACTATGATGTTAATTTTTTTTATGTATTTAATTTCTTAGTGTAATAATCTTGGTGTATAATAGGTAGATACATTGATGCTTAGTGCTTTATACATGAATGAATGATTAGATCTGCTCAGATGCTTTGTGCTGAATGTTTAGAGGTGCTTGATCTTGGTTGTTACTGCGTCTATCTGTAATAAGAGTTTAACCTACGATGTGAATAAGGGTTAAAGACTCATGAATGTTAATTTCTAACTTCTATGTTAAGTATTGTGATCACAGATCTGTGTCCCAGCTAGGTTGTAGACACTTGAGTCTTGCGACCCCCTTGCCTCTACCTCAGGTGAGAATTCATTTGCTTCATAGGTGTTTCTGAAAGGGTCGGTAGTTAGGGTTTTGTTAGTGCACTTTTGAATCATTGAACCATGGGTCTACCCCTGTGCCAACAACAATATAAGGATAAAAACACTCCAAACCCTAAGAAAGAAGATCTATCCCCAGTATGGTCACCAATTTTGTTACGAGGAAAATCTCTCTATGGCTAGGGTGAACCACAACAGATGTAAATGACTACATAAATCAAATCTATTCTCAAGTATGCTATATAAATGATTATGCTAGCAAGAAAATATAAAAGGCCTACCTCATCCAGACGTTCGATGAAGTCCACTGTTGAGCACTTGACCCAAAGAAATATACCTGGAACTAGTCCTCAACAACCAAGCAAAGAAAGCATATGATGATAATATATGATGTTATCACATTCAATATCATAATCCATTAATATACATAAAAAATATGACCATGGAATAGTAATTCAAATATTTGCAAGATATCAATTAGACAGGAAAACATATTTCTATTAATATATGATCAACAAAAGTGAAAAATTTACAGACTTTCATGTCAACACAGTTTAGAACCGAGAAACTAAGTTCGTTCCAACTGGGCCTCTACCACTTCAATCCTCCAACAAAGGCAAGCTCATAGAAGGGAGACAATGAAGTTCTCAATCAATAAGGGAAGATCTTGGGGGATGAACACTGTGTTCAGACTTAAAGGACAAAGGGATGCAGACTCAATGTGAAGTGAATAATTCCTCCATAGTAACTTTTCTCTCAAATTTTAAATCTTTCTCCTCTTTTCCATAGCTCAGAATTGACCCATTTATAGCCTTCAAATGGAACTGAAGGGCTGAGTCAGAATGTTTCCACTATATGGAAGGCCACAAATCATAGATCTCTTGTCATGACATGGAAACCCAACACCATTTTTCATTTTTGGGCACAAATCCCGATGTATGCAGGCTGTAGTGGAGCATCCTGCATATAAACATGTTGTATAGTAGGAAAGATGTGTACATGTGGAAAAAATGTATTTTTTAGCTCTGAGATTTGCAAAAAGGGATAAAAAGTCTACATAGGGAAATGGAAAAAGGCCCTTTGTGCAAGATTACATAGGGTGAGGAAAATATTTCTATAACAGATGATGATACTTATGATGTTACAACTGAACAAAAAAATGAAGGAGAAAATGAGGAGGAAGAAGCACCCAATGAAGAAGATTCGTCTCCTGCAACTTTAGGACATTTTTTACATATCTTTTTTCAAGCAAATTTTTAAACTGTGCATAATAATCAACATCCTTATAATACACGTAGTAAAGATCATCCGAATGACCAAAATAAATCTGCATCTGATACAAAAAAATGCAACATATAAACAAAAGAAACATGCTAAAACATTGGATAATTTTTCTATCTTCGATCTAGATTACAATCCTATTGAGGATTTTAAGAGATTAAAAGAAAATATCTTGATTTATGAGTTGCTTAAGTTCCCCTACATCCAACCAAAAATGTTGCAGACTATAGATGTAAACAATAATGAGAAGAAAGCTTCTCTAGACAAAAATATAGAAAACTTTGATAAAACATCCTCGGGAGTAGAAAATAAAAATCAACAGCCTCCAAATGCTTCTTCCACACCACGTAAAAGGTCTAATGTGCCACCTTTCCTATTAACATTCAAAATCTTTAACATGAATGTACATAATTGTATGGTGGACTCCGGGGCTTAGTCAACTGTGATGCCTCTATTAGTTTGTGAGAAAAGCAATGCTGGAGTCAAACCATCAGATATTAAAATCATTCATCTTGATAGAAATAATGTTACAGTGATTGGGGAGCTTAAACATGTTTTGATCAGGTTGTCATCCAATCCGAAATTACATCAGTTCATTGACATAGTGATAGCTGATATTCCAGAGGTGTATGTCATGTTTCTAAGAAGAGATTGGTCTCAACAACTTAATGGTTATTTTGATACAGATTGGTCTCACCTATGGTTGCCACTCAATGACCAGCCAAATAAACTTAAGGTCAATAGGGAACATTATTTAAAATACACATTTACAAATCTGAATGACCCAAACGAACCTTTTATTCCAAGTGAGAATGCATTAGAAAATCAAGGTATAAACACGTTTTTTGGGAATTTTGCAACCAACAATTTGAAATATCTTCTACACTCAAGTAATGACCTCTAATCATGTTGTAAATATTGTAGAAAATCACGTGAATGATGAAATTTGGTCTTTGTACTTTGATGGGTCTAAATCATGCGAAGGAGTCAGTGCCAGTTGTTTATTAATAGACCCTAAAGGTAACACAACATTTATTGCTTATATATTAGAATTCAATTGTACAAATAATATAGCAGAATATGAATCTCTCTTGCAGGGACTCAAGAAATCCATTGACCTTGACATCCAATGCTTAGTTGTATTCGAAAATTATGAAATTGTGGTTACGTACGTAAAAAATACCATTCACTATGTATCTACTCATCTTAAAAACTACCAGACCGAGGTATGGAACTTAATTAGTAAATTTATTTCTTTTAATATAAGTTATATTCCTAGATCTAGAAATTCTGAAGAAGATTTATTAGCTTATGTAGCATAAAAATTATTTCTTGCTGAAGGTTTTTCTCCTAATTCATTTTCTGTTGAATTTATATTTAGGCCATTAATTCCTGATAACATCACTAATTGGTGGGTGATTGATGATGATCAACATATCATAAACTTATTGCCATGGAGGATACTTTTCAAGGTGTTGTAATTGATGAAAACACTCACGACAACAATCTCCATGATTTTTCGATAATACTTGATCCCCGATTAGTGGAAAGTTCATCTTACATGGTAAATTCGATCCCTAAATCTGTCATTAGATTGGAAAAGTTTTATTATCTACATGACAAATTTAAAGGGGTGGTTGATTGTAAAACGAATAGTTCCTCACTGCAATATGAAACTGTAAATTTAGGAACACATGATTAACCCCAGAACATCAATTTAGGTATAGGGTGCACACAACAAGAAAAGCCAGTTTTTATTAAACTATTTAAAGAATTTAAAGATGTGTTTGCTTGGAATTATGAGGATCTAAAGATGTTTGATACAAACATAATACAACATATAATCCCCATGAAACCTCAAGATCAATAGTTTCAACAGAAACTAAGGAAGATGCACCCAAAATTAGAGCCCACTGTAAAAAACGAATTGAACAAGTTGTTAACAGCTAAGATCATTTTTCCTATTTGACACACCTAATGGGTTTCCACTATAGTCTTGATAAGGAAGAAGAATGGGGAAGTACCACTTTGTGTCGATTTTCACAACTTAAACCAAGCCTCTGAAAAATATAATTATCTCATTCCTCCTATGGAACAAATCCTACAACATGTATCTGGTGCTGAAATACTATCCTTATTGGATGGTTTTTTAGGATACAACCAGGTCCTGATGTCTCCCTCGGATCAAATCAAAACTACATTCCGGACCTCTTGGGGCACTTAAGCTTATTGTAAAATTCCTTTTGTATTAATTAACGTCCGAGCCACTTTCCAAAGGGCCATGGATATTTATTTTCGTGGACTTATAAATCATTTAGTGGTTGTTTACTTAGATTACATGACCGTATTTTCAAAGAAGAAAAAAATCACTTATCTCNAGGGACAAAAGCAAGGAGGAGCTACAATCTTACTACAAATTGACTGATGAAGACATGGAGGAGATAACCAGGGAATGGTCAGTTGAATTCCTTGTACCAGTCGAGAAGACAAAGCTCTCCAACCCCGTCATCATCGGAATCCCTTTGGTCACCCAGATGGAGTGGGATGGACTGAGCAATGCAAAGAAGAATAAGAAAAAGGAATAAGTGTAGAAGATAAACAATGCATCGGAGGAAAATGCATCTGAATAACCTAGAGGAGGAGGAGGCGATGAAATAAACCAAGAGGAGGAAGGGGAAGAAGAAAAGCAAGAAAAGGGAGAAGTAACACTGCCGAAGGAACCCCTTACAAAGGCCGAGACATCAAAGAAAAGGAAGGTTTCTCCGAAGAAACCCTCAGCAAGGAAGAAGTCACGAGCCAATAAGCCTTAGTTGCATAATGTGCTCACAGTGGATGATATTGAACTCATCATCGCAGTTGTAGAAGATGATTTAGAGAATATATTGTAGCGAAACGAAGCAAAGCAGGAGACAATGTATGCCATAATCGATGCAAAGATGAAGGGGGTACAAAAAGATCTCTATTTGAGCTGTGCAGTGTCTACTGCATCGTCATCATCAGAAGCTGTAGAATTGGGGGATGAGCCCACCCAACTACGAAATATAGAATATGCTATAGAGGATTTCCTTCATCGAGTACAACAAGAAAAAGAACAAGCCATAGAGGCCTTGAAGCAAGAAAAGGAGGAATTCCCAGAGCAACTTCGAGTTGCGCAACAAGAAAAAGATGACATGAGAGCGAATTTTGAGGAGGACAGAGAGCAGATTCAGAGAGAAAAATACCATCTTCTCATGGTGCATACTACGGTCAAGGTGACAGTGGCTAGAGAACTTTTCTCTGTGCCAGGCTTGGCCCAGATGGAAGAAGAGATAAATGAGAGCCAAGTGGGGAATCTCACTGAATCCATTCAAGAACTTCAAGAAAGAGTAGCCGAGTTATAACTGCAAGCAGTGCAAAGCACTCCGCAAGAAGTGTGGGATCAGAGGGAAGAAACTGCCAGGAGCGCAATCGAAAGAATCAAGGTGTTGGCTTCAGAATGCAAGAAACTAAGTAACCAAAGTGTGCAGACCTATGAGTGCCTTGCAGAAGACCTAGAATTGAGGACATTGGAGGCACAACTCTAGGAGGCGAAGCAACAGGCGTATATAGTGCAAGCGAAGTTGAAGCTGCAGACAATAGTGGAGAAGATGAAGAGGGTGCAGGAATAGCACGTAGTTCAACAACAACTCACTACCATCCAGAGCAGAGTGATGGAGGTTACACAATGACTCCAGCCGGTGTAGGATGAAGCCTACACCCTCTTTGAAGAGATCGAGGGACAAGGATCACAACTGGAATAGGTGGTCGCAATAGTGGAAGAACGCCTGGAAGGCCCTATCACCGAGCAATTCATTGAAGAATTCACCAAGCAGTAGGCTCTGGCGAAGTAGCAAGTCGATGCAGCTTGAGCTAAGCTCGAGGCCTTTGAAGTAGTGTTTCCCAAATCAAAGTGACTCGGGATGAGTCATAGGTGAGTGTTAGGGGCCTGTTGGCCCTCGACCAAGTTTTGGGGAAATGTTGGTCGTCTTTGACCATTTTTGGGACTTCGACAGTTTGGTCGATGAGGGAGCACCCGGGTGAAGTGGAGATCGCGAGATCTCACCCTTTTTTGTGTTTTTTTGGGTTTTATGGTTTATGTAATAGGTCTGAGATGTCGACCCATGGGTTTACCCATGCTTACGCCTCTTTTTTAATGTATAAATAAGTAGTTAGGCAATGTAAGAATGGGTTGCTGGCTTAGTGCTAATATTATCTATGTGCAAGAAGATGTGTTAAGGCTTGCAGAGCTAAGTGAAAGCATTTTGTAACTGCTTGGTGCAGACAGACTGTGTAAGGCTTTGTCCTTTGATACAACTTAGGGAAGGAGGATCTAACGAGGTGTATGCATATCTCTTGTCCTATGTGGAGCTTGCGTTCTGGCTTGGTGCATGTAAGAATATTGGAAGCGACTAATAAGAAGAGAAGAAGATTGGTGGATGTAGCCCCACACTGGGGTGAACCACGTATATCCTGTGTTGATGTGCTTTGTACTATGATGTTAATTTTTTTTATGTATTTAATTTCTTAGTGTAATAATCTTGGTGTATAATAGGTAGATACATTGATGCTTAGTGCTTTATACATGAATGAATGATTAGATCTGCTCAGATGCTTTGTGCTGAATGTTTAGAGGTGCTTGATCTTGGTTGTTACTGCGTCTATCTGTAATAAGAGTTTAACCTACGATGTGAATAAGGGTTAAAGACTCATGAATGTTAATTTCTAACTTCTATGTTAAGTATTGTGATCACAGATCTGTGTCCCAGCTAGGTTGTAGACACTTGAGTCTTGCGACCCCCTTGCCTCTACCTCAGGTGAGAATTCATTTGCTTCATAGGTGTTTCTGAAAGGGTCGGTAGTTAGGGTTTTGTTAGTGCACTTTTGAATCATTGAACCATGGGTCTACCCCTGTGCCAACAACAATATAAGGATAAAAACACTCCAAACCCTAAGAAAGAAGATCTATCCCCAGTATGGTCACCAATTTTGTTACGAGGAAAATCTCTCTATGGCTAGGGTGAACCACAACAGATGTAAATGACTACATAAATCAAATCTATTCTCAAGTATGCTATATAAATGATTATGCTAGCAAGAAAATATAAAAGGCCTACCTCATCCAGACGTTCGATGAAGTCCACTGTTGAGCACTTGACCCAAAGAAATATACCTGGAACTAGTCCTCAACAACCAAGCAAAGAAAGCATATGATGATAATATATGATGTTATCACATTCAATATCATAATCCATTAATATACATAAAAAATATGACCATGGAATAGTAATTCAAATATTTGCAAGATATCAATTAGACAGGAAAACATATTTCTATTAATATATGATCAACAAAAGTGAAAAATTTACAGACTTTCATGTCAACACAGTTTAGAACCGAGAAACTAAGTTCGTTCCAACTGGGCCTCTACCACTTCAATCCTCCAACAAAGGCAAGCTCATAGAAGGGAGACAATGAAGTTCTCAATCAATAAGGGAAGATCTTGGGGGATGAACACTGTGTTCAGACTTAAAGGACAAAGGGATGCAGACTCAATGTGAAGTGAATAATTCCTCCATAGTAACTTTTCTCTCAAATTTTAAATCTTTCTCCTCTTTTCCATAGCTCAGAATTGACCCATTTATAGCCTTCAAATGGAACTGAAGGGCTGAGTCAGAATGTTTCCACTATATGGAAGGCCACAAATCATAGATCTCTTGTCATGACATGGAAACCCAACACCATTTTTCATTTTTGGGCACAAATCCCGATGTATGCAGGCTGTAGTGGAGCATCCTGCATATAAACATGTTGTATAGTAGGAAAGATGTGTACATGTGGAAAAAATGTATTTTTTAGCTCTGAGATTTGCAAAAAGGGATAAAAAGTCTACATAGGGAAATGGAAAAAGGCCCTTTGTGCAAGATTACATAGGGTGAGGAAAATATTTCTATAACAGATGATGATACTTATGATGTTACAACTGAACAAAAAAATGAAGGAGAAAATGAGGAGGAAGAAGCACCCAATGAAGAAGATTCGTCTCCTGCAACTTTAGGACATTTTTTACATATCTTTTTTCAAGCAAATTTTTAAACTGTGCATAATAATCAACATCCTTATAATACACGTAGTAAAGATCATCCGAATGACCAAAATAAATCTGCATCTGATACAAAAAAATGCAACATATAAACAAAAGAAACATGCTAAAACATTGGATAATTTTTCTATCTTCGATCTAGATTACAATCCTATTGAGGATTTTAAGAGATTAAAAGAAAATATCTTGATTTATGAGTTGCTTAAGTTCCCCTACATCCAACCAAAAATGTTGCAGACTATAGATGTAAACAATAATGAGAAGAAAGCTTCTCTAGACAAAAATATAGAAAACTTTGATAAAACATCCTCGGGAGTAGAAAATAAAAATCAACAGCCTCCAAATGCTTCTTCCACACCACGTAAAAGGTCTAATGTGCCACCTTTCCTATTAACATTCAAAATCTTTAACATGAATGTACATAATTGTATGGTGGACTCCGGGGCTTAGTCAACTGTGATGCCTCTATTAGTTTGTGAGAAAAGCAATGCTGGAGTCAAACCATCAGATATTAAAATCATTCATCTTGATAGAAATAATGTTACAGTGATTGGGGAGCTTAAACATGTTTTGATCAGGTTGTCATCCAATCCGAAATTACATCAGTTCATTGACATAGTGATAGCTGATATTCCAGAGGTGTATGTCATGTTTCTAAGAAGAGATTGGTCTCAACAACTTAATGGTTATTTTGATACAGATTGGTCTCACCTATGGTTGCCACTCAATGACCAGCCAAATAAACTTAAGGTCAATAGGGAACATTATTTAAAATACACATTTACAAATCTGAATGACCCAAACGAACCTTTTATTCCAAGTGAGAATGCATTAGAAAATCAAGGTATAAACACGTTTTTTGGGAATTTTGCAACCAACAATTTGAAATATCTTCTACACTCAAGTAATGACCTCTAATCATGTTGTAAATATTGTAGAAAATCACGTGAATGATGAAATTTGGTCTTTGTACTTTGATGGGTCTAAATCATGCGAAGGAGTCAGTGCCAGTTGTTTATTAATAGACCCTAAAGGTAACACAACATTTATTGCTTATATATTAGAATTCAATTGTACAAATAATATAGCAGAATATGAATCTCTCTTGCAGGGACTCAAGAAATCCATTGACCTTGACATCCAATGCTTAGTTGTATTCGAAAATTATGAAATTGTGGTTACGTACGTAAAAAATACCATTCACTATGTATCTACTCATCTTAAAAACTACCAGACCGAGGTATGGAACTTAATTAGTAAATTTATTTCTTTTAATATAAGTTATATTCCTAGATCTAGAAATTCTGAAGAAGATTTATTAGCTTATGTAGCATAAAAATTATTTCTTGCTGAAGGTTTTTCTCCTAATTCATTTTCTGTTGAATTTATATTTAGGCCATTAATTCCTGATAACATCACTAATTGGTGGGTGATTGATGATGATCAACATATCATAAACTTATTGCCATGGAGGATACTTTTCAAGGTGTTGTAATTGATGAAAACACTCACGACAACAATCTCCATGATTTTTCGATAATACTTGATCCCCGATTAGTGGAAAGTTCATCTTACATGGTAAATTCGATCCCTAAATCTGTCATTAGATTGGAAATTTTTTATTATCTACATGACAAATTTAAAGGGGTGGTTGATTGTAAAATGAATAGTTCCTCACTGCAATATGAAACTGTAAATTTAGGAACACATGATTAACCCCAGAACATCAATTTAGGTATAGGGTGCACACAACAAGAAAAGTCAGTTTTTATTAAACTATTTAAAGAATTTAAAGATGTGTTTGCTTGGAATTATGAGGATCTAAAGACGTTTGATACAAACATAATACAACATATAATCCCCATGAAACCTCAAGATCAATAGTTTCAGCAGAAACTAAGGAAGATGCACCCAAAATTAGAGCCCACTGTAAAAAACAAATTGAACAAGTTGTTAACAGCTAAGATCATTTTTCCTATTTGACACACCTAATGGGTTTCCACTATAGTCTTGATAAGGAAGAAGAATGGGGAAGTACCACTTTGTGTCGATTTCCACAACTTAAACCAAGCCTCTGAAAAAGATAATTATCTCGTTCCTCCCATGGAACAAATCCTACAACATGTATCTGGTGCTGAAATACTATCCTTATTGGATGGTTTTTTAGGATACAACTAGGTCCTGATGTCTCCCTCGGATCAACTCAAAACTACATTCCGGACCTCTTGGGGCACTTAAGCTTATTGTAAAATTCCTTTCGTATTAATTAACGTCCAAGCCACTTTCCAAAGGGCCATGGATATTTATTTTCGTGGACTTATAAATCATTTAGTGGTTGTTTACTTAGATTACATGACCGTATTTTCAAAGAAGAAAAAAATCACTTATCTC
>JZKD02S1923297.1:7845-25347 GCA_000966675.3 Picea glauca
GGTGAAGAAATGGGATTGAAACCAATGAAATGAATCGCATAGCATCAATCATCACTTCCGGGGCTTGCACCCGGTAACCAGGACTTCCCAGGTGGTCACCCATCCCAAGATGCCTTTGGCTCAAGCACGCTTAACTGTGGAGTTTTCCCCACAATCAAGCCCACTTAGCTTGCTACCCCATTTGCAAAACCTTAGCAAGTATTTTGCCTTATGAACTACCCAGTTATAGCTCCCTTCACTCTTATTATTTAAGCATATAGGGGCTTCCATAGTGCAAGATATTAGATATTATTTTCGAGAATAACTGTGTAGTGTAAGTCATTAATCTATGACCCATATCCATGAGTATTAGTTGCAAGTGACCAATAATTCTCATGATTTGAATAGTCCACTTAGCACTCATTGCATCGGGTGATGTTCACAGGAGTGAAGAAATGGGATTGAAACCAACGAAATGAATCACATAGCATCAATCATCACTTCCGGGGCTTGCACCCGGTAACCGAGACTTCCCAGGTGGTCACCCATCCGAAGACACCTTGGTGAGAGAGTGGTTGGACTTTCATTTTAGATCATAAGAGGATATAACAAGGATTTTGAAGTCAAGATGGTTTTGGGGTTTTGCGGATTTAAACCTAAAAATTGGTCTTCTTGGTTTGACCCTTGATGGGAGAGGATTAAGATGGATCCTATATGGGTTAAGTTGTCAAGCCTGGCCCTAGAGCTCTAGTCATTAAGAGTTCTTAAGGCTATAGGAAATAACCTTGGGACCTTCTTATAATGACTTGAATACTAGTGGAGCTGGACTTGAGGGAAGGTCTAACACAACACATTGAAATAGATGTGGGGCATCAACACTATGTTCAATTGTTGGAATATGTTGGAATGTCCTTCATTGTTCAATATGTCATGTTTATGGGAACAAGACTAATGACCATCTCCTAAATTTTAGTAGAAGAGAATAGAGGAGGAGCAATGTAGGTGTTGGCTGGGAGGGAGAAAAAGAGGCATCATCCACAAAGGTTATGGATGAAAAGGCACAAGTGAGTAATAGAAGTGATCCCATGGAGAAGAAAGAAGGTAATCATGGAGCTAAGGTCTCAAAACTCCAAAACATACGGTTGGAATCGACTCCTTAGAAAGTGAAGAGGACCTCATAAATGAATTTCAACCTCCTTTCATGGAAATGACCAATGTGATCTATGCTATTTCAGCTTGGGATTTAAAGAAATCTCTAAACCCTCCCCAATAAAATCTTTCCTTCAATCTAGTAAGTTGAATTGTCATCTTAATCGCCTAGTTAGTTTAGATAATGCAATACTAAATTTGTCCCATGAAGTGTGGATTGGATTGCAAGTGTATAAGGATGTTTATGCTAAGAAGGGTAGGAAGAGAAAGAAAGATAAGGAGGAGAAAGGGTAGAATTCTAGTGAAAATGAAGTTATTGGAGGGGTTTCTTCTTAGTAGGGGAAGAAAATACAAACCTAGTATGGGTGGATAAGTCTCAAGGGGACACATGAAACCTTCCTTCTTTGTGTGTGGGAGAGGGATATTCTAGTTCTAACCCCTGTAGATACCACCTAAGATGTAGAAAGGGGGAAATTGTTTTTGATATAGGAGGAGTTGAAGGTGGCTTAAGTAGGGATATAGGGAGGGAATATTATTATCTTRGCAAGGGAAGGAAATCTCATATTTCCATTGCTCATAATCAKGCCCTTATRAAAGTTATAAAGGGGAAGCAAMAAACTTTAAAAGGGGCCCTTGAAACAAGGCATTCCTCGAAGAATGTTTTCACATGATAATTACGTCCCTCARCATAAGGGGGTTGGGAAAATASTCCAAAATACTTTCCTTAGGTAGGGTAGTGGACCTACACAAACCTGACATTATCTTGATTCAAGAKACTACGRGAGAAGGRAAAAAGGCCACTGGAGGCCTCTCTAAGACCTTGAAGGATTGGAATTTTTAAGTGGTAGACTTTACAAGGTGCTCTGGGGTTTAACAACTAGATGGAGAAAGAGAACATTGAAGTTKCTTCACTCGATGATTTTGGTATTAAAAATTGGAGTTTAACTCTATTCAATGGAGTTGGGGCGTGATTTCTCAATAATTAATGTATATGGGCCTTATTAKGAAAKAATTATATCATGGGAGGATTTGTTGGATTAAAAATTTCCAAAATTTGATAAAATCATTTTTGGGGGAGATATAAGCTTAACATCAAAAGAGATGAGATATGGGAAAATCTAGCCAAGGAGGATCCCTCGCATATTTTTTCATGCACAAATTTAGGGATGTAAGGTTGGTGGATGTGGATCCCTTAAAGTTGAGTCCAAATTAGAGAAATTTGAGGATATGGGTAGAGAAGATTTCTAAAAGGCTCATATATTTCTAGTATTTGAATCACTAATGAGTGATCATGAAAGTATCAAGTATTTGGTGGAGGTGGGAGGGGATTCATACCACCTTCTAATCACACTTCAAATATAAAAGGAAGACACCGAACCTCCTAGCCCATTCAAATTTAATTCAAAGTAGTTAGAGGATGAGGGTTTCATTAATTTATTAAAGGCATAACATGTAAGATTTCATGACTCTTCAAACAAGTTAGCTAGTCTTCAATTTGAAAAAAAGACTCTAAAAAGTCAAGAATACAATGTCAAATTGGGCTCATGTCAATAATATAAGAGATAAGTGGGATTTACTTACTATCGAGAAATGGAGAGAAGATATTTATGCTCAAGATTTTGAAGGAGACTTTGATGAACATTCCAGGAACGAATTAAAAAACATTGAACATTCCATGGAGAAACTCTTAACAGAAAAGGAAACCCAATGGAGATTAAAGAATAAGGCCTTTTGGCTAGCAAATGAAAATGAAAATACAAACTACTTGCACAATTATGCCAACCATGGGAAAAACATTAACACTATTTTGTAAATGCATAAGGATGGTGGTAATAAATTTAGGTCTTTCAACGAAATTTGTTAAGTACCTAAGATCTAAATATGTTATCACTCACAAGATATCCAAGAATAAGATAGAAAATTATGTTTACTTGATTATATCAAAATACCCTTAAAGTAGGGAAACACTTTATAATTTATCCTTTTATGGAAGGAATCCACTCTTGTTCACTAACCTTTTATGGTTGGGTGACCTCTCAATGAGCTCAACTTCAAATACAATAAGCTCCACACATCTCACAAGGAAGTCTCCATCCTTATTTATAGGTAAAAAGAGAACCCTGCTAGAGAAACTTCTGGATTGAAACTGTGTATGAAGTTTTGAAATGTACAACGTTTTGAGTGGACACTCCACCCATCATCTGGGATATATGAAGTCAATATGTTGTAAAAGAGTTTTGAGGTTTGTAATTATAGGAGAAAAATTAGAAAATAACTGTTAACAAAATGAAAATAGACGTTGGCATTAGTTAATCAATAAAGGTAATATAATGGGGTAAATGAAGTCATTAAGATTAGATGAAAACTAAGAATGATTAGAAATATTAAAATAATGATAAAGTATGAAATTAAAATAATAAAAAATGTTAAATTCAAGATAACCCAATATTAAAACAAGTGTTGCATGTCAACGTAGTCCCTGCCGGGTTGGAATGGGAATAAATGCACAGGGATGGGGGAATAAGTAGCGGAGGAAAATGGAAACTGTAGCGGACACGTGGAAAACAACATGAAGTACATGTGGTATCCATGCAAAAAATGATATGTGGATCCTAGAGCAATTGTGGCATTGAAACCATTTAGTTTTTGAAAGTATTTTCATTATAATTATACCATGTTTTGCTTTTATTTTTACCAGTAGTACACCAGATAGAGTCTAATTTGCCATGTTCGAAATTTTCGTTCCTAACTTGCATGTTTTATCTCTTCAATGTATTCATGAAATTCATTCATAATGATTTCTATATACTTCCAACTAGTTAAAGTTAAGTACAATTTTCATAGTCACTTGTTTAAATAGACCATCTAGCTTCTGTGTCTCTATATGTGTTAGGATAAATAAAGTTATATGCGGTGGAAAAGAAAAGAAAAAAATATATTTTTTTAAATCCTACTGCATTCTTATAGATGTGGTACTCCTCTATAATTTTTTCCTGTGCGTGTATAGTTCAAATGTGGGACTTAGAGAATATCCGTCGCAATGACTTGAATCAATACAAAATGATAGAAAATGTTTTTTTTTTTGGTTTTTTGAAATAAAGGTTCCTGGAAAATAGGACCAGGAATCACACACATTAAACATTCAAATTAAATAAACACAATCTGTTGACATTCAACATATTTGAGGATAAAAAATTGTGAGCACATAAAAATAAAAGAAGATGATCGACATGCATAAAGAGAACTAATTTTGCATTTCGGAAAAAATAGTTTTCTTTGAAATATTTCAAAAAATAATATTGTCTATTACATATTCCTAGAAATTTAAATGAGTTTTTCATATAGACTGGGATTGGGGCTCCCGCGGACCATAAAAGAAATAAGTACAAGAAATTGGACTACAGAAAGAAGAAGTGGGCGATGGTAGAGAGAAAGACCTGAAAATAAGAAATTGTAAGTTATTAGTATTTGGTTAGACATTTCTATTTAAAGAGGTGGAATAGCTGGATTGATAAAAAAAGCAGGATGTAATAAGTATAGACTTACACTGATGGTATATATCGCCCCCTTCGTTGTTTGTTTGTTGATGGATTTTTATTGCTGTCGTCGACGGCTACTGGAATCATGCCAACTGCCTATTTCCTTTTGTCGGTGAGCTTGTCAATTGCCCTTTGGAGCCATTCTTCAATGTAGCCTCTCATGGGGGCCACGTTGATCTCATCCCAGATTTTTATGTTGAAAAGATCCTTTTCTAATTCCCTTAGACTGATAGAAAGATTACGCAGAGCCTGATCAATTTCTTCATTTTGTACTGAATAGTCCACTAGCCAGTTGTCCACGTCATCTTCACCATATTCAAGGATGCTGTAAAAATTTTCTAAAGACAACCCCTTAAAAATATCAACTTGTTCATCGAATCCTTTCTTGGTTAAGGGAAAGGAGTTGACGATTAAGTTGGGGTCTTGGACCTCGTTGGTACTTCCGACTAAGTCTATTTGGGTCAACTTTCTGAATAATTCTTCTTTCTTTGATATGACTTGTTCACATGATTGGACAATGAGATGCAGGTTCTTCACTTTCTCTTTCCAACATGCATTTAATTGAGTAATCTGGTTTAGGGAGGATAGATCTTCTTGTCTTCTTCTCATATCTGTCATGTTGCTGACGTGGATTCCAAAAGGGATGACCATCTCTATATATAAACATTCTTCATTTTTAAAATCCTCCTACAAATGTTCATGCAAAGCATGTGCCCTCGTTCCAAGGGAAGCCATACTTTATGATGTTTCCCAGGCCTGAGTAATCATCTCCATTGTTTTCTTGATATCCTTCTCCACATAGCCTCTACACGATGCGAGGAGGCTAGAGGATCCTTTTAACTTGGATGCAGGGGTGGCAGTCATGGTTATTACTAAATGACTGGCAAACAATGTGATAGGAATCAAAGCTTCCTCCAATTCCTTGAGTTGGTCCTTCAGTATGGCATTCTCGGCCTCAATGCCTCCAATGGAATCATCAAGAGAATCTCTGGTTTCTCGGTGAAGTCGAGAGATTTGGGACGACCGCATGTTCTTGAGGTTAATATCTGAATGCGATTTCTCTTTCTTGTTTCTTACATCTCTCTTTTCAATAATTAAATTTTTAGAATCGCTGTAAAAAACAACGCTCTGGAATACGAAGGATTCATCTTCATAAAAAATTGTGGTCTCAGCTATTTCCATTGGGGGACTATGGTGGATCTCATCCCCAGGCTGATCAACGTTGCAGAATACGCTATCTAGATCAGTCTCAAGTTCCATGTCTTCACTTTCAATTTTGGGCTCTTTTGCTTGCCCTACAACATTTTTTCTCTTCTTCCTCACGTGAAGCTTGTGAGAACTATCAATTTTACCATAAGGAGGGTTCTTATCTCCTCCTCCATTTGAGGAATTAAGGGTTGCTTTCTTACTAGGGTGGGCTGTTGGAGCGATGCTCTGGGATGACGTACTCTTGGGAGTGGTAGCCGAGGATTGAACACTCTTCTCACTGAGGCCTTTTCCCTATTGTTTGTACAATTCAGTGGTGCTTTGTAATGTCTCTAGGTCACTAGTGTCAAAAGCATGAGTGTTGTTGTCATTGTCTCTGTCTTCGTTCATGAATGTCTAGATAAAAGAATTGATGAAGCCAACTGCTAGTAAATGTTCTAAAAAAATCCCATTAGGGTCGAACCCTCTTAGCCTTTTAGCATATATTAGGTTCAAATTGTTGAAATGGCCTGCGAATTCGTCAATTTTGTTGATGTTTCTGAACACGAAGTCCCTAACTTTCTAAGGTAGAGGAATGAACTGTTTTTTTCTCTTCTCATGGAATAAATGCAACCAGTAGTTGTATTTCCTTACTATTTCTGTAACAAACATTCTGTCCATAATTTGAGATGGAAGGAAAGCAGGATTTTCCTTGGAGCCAAAAATCATTATCACACTGTAATTATCCATTTGTTCAAGTGTCCCCTTCCTGTCCAAAAAATTGGTTGTCTGGTCAGACATGCGGGGAGCATCCTTTCCTAACAATAAATCTTTGAAAACTGAGACAAAGTCATTAAAAACCTCATAAAAACAATGGGATGCCTTATGCCTCCACAAGGAATGGTACTGAAATGTTACTGTGTTGAATTCATAGTTTATCTTCTTGGACACAAAGAGTTTTGGAAACATACAACAATGCGCTATCACGAAAACCAAGTAGGATGACATATAAAATTTCTTCTCCTCTTTGAATCATGACAATTGGGAACAAATTTCCATGGAAATTAGCTTCCCCCAAT
The DNA here is from genome assembly GCA_000966675.3 of Picea glauca. Taxonomy (NCBI): domain Eukaryota; kingdom Viridiplantae; phylum Streptophyta; class Pinopsida; order Pinales; family Pinaceae; genus Picea; species Picea glauca. Next base: position 14,777 of record JZKD02S1923297.1, read on the forward strand.
AAAAAATGGCTTGTTCCTTGACTGTGAAATACAAAATATAAAGAATCATGCGGGAAATACTTGATGTGGATTCTTGTCCCGCTATCCTTGTAAACATTCAGGCAATTTCCCGAAATGGATTTCTAAATGAACTAACCTGCAAGTTTGTGATATCTTCAGAAACTGTCATCGGGTCTTCCAGGAACTCGGGCAAGAGGTCCAACCCGTATAACCCTCCACAAATGTTGGTCTAATGCGTGTGAATGGGAGATCTCCTCGAGCCTTTTTTTCATTAATGAAAATCTCTACGGTTGTTGCATGACGAGTTGTTAGCATTAAAGCTTAGTAATTGCATACTTAGAAGTGTGAAGGTGGCGGGTATGATGAAGAGCAATTAAGGATTGGAGGTTTCCTGAACCTGCCAACTCGATGACCCGTGAAAGACATTCCATGATGTTTGAAATGAACACTCGGAAGGGATAATATAACCCTCCACAAATCTTGGTTTAATGCGTATTAATGGGAGATATCCTCCAACCTTTCGCTCATTAATGACAATCTTTACCGTTCCTACATGATGAGCTATTAGCATTAAAGCTTACTAATTGAATATTTAGAAACAAGTGCAAAGGTGTTGGGGACATGGAAGAGCAATTAAGTAATGGATAAGTATTAAAAGCGGTTGGATGGGCTTCAAAATAGGGTTACAATGGATACTCAGGAGAGGTGAGGACCCAACGGTCATATTGTATGTCTCAAAAATTTTGAGTGCAAAATGCGTAAAAAGGAAGAGGGCATGATGGGGCAGTCCAACGGTCAGTTTGTATATCGCGGAATTCTGGGTGATGTTTGCAGGTCACAGAACAATGGAAGCGGAATCTTGAGCCCGCCTATCCGGGAGCCTACAATAAAAAAAAGTGGCTAAGTATGGAATAGGGAAACGGTTGGTCAGACTCGTTTTCGCTAATATATTGAAATTTGTAATAGATATCCCATTACCTGGCAAGATCTTTTCTACATGTTTTTGGACAAGTTGTGTTGGGATAGTCACTATGACTGTCTCCTTGAGGATTTTACTCATTAATGACAATCTTTATGGTTGCTGCATGGTGAGATGTTAGCATTAAACATCAGTTATTGCATACTTAGAAAGAAGTGCGAAGGTGGCGGGCACATGAAACAATGATTAGGAATTGGAGATTTCACGAACTCGACGATCCACAAAAGAGATTCCAAGAAATGGCCAAGTATGGAAAGCAGAAGAACATGCTTCAAAATAGGGTGACAAGGGTTCCCCAGGAGACGTGAGGCCCCGACGGTCAAATTGTATGTCTCGAAACTTTTGAGTGCAAAATGTGTAACACGGAAGAGGGGATGATGTGGGAGTCCCACAATCAATTTGTATATCACGGAAGTCCAGGTGTTGTTTGTAGGTCATAGAACAATGGAAGTGCAATCTAGATCCCGTATGCCTGGGAATTCGCGATCGAAAAAGTGGCTAGGTATGGAATGGGGAAGCGGTCGGTCGGAGTCGCTGTATAAAATAATGAGTGAAAATGTGAACTTGTGAGTCCGCCAACCCGTGCAGTTAGAAATTTTTGGAAAAATGACTAAGTAACCAGAAAGTGAAAGTAGAGGGGAAAAAGAAACGAGAATTTGGTTAAGTATAGAAGAGGGAAAATAAGGGATAATATATTGAAATTTGTAAGAGAAACCCCATTACCTGGCAATATTTTTTTTGCATGTTTCTGGACAAGTTGTATAGGGATAGTCAGTGTGACTGTCTCCTCAAGTATTTTGCTCATTAATGACAATATTTATGGTTGTTGCATGATGGGCTGTTAGCATTGAACCTCAGTTATTGCATACTTGGAAATAAGTGCGAAGGTGGCGGGCACATGAAACAACGATTAGGAATTGGAGATTTCATGAACCTGCCAACCCGCAAAAGAGATTCCAAGAAATGGCCAAATATGGAAAGTGGTCAGACATGCTTCAAAATAGGGTGACAAGGGTTCCCTAGGAGACGTGAAGCCCCGATAGTCAAATTGTATGTCTCAGAACTTTTGAGTGAAAAATGTGTAACACAAAAGAGTGGATGATGTGGGAGTCTGGGAGTCAATTTGTATATCGTGGAAGTCCAGGTGTTGTTTGTAGGTCATGAAACAATGGAAATGAAATATAGAGCCCGCCTGCCTGAGAATACGTGATCGAAAAAGTGGCTAGGTATGGTATGGGGAAGTGGTCGGTCAGAATCGTGATATAAAAGCACGAGTGCAAATTTGAACCCGCGAGTCTACCAACTCGCGCAATTAGACATTTTCGGAAAAAAAAACGACTAAGTAACTAGAAAGAGAAAGTAGAGGGGAAAAATAAAGGGGAATTTGGTTAAGTATAGAAGAGGGAAAAGAAGGGGATAAAAGAGAATAGGAAAATAGAAAAGCAGAGGGCAATTTTCGTAAGCGAGAATTCGTCTCAAACAAGCCCCATTGTTGGAAAATAATTATTTTCTAGTCCAATATTTTATCCACTTACTCATTTTCTATTGTTCTTGTACCATTAAAAAGGGTGTGAGCAAATGCTTTGCTGAAGATTTGTTTTTATTGCAAGTTGTGGGAGTACTTGTGTTCTCAAATATTATTTTAAGTATTAAACTTACTGCATGATGAGTTGTTAGCATTAAAGCTTAATAATTGCATATCTAGAAATAAACTTACTGTACTGTCAACTTGACCATAAGTATCACAATGACGAACTTGGATTTTAATATTGTGGTTGATTTCATAGCCCCATTGGACTTCAACTACCATATATCATTTTTTTTTTTCAAAATATTTGCGAAGAAGAAATTTGGTAATTTCATTAATAAAGTAAAAGCACTCAAATAGAGGCCATGGGATGGACAACTAATAAAATGCTTCCTTTTGGAATAAAATAATCAAAGAAGTGAAAGGGAAATACGAGAGCGTTTTCTCAACAAGGTTGAGATGAAAACGAAACTTCCTAGGCAAGGCCTCAACTCCCGCATCATGAATTAGTGTTGCTATGTTCTATCTGCTTTACAAATAGAATTGAATGTTGGTTTGAAACTGTCTGAAATTCATTTATGTTTCCATATAAGCCTCATGTGATCGACACAATGCATTGTCATATAATTGTTCAATGCTCCATATTAGATCAAAGTACTTGAGTCAATACAATATTTAAGAATTACGAGACTATCGAACCATGCAAACGAGAAGAGGTGTTAAATCTAGCAAAGAAGCACCAACCAAGATTTAGAGGCAATTTTTTAACAGTAAATCTAAAAAATAAAATAGTGGGAAATATATATTTATCCATAGACATTGGACTGAGTTCTTTGCACTGAAGCATTAAACATATTTTTCATATATACAGGTACAAGAGTTACACACAAAAAAAACATGCATACAATTATGTGTTGTCTATCTAGTGCGAAAACATGTAGGAGCCATCGACAAGCTCTTGAACATGCATACGAAACTGATTATCATGCTTTTTTAGGAACTCCTTGCAGTCTTCTCCTCGGAAGGTCAATGTTGACTGCCACAATTTCAATATCTTGCGGAAGACCTGAGGTGACAAAGAAACACAAGAGTGGTTCCGCAGTGGAATAATTCTTTGGCTTGAAACAGGTCAACAACACTCCTTCTCCTGACACTGGCGACCTAAAGACATTTCAAAGCACCATTGAATTGTACAAATAACAAGGAAAAGGCCCTGGTGAGAAGAGTGTCCAATCCCCGACCACCACTGCCAAGAGTACAACATCCCACAATATCGCTCCAATGGCTCACCCCAGTAAGAAAGCAACCCATAATTATTCAAACGTAGGAGGAGATAAGAACCCTCCTCGCTGTAAAACTGACAGTTCTTACAAGCTTCCCATGAGGAAGAAGAGAAAAAACATTGTAGGGAAATCAGAAGAGCCCGAAACTTAAAGTGAGGACACACCAAGAGACCACCACCTTACAGTCAAAGACTTCAGGGACACAACCTGCATGAGCAATTCAAGAAGTCCAAATTACTTCATTCTGGGTGGAAGGGGACCAAGAGACCCCCTCCTTATAGGCAAAGACTTCAGGGACACATGCTGCACGAGGAATTCCAGAGGTCCAAATTACTCCATTCTAGGCAGAAGGGAATGAGTAGTAGGAATATGCCTTGCACACTGGGAGTTCTGGTCCTCATCCCTAAGATGTTAATTATATATCCAAAGAACAAGAGAGTGGTGCCGCAATTGAATAATTTTTTGGCTTGAAATATATCTCTAGGCACACCAAGAGACCATTTCCTTACAACCAAAGACTTCAGGGACACATGCTGTACCAGGGACAAATCCAAACCCAATCCAAAAACCTTAAAAAATGAAAGGAAAGGATACATCTATGAGGGAGAGGACCGCCATCCGAGCCAAGAGACTCAAACTCTCGAGTTGCAAAGCGACTATTTTGTTCACGGTCAGTTTACTTTCTGAAACCCATTTCTTTGGTCTTGTCAGGGATGCCATAGCCGAGCCGAGAAGTGCCCCCTGTTGTGGTGGATTTCAATTTGGGCGCAAGAGTGGGAACAACATATGCATTTCCATCATTCATCATTGTATCATCATCCATCATATCATCTTCTTCTGGCTCGAAATCGACCACATCAACCTCTTCGCTAACCATCAACGTAGGGGGGTTGCCTTGGATTTTTTTTTTCTTGAAATATATCTCTCGATGCACCAAGGGACCATCTCCTTCTTTTCTTCTAGGCATAAGGAGATGAGTAGTAAGAATATGCATTGGACCACTAGAAGTTCTGGTCATCATGCCCATAGTTGTTTACTGTATCTGTACAAAATTGCTGTCGAACTACTGTCATAAGTTAACGAGAATGTCTGTTTGCTCCAAATGATGTTTGAAATGAACATTCAGAAGGGATAATATAGCCGTCCACAAATCTTGTTTTAATGTGTATCAATGGGAGATATCCTCGAGCCTTTTGTTGATCAATGAAAATTTCTACGGTTCCTTCATAATGATTTGTTACCATTAAAGCTTACTAATTACATACTTAGAAAAAAGTGCGAAGGTGGCGGTGACGACGAAGAGCGATTAATAATTGGAGATTTCGGGAAGCCGCCAACTGGACGATGCACGGAAGAGATTCCATGTTGCTTGAAATGAACACTCGGAAGGGATAATACAACCCTCCAAAAATCTTGGTTTAATTCGTATTAATGAAATATCTCCTCCAACCTTTTAGACATTAATGACAATCTTAACGGTTCTTGGAGGATGAGCTATTAGCATTAATGCTTAATAATTGCATATCTAGAAAGAAGTGCGAAGGTGGCGGGGATGGCGAAGAGCGATTAAGCATTGGACATTTCGTGAACCTGCTAATCTGCGAAGGAGATTCCAAGAAATGGCCAAGTATGGAAAGCGATCGGTCGGGCTTCAAAATAGGGTCAAAATTTATACTCAGGAGACGTGAGCGCCCGATGGTCAAATTGTATGTCTCCGAAATTTTGACTGAAAAATGTGTAACATGGAATAGGGAATGATGACAAACTTCGACGGTCAATTTGTATATCGCGGAACTTTGGGTGCTATTTGTAGGTCACGGAACAATGGAAGTGCAATGTTGAGCAAGCCTGGCCGAGAACCAATGATGGAAATAGTGGCCAAGTATGGAATGGGGAAGTGGTTCGTCAGAATCATGATATAAAAGCATGAGACATATTCAGAAAAATGACTAAGTAACCAGAAAGGGAAAGTAAAGGAGAAAAAGAAAGAGGAATTTGGTTGTCAATTTGTAGATCGAGGAAGTTTGGGTGTTGTTTGTAGGTGACAGAACAATGAAAACACAATGTTGAGCCTGCCTACCTGGGAACCCACAATCCAAAAATTTGTTGAATATGGAATGGGGAAGAGGTCGGTCAAACTTGTGATATAAAAACATCAATGGAAATCTAAAGACGTGAATCTGCCAACCTGCGCACCTAGACATTTTCCAAAAAACGACTAAGTAACCAGAAAGGGAAAGTAGAGGGAAAAAAAGAAAGGTGAGGGAAATTTTTGGAAGCAGGAATTGGTGTTAACAAATCCCTATTGATGGTCTTGACAGTAACTATGAAGTGCATTAAACAAGTGAACATGATATTCAATCAAGGAATAGAGAAAGTGAGTCATGCTTATACTTTCCAGGATGTGTTTGCATAAGCGAAGCATCGAAAAGCTACAGGAAAATCAATTTTGGGATGTTCAAGTAAAATGATTGTATTGTCAACTTCACTGTAAGTATAAGAATGAAGAATTTGAATTTGAATTTTCTGTGGTTGATATCATAGTTCCATTGGACTTCACATAGCATATATCCTTTTATTTCAAAATATTTCTGAAGATGAATTTTGGTAATTTCGTCGATCAAGTAAAAGTGCTAAAATGAGCTACATATTACATTTTCTTCACAGAGCTTACATTAAAAGGCAAAGCAGGTCTTGTATATTCTTTAAGATCATAGAAAAATTTCTAAGATCCTGAATGTATCATCCATCTATACTCCATAAACTGGGCCCATGAGAACCTTGAAATACAACACGAAAGCACATGAACAAAAGTCTGCCAAACACAGGACATGACAAAACCAAAGGAGATTGGGCATTATATCCCATCTATAACCAAATCCCCAAATGGGCACCAAGAAATTTGCCGATTACTATATTACCATGAAGCAAGATCCTGAATGTATCATCCAACTATAATCAATAAATCGGGCCCATGAGAACCTTGAACTACAACACGAAAGCACATGAACAAAAGTCTGCCAGACACAAGACAAGACAAAACCAACGGAGATTGGGCATTGTATCCCATCATAACCAAATCCCCAAATGGGCACCACAAAATTTTCCGATTACTATATTACCATGAAGCAAGATCACTATGAACATTTTCTTCTGATAGTACTATGAACCAAGATCACGTTGACCTGACAATGTTCTAACATTACCAGTTTTGGAAAAGAGTGTCAACATTTAACTTAATGGAGTTTGATTTATTCACAGTTGGATACTTTGTATGAGGTTTGTCCTCATGCTTCTCATTCTAGACTGAACAATCTTATGCACTTCCAGTTCAATTTTCCATGGCACTGCAAAACTCTATTCATATCCTCATTGGGTAGCACAGACAGATACACATGGGATTGTTTCGTTTCTTGCTAATGCTTGATATGGTTTTTTTTTTTTCGTTTTTCTTCAACCGATATGCAGTATGGCATTATCCTCATTTAATGTAAATTTGCTATGGATCTGAAATTCGTGTAGCATGTAGACATTGCTTGCCTTTTTCTGTAGGTATACTTCATATGATAATTCTGCTAACCCATGAAGCACATCTTGTAACATAGATTGTCTAATTGTACAATGTACAATTGTGTTGCTAACGGTTCAGATTGCAGTGTTGAGGCAATGTCTATATATATAAGGACATTTTTTACTACATCATAGACAATCAATTGTACCATCATTTATGAAAGCAGAGGTAGAAGAAGGAGAGTTGCATTTGGCACATACAGGCTCGAAGGGGGTCGAGTACGAATTCATTGCAACCAAAACACCCTCAACCTGTGCACATGAGCATAGTAGTTAATATATTGAACAATATAATATACAAATGTACAAAAAAAAGCTACAGAAAATTGGTCAAGGAATTTTTTATGAGCAAAGTGTGGATGCAATTGTAAATGTATACACACAACAGTTGTTGAGCTAGTTAGTTTCTTGAGATCCTGTATTATGTCTGTTCGCAATTCTGTTAAAAATTTTGCTTGGGTTGTGAGAAAGATCTTTTCTTTAACATCTATTTTCTTTGTTATATTTTTGAAGAGCATAAGTGGAAATTTCCCTCTATGCAATTGTTGTTCCATTGAGGAAAACAAATTTGAATATGTGTCGAACAATTTCAGCTGCAACATGGAACAATGTAATAGTTGTCTAACATAATTGAGATATAGAACATGTGAAAGTAAAGGACAAACTTGAATATGGAGAACGGTACCATTGCCTTGTCGTTGTCTGGATCTTCATCTTTTATATAGAGAATGTGTTGCGAGCCAAGTTTTATCGCGAGTGTGACAACTTCACAAATGGTTTTGATTGGGTAAGTGTCATTGTTCTGTGCAAGTTGGCTGATTGTTGTGTCTGGTACGAAACGATATTCTGAACAAATTGGGGGATTTTTTTCCACAATACTTGTTTCATTGAGCGATATAATCCAATCACAATCACCATGATCATATACTGTTTTCGACAATATATTGAAATTTGTAATGGATATCCCATTACCTGGCAAGATATTTTCTGCATGTTTCTGGACAAGTTGTGTAGGGATGGTCAGTGTGACTGTCATCATGGCTTCGTTGTCTGTCATGTCAGCACACACAATGCATCTAGTTTTGTTTTCCTTTTCCAAGTAGGTGCTATACACGACCATTATGTCGCCGACGAACACTTGTCTAGTTCAACGACTGTTCAAGCCTTCTATAGATAGTATATTGGGTGTTATAAGTTTAGACCTGGTGACATTTTTTGAACAGAAAAAAGTAATGTGAATGGTAGTCTGCATTATTTTTTGTTTTCTTTTTTTTTTGACATAAATGTACAAGTTGACGCACAACTTGAAGAAGTATGCAAGACAAAGTTTTGTAACCAGACCTATTAGTCTACGGAACTTGCACTATGTTGGGCGTTTCACTTGCGCTCGTCAATACTTCTTGTGAATTGCAAAGTATGTGTTGCAGATGACATCAACATATTTATCATGGAATAGATGAATAACTAGCTCAAGATATTTGTTTGGTAAACATATCAAGAGCACAATGTATGAATCTTTACCTTTGGCCTTGTCGTTCTATTGATGTTTGCGATGATGAATGCTCATGCCCATGTTACTTGTCCAACTTTTTCTGATGCAAGGATGTGTACATGAACATCATAAGGACTAAATAAGCATATGCATTGTATATTGTCCATAATTATTCTGAATGTCACATACAGGCTCGAAGGAGATGGAATATGAAATAAGGTGTCAAGGGATACTCAAGAAACATGAGGACTTGACGGTCAAATTGTATGCCTAAGAAATTTTGACTGCAAAAATCTGTAATACAGAACAGGGCATGATGGGGGATTCCAACGGCCAATCTGTGTATCTCGAAACCTTTGAAGCTAGAAGTGAAATTTTGAGCCCGCCAGCCCGGAAACCCATGATTGAAAAAGTGGCTAAGTATGGAATGATGAAGCCGTCGATCGAAATCATGATATAGAAGCATGACTATAAATGTGAACTCGTGAGTCCACCTACCCGCACACCTAGACATTTTTGAAAAAATGACTAAGCAAAGCAACCAGAAAGAAAAAGTAGAGGGGAAAAATAAAGGGGAATTTGGTTAAGTATAGAAGAGGGAAAAAAAGGGATAATAGAGAGTGGGAAAATAGAAATGGGGAGGGCAATGTTCGGAAGCGGGAAGTCTCAATAAAGGCCCATTATTGCCAAATCATCATTTTCTAGTCCAGTATTTTATCCACCTACTCATTTTGTGTGTTTGATTTATTATCACAATTGGTATACCTTTTCAAAGATTGTACTTCATCTTCCTCTGCCGTGGCATATAAGATTTCATCGTCTTTTCCAACTAAACTGTTTCTTTCGATGTAGAAATGCATAAAATACAATGAACATGAAGGTAAGTTGGTATGCATAAAGACATGTAAAAAAATAAATACAATTCTATTTATTCAATGTAGCAGTACAAAGAATAAAATTGACATGGAGATAAGTTATTATGTAGGAAGATACGAAGTATCTACATACAATAAATTAGGTGCAAAGCAATAGAACAAATATACAGACAATAAATGAAATACAAAAAAATGGAATATGAAATAAGAGTAGAAGCATGCACATTTGTATCTCCTCTTCTTCATTTGTGGTAAAGAGTCCTTTGTCTTCTCTAGTTATTCTATTTGTTTCATTGTGGGAATGCACAAAATACAATGAACATGAATGCAAGCTGGTATGTAAGGGAAAACAAGTAATATGTACATACAATTAATGAGAATCAAAGGAATAGAATAAAAGAGAGTTAGAAGCATGAACCTTTGTTTTTTTTTTATCCATGGTTGTGGTTATATAGATTTTTTCCTAGCCAAAATATATTACAAGCCAAAAAATATTAAGAAGTTGGATGGTCATAGCTGAGTGATTTGGTTTTGTGAAACAAAGTATCCAGATATGATTTAAGACATGGAAATATAATTTTGTAATATCTTTGATGTATATTTTATAATTCAAGTAGAAGACAAATTATATCGTGGTCAGACCAGTCTGTGTATAAGATAAAGAGGTTATATTGTGATATGGGCACATTTCACCATATATGGTCAATAAGTGCATTTTGTACATGTTTTATCTTAACCAAAAGAAAGTGGACATTGTAATTGCACATGTAGTTTTCCAATTGTTTTGTTATGGCACTATTTTATAGCATGTCAACAATGAAGTATGCTAGAATGATAATGGTTT
>JZKD02S1923297.1:46598-57622 GCA_000966675.3 Picea glauca
TCAAGGAAAGAAGAAAAGGTCGAAGAAAATAGTAATCTTAGGGACCAAATTAAAGAGCTAGAAGAAAAACTAATTAACAATTTGGCACTAAATAGTGAGGAATACAAATTGTATATGAAACCTATCAAAGAGGAAATGAGTAATTCATAGAGTTAGACCATGAACATAATAAAAGAGCCTCGAACCTCATAATTTTTTGTATAAAAGAACAAAAAGATGAGGACACACTAGCAATAGTCAAGGAGGAACTAAAAAATAAATCGCAAATTGGAACAACTGGCCTCATAGAAGCAAAAAGGGTGGGAAAAATAATTCAACATAAAGATAGGTTGATTAAGGTTATGGTAAGCTATAATACCCATAAAGATGACATACTCAGTAAAACTCCGAGCGTAAAAGGGCCGAGAATATTTATAAATGAAGATCTCATTCCAGAAGATCAAGCTAAATTAAGGAAGAATGTTCAAAAGATAAAGGAAGCTAAGAAAGAAGAAAATGAACAATAATTAGGAATATAAAAGTTATTATTAAGGATAGAGACTAACAAGATAACAATAAATAACAATTTGGGACACTTTGGATCCTCTCTTGGAACCGTCGGGGCTTTACCTGGAAAAAATGACTTATATTAAGTTGGATCCCAAGTGAAATTGATATTATTTTTTTCTGGTTGAAACTTGGGAACATCAGAAATCTTGGGTCCCTAACATAGATGGATTTATATTGTGGTCAGCATGAAACAAGAAATCCTCTCGTGGATTGGAGGCATAGCTTGTTACATAAGAACAAACATTTCTCCTCACATTGGGCTTCATAAGAAAGACCATCTTAATCGATTTATTTGGATGGAGATTTCATATATTAATGCTAAGAAGTTGTATATAGCAGTTTGTTATTTCATGCATAGTAATTCTACCTTTTATAGGAAAAACAATCTAAATAAAAATTGTCCCTATAAGAGCTTAAAACAAGATATTTATAGTTTGAGAAATGAAGGTAGTATCCTCCTGCTAGGAGGATTTAATGCTAGAAATGAAACTAATCAAGCTATTATCTTAAGCAACAATTCCAACCCTAATCCTTTATGGCTAGATGAGGATGTTGTTTAGCTAATAGATACAAAAGAAATTTGGAAGACCTAACTGAGAATTTGAATGGTATTGAGCTAATCAAGCTTTGTAGCTCACGAGATCAAATCATTTGCAATGGTCTAATGAAGTGGTCGAAATCTAACCGAATGACTTGTATCCATGGGATAGGTAGTAGTGATGTGGATTACTCGATATCATATATCCCCGTATACAACCAAATAGTCAATTTTGACCTTTTAAATGACCATGAGCTTGACTATGATCATAGATATTTAACTCTAACTCTAAATTTTATCATGCACAAAAACCCCATTGAAGAGAAATCTAATAACCAAAGGCACTTGTTTTTTCACAAAAATAAAGCCGATCTCTTCTTAAAGGAATTAAACACTAAATTAAATCTTCTATCATATAAGAACAATATCGAAGGCCTTTGTCATAATTTTATGACAACACTCTCTACTTCCATAGAAAAATTCTCAATCGAAGTGTTGTGTAAAAGGAAAACTAGAATTTCCAACCCTTGGTATGATAATGAGTGTAAACTTGCTAGAAAATCCATTAGGGATGCCTCTAACGAGTTTTTGAAATATAATAATTTTAATAGATACACAGCCCTAATTTAAAGGGAAAAAAGGCACTACATAAATACAAAGCAAGAAAATCTTTTGCACCTATCCAAGATAGATCCAAATAAATTTTGGACGCAAATTTTGACCCATAAAACTAAATAAATGGGTATGATTCCCCTGATAGATTGGAATTGCTACCTTAAAAATATTTACGACCCCCCTAATGTTCGAGACAACATACCAAACATTTCTATAGAGGATGGAGTTTTTTCTATAGAAGACATAAAGTTTGGGGTTAAAGGACTCGCAAACGGGAAAGCTAAGGACATCGAATGCTACCAAGTTGAAATATTAAAAATTGGAGGGCCTATTCTCATCTCTCTCTCACACACAAGCTCTTCAATTTAACAATCAAGTAGGGCTTTCCTAAACTATAGACTCAAATCCTCATTGTACATATTTTAAAAAATGGGGATAAAAGCAATCTCTCCAATTATAGGACTATTATGATTAGCCCCATTTTAGCCAAGCTATATGGAAGTATTTTGGAAAAAATATAAGCATATGGATATAAATCCATGGAATACGAGTTAAAGGATAGGCCGGTTTTAGAGTCTATTATTCAAATGTGGACCACCTTTTCATGCTTAGGATCATTGTAGAGGAGTGTTGCAACAATAAAACCAATCTCCTTTGTTGTTTTGTTGACTTTAGGAAATCTTTTGACACTGTGCCTAGCATTAACCTTTGGAATAGGTTAGAAGCACTAAAAGTTCCCTCTGAGTTGAGATCTGCTACAATACGGTTGTATGAGACCGTTATTTCCATTTTTAGGAGCACCGAGGGATGATCATAAGAAATTAACTATAATATTGGAGTCAAGCAAGGTTATCCTCTATCCCCTACTCTTTCTGGCATATACATTGACAAGTTAGATGATTGTTTGGAAGCTGGAGGTTGTGTTGGACCAACTCTTGCTACTTTAGTTGTCATCCTTCTCTTATATGTCGATGATATTTTTATTATGGAAATAAATCCCTATGACTCTAGAAAGTAGCTTAGAATCCTCAAGGACTTCTTCTCTAGTACAAGGATGATGGTGAACATTGACAAAATGAAGTTTATGATAATTAATTCCCAAAAGATCACCTATGATAGTTTCAATATGACAACAATATCTAGGAGGAAGTGCCTTCATACAAATATCTTGGATTCAATATTCATCACAAGCTCAATTGGAACTATACCATTGAGAAAAATAAGAAAAATATAAATGGAGGTTGGAAAGCTTATTATGGGCTTCAAAATAGTTGTAAATTAGCAGACCTTTGGCTATGGGATAAGAAAAACATCCTCTTTGAGACTGTTGTCACTCCTATTATCTTATATGGATGTGAACTTTGGGGATGCATTATCTCTCAGGAATCTTGGAGAAAGATAGAGCAGATCCAAAATAATTTTATCACTTATAATATCAAAATTAAAGGCAATACACCCTATCCTACCCTCGTCATAAAAGTGAGCATTTCCCCCATTGAGGGCACAACTATGATTAGGTACTTAATGTACAAGAAAAATATGAACAACATGGATGACACACGACTCCCCAAAATTGCTTCAGAATTGAGCCAAAATCACCAGTGGCTTAAGAGGGATGGCACAATGATGCCAAGTCTTGGCTAAATCATTAGGGAATAAAGGAAGAAGTTATTTTGCGGAATACATATTAAAAATATCATTAAAGATAAATTTAAAGAGATTCTTTGGTACGATAAAGAATTAGAGGATAAAAGAAAATTAAGATACTATAAGGAGGTGGTTAACCCTAATCTTGAAGATCAAAAGTATCTTTCTGTTTTGACTAGCGTAAGGAAGAGAATCAATATTGCTAAAATAAGAACTAATTCCCATGAGCTGCATAGTGAAACTGGGTGTTGGACAATTCCCAAAACACAATGGCATGAAATAATCTGTCACCTTTTAAAACTAAATTTGTTTGTTTGTTTGTTTTTTTTTTTTCTTTGTGTCAAATTTTGCCAACATGATTGGTTTCAAAGGGTTTTGTTTATAGGGCGACCCTGGCTTGAAACCCGTTGTAGTAAAAAGGAGACACCTAAAAAGTCCAACCAAGGGTTGGTGTGGCTCAGGCCAGGTGCGATCCATGGGTGATTTTGACAACTTAGATTCCCTTGGGTTACGGTTTCTTAGCCAAAGTTCTTTTTTAAATTCAAACTATTTTCTTAAAATTTTTCTTTTTTTAACGTTTTTTATTATATTTTTTTTCAAAATTTTAAAGATTTTATTTAGTTTTTAGGGTTTAGTTTTACTTTTTTCATTTTCAGAGTTTTATTTTGTTTTTAATATTTTTTTTTTCAAATTTGTGTGTTTAAAAAGGTGTTATTTTTCCATTAAAATAATGGTTTACCGAGTTTGATTTTTTTCCAAGTTATCTATTTTTTAATTAAAAAAAATAATTAATACAAAAAATTTCAAGTAATATTATTTTTCTATTTAGGAGTTTATTTTTAACTTTTTCATTTACAACGGTACCAATTGTCAAGGTCACAGTTTCATTAAATTGTAATTTTAACTCCCAAAAAACGTGGTGCCACTGGAAGCACCAATTTTTGATTTGAGAGTCAATTTTCAACGGTATTGGTTGTCAAGGACGTGATTTCAAACAATTCACAATTTTAACCCCCCTAAAAAAAGGGTGTTATTAGTAGCACAACTTTTTGATTTAGGGGTTGATTTTGGTGTTTTTGACCCAAAATTTTTGGACTTTTAGGTCAGAGTTCTCATTTTGAGGTCACAACTCTTATTAAGTTGGTAACTATGTTTTCTTTGCTCAGTTTTGTAAAAGCACTGGATGTTGGATGTTGGAACTCATTGTAGTTGCATGGTATTTCCCCTTTGAGTTAGTAGTTGTCATTGTGGTTTGCTTTAGCTCCTAAACTTATTTGTTTATAGAAATTTGTCAAGGTCTTCCCTTCTACATTTTCAATCCTACCCAAAATTTGAACATGATTAAAAATCCGGGTTTGCTTTGTTTGGTGGACAAGGAAGAGGAGGATTCTCGTTGTTTGTAGTCGTGGTTGTTGTCAATTTCTGAAAACTATAGAGAAAGAGCGGGGGAATTGTAGTTTGTATCTCTATTTTTCCAATTCTCATTTCGAGTTTTTTCTTCAATAAATTATCCAAAAATCTACTGACATACTCTTATTTCCTCTACACTCTTCCATCATATTCCATTTGTGTTCCACGTAACAATCCTTCCCGGTGTAAGTAACCCTCGTTTTGCGAGCCCACACTCCAGGGGTACCGAGAGTGTGATGCGATGTCTGCCTCAGGTACTGCAAGGAACCTTTTGAAGAAGGAACCTCCCTTGCAATCATCTATGTAGAATCCTAGGAAAAACAACTATGTTTACCAATTTCACAATGGACGGTCGGGCGAGTAAGCAATCAACAATCAAGACTAAGAAAATGGAACTGGGAATGGTGGACACAAATCCACAACCCAAATACTAAGAAGAAGTGGTGTCACCCCAAGGGCCTACCACTCTTCAAAGATACAAACTTGTTGTAGTACCACTAATCAAATGGAAGATGGGATATCTCAAAGCRTCRCTTCGCTTGACCTCGTRATTAACTCCTMTGTAAGAGGAGCTCTCCTGRCAAACTTCAGTTGTTACTACTTGGATTTCAACACTCTCTAGTATTATACATTTTTTCTTAATTGGCCTTAGATAATTTACGCTCCACCCTACAACCAAGGCCCTAAAATCCTAGAYTTGTGATCATTTTCTAATAAAGAAAAGGTCTAGTTGATTTAAGATTATGYGCTTTTTCCTTTTATGGTTGTTTGTTACTCAAAAGGGATTGCAGATGCAACTTGACTATGATGTGTGACACTTGAATCCAAGAAGACTTCAAAAGAAAATATGAATGCAATGCAATATTTAAGTTTCAATGAAGGATATCTATAAGAAGGAGCAAGAAGTTTCAAGCAAATAAACAATTACAATTTTCAAAGCAAGAAACATAAACTACTCTTTGAATGCAATTAAATTTGTTTTACAATGCAAGCTCAAAAATGCACCACCCAAAAACTAGAATTCAAAATTCCTTTTTGTTTGATTCTAAATGAAATGAAATCAATCAAATGCAATTCTCTTTATGCTTCTTTACTTTCAATTGAAATGAAAGAGTTCAAGGCTAAGATAGAAAAGAACATGAAGAAAAAATAAAGTCCAAACAAAGATGCACTCACAAGATTAATACTAAAATTGAAATAATCAAGTGTAGAAATGACTTCTAGCACTTGGTCTATCAAAATTTTTGAAAGAAATAAAACACTCTTAAAATCCTTAAAAACCAAAATATTTCAGGTCAATTGATATTGAAACATACCCTAAAAAATCCAGAATTCACTCAATGGATCAACAATTTCCAAAAAAGAGAACTCAAATATAGGGCTTGATGCACTTTGTATTATCCCAAAGTTAATGAAAGAGAATTTAAAAATGGACAAGTAAATGGTTTGAAATCTTTTGGAAAGTAAATGACAGGAGTCTGATGATGTACAAACAACAAAAATCGAGACTACTAACAATCAAAATTGCAGTCAAGGATCAGATCAACCTTGAACAATTTATGACCTTTTCATAACTTAGTCAGAGATAACAATTTAAAAGAAGAAAAAAGAGTGATAAATACAATATTTACAATCAAACAAGGTCTTAATCAATCATACAAGCCCTTGAGACAGAATTCCGAGTAAAAAAACTTGAGAAACAAAGTAAAAAAATGCCTAAACCTGACCCTGGAATGAGATCGACGCCTCCCAGAAGACCAAAAGGGAGTGTCACTTCAAGGGGTGAGACTCCCCCAAATATTGACAGGGAGAATTATTTTAGGATAATAACACTCTATAGGCCATTGTAGGGGGGTGTCAGTGTCTGAAAAATGACTCAAACCGACTAAAACTCATCCCAGATTCAACAAGGAACATTTTTGTAAACTTCCTAATGAAGAGGAAAACAAAGAATCGTTGAAAAATCAAGCATCTACTCAAGAAACACACAAAAACAAAGGGATAAAACCAAAGGAAACAATTGTTCCCCAGTATGGTTGCCAATTTCTGTTATGAGAAATCTTACCCTATGGATAGGTTAATCTCCCCTTAGTCAGGTTTTCTTCGGCTAAGACTGAATAGAGCAAGTGGACATTAACATCCCTTTCTCCTGTCTATTCACACATGAAAATGAGAAGAGGGAAAAGGAATTTAGAGTGCACCTTTTTCTAAGGTTGTCCTTTTTTCTACTTGTTGCTCCATCGTTGGATCTAGTCCTAGCTCGATGATGATCTTCCTACACTTATACAAAATGATCTTCCTCTTCTGCTAATTGCACAAAGTTAGATGAAAGAAAATCTAACTAAATGAAAAAAGCAAAACATTCATATGTAAACTAAATGAGACATAAGTTTGGGAATAGGCCAAGCTTATATTCATGAGTAACAATGGACACTTACAACTAAGTTGTGTGATGCAAGCTTCCTCCAATGCTCCTCCTATCCAGCTCCTTGTGCATCGCCAAAATGTTACTAAACTACCTATGAATTTCATAAGAACGAAGGTTTGATACCCTTCATAACTCCCCCCTTTACCTTGGAATGCCTTCATTATATAGGATTTGGAGGCTTAACCACCATGGAGAAGATCACTCATTAGATCCACTAAATTGGGATCTCCAAGATTTTTAGGGAGAAAATATCTCTCAAGGATTTTAGGGAGAAAATATCTCTCAAGGATTTTAGGGAGAAAATATATCTCAAGGATTTTTAGGAGGAAATATCTCTCAAGATACATCAAATTAGGATTTTGGTTTGAGAAAATATCTCAACCATCCATGAGACTCTCAACTTCTCCTTAAGATTAGGAAACTAAATGTGAGGTGGATTCTCACACTAAATCAATTTCCTTTTTTTGATTAATAATGAATAATATATGTGCACATAGTATTTTGACCTTCATATGATAAATTTCTCCTCCACACTCTCTAGGGATTGTGACAAATATTCTTTCATGGTGTCAAGGTGTTGGGACACTTAGTAAAGTGCATGCGACACTTATTAAGGTGTATACAACACTTGACAAAGTGCATGCCACACTTAGTAAGGTGCATACAACACTTTACGACACTTGTGACACTTAGGTGTAAATAGGTGCGACACTTAAGTGTGGCATTTTGGCATGTAACAACTAAGCATTCAAAAATTAAGCAGGTGGATGAGGCACAGTTTCCTCAGGAACCTGTCGATTTCCTTCCCTAGGTTCATTGAGTTCCATACCCACATGCCATTCTACCAGGAGAGTAATTTTTTGGTCCACAACTCTATTCTATAATTGGAGGTATTCCAATTGAAGCAGAATTTTACGATAGGTTGTGTTTATTTCGGTCATCACCTTCTGCATCAAAGTTTTCATATGGAAGTAGAGATTGATGGTGGGGTGGTACTTC
This sequence comes from Picea glauca, assembly GCA_000966675.3. Lineage (NCBI taxonomy): Eukaryota > Viridiplantae > Streptophyta > Pinopsida > Pinales > Pinaceae > Picea > Picea glauca. The sequence goes on from JZKD02S1923297.1 coordinate 54,785, forward strand.
GTCTCTCTGGATATGAGGTGCTTGTTTTCGATATCCATGGAGTAAACTCTACACCAATTTACTCATCTTGGGATAGATTTCTATCCAGCTGAGCATTTGTCTCTCCCAGCTCCAACTTTACTTTGATCTCAAGAGGAATGTGAATGTGAAATTCCTCGACATCTTCCATGGATTCTTGTTGAGTAGGAGGCATCAAGATTATTTTTCCATGATGACGACCTCTCCTACCTGTACCCCCTAGCCATGAGAGCTTGTAGGAGGAGCAAATGGTTGCAACCAGAATTAACACTCGCCTAGGGATCGAAGGTGGAGCCAGGCAACCAAGGAAGCTGCGAGGGGGATAAGGAAATCACAATAGGGGTTGCAGAGTGTTTCTCATGAACATCATGACATCCAACCAAGGAAGTTGCGAGGCGGATAAGGAGATCACAGTAGGGGTTGCAGAGTGTTGCTCATGAACATCGTGACATCCTTTGTATTCATTATGCTTCTGATCATGATGTTTAATTCCCGCGCATGCCACCTTCATTTCCCTGGACGTACTCCCAAATTGACATGTGCCAAACACCTAAGCAAAATAAACCCCATAATGCTCAGCTCGTTCCATTTGAAGTCCACTGAAGGTACAATCATTTGGATGAAGGGCCAATTGAATTGGTATTAAACCACCCCCAAACTCGGATCTGTGCTTCCCTCATGCTATCATAACTGAGATATCATCCAGATCGAAGGTGGGATCAATTCGCTAGATTAGAGCACCCATCACATAGAGAATATTCATGTGGTAGATGGCCCTATCACCTGGCACTGAGGTATTTGGATGGTGGGCTCCCAAACTTTGAGATCATGAGCTTTCCTTGATCATTGCGTTGAATGGACCCTTATCACCCCATCCGGGGAAGAGAAGTCTTCTTTTTCCAATTCCATACATTCCTCTCTAAGAGGATCTCCCAACCGTGCATTCCAATGACAATCTAGTAGTTGTTGGTGTATTCCTGTGATTAATTTATTTGCTAGTTTGTCTACCAAACTATCGGGTGAATGGAAAACATGGGAAGGGATGATAACCCTTATCAATGGGAGGATAGATTGAAGTTTTTCAAGACCCCCCTGTAACCTATAACCTATTGATATGTTACTTATGGTTGAGAAATGCTGCAACTTTTCAAGCATCTAGATGATAACCATTGAGTTACCTTCCACAATTGGCTTTCCATATCCTTCTTTGGATATTATGTGAAGACCTCGTTCTAGTGCTTGAAGCTCAACCGCATTGTTGGTGTCTATTCCCATGTTCTCTGCATAAAGTAATATGATGTTTCCTCCATTTTTCTAAAGATGCCTCCGAGGCCTAATTTCCTTGGGTTTCCTTTTGATGTTCCATTGAAGTTAAGCTTGAAAAATCACTTCAGTGGGGGTTTCCTTTTGTCGGGACATGAGGATTTAGGGGCTACTTTGTGTTGTGAGTTATAAGGTGGGTTTTGATATAGGTCCAAAAGTTGGAGATTGATATCTTCATCCTTAGTGTTTTGTTAGTCTTGATCCGTCAGTTTCGTTCCTTCCATATTTCCCACAGAAGGAAGCCAAGGAAGAATTTCTAGGCTTTTTTCAGGATCATATTAGTGTATGCATTTTTTTTTACCAAATTTCAATCACTTTTTCCAGACTATCTTTATCTCTATTCGGTTTTTTGAAGAGGATGACCCCCTTATCCCATAGCTTGGATGAAATTGTACAAGAGTCGAGGAGATGTTCTGGCATTTCACCCACCTAGTGGTATAGAAAGAAAAATGTAGGTCTGGTGAATCCTTGCTTGAGGAGGTTGTCCCAGGTAAGGATTTTTCCTTTCACCAACAACCAAAGGAAGAGGGATACTTTAGGCCATAATTTATTCTTTCTGATCTTTTACCAAATTTCTTGTTGGGGATGATTTTACTGTACTTCCATAAGATTGTAGGTTTATTTTAGGTTGAAGCTTCCTTTTGGTGTGTATCCCCATCGAAGTTTGTTTGTCCCATCATTGAGTTGTGTTTTCCTTGTTGAAATTTCCTACCAAAATCCTTCCCAATATAGGTCATTAGGGAGTGGGATCCAATTGTCTTTTGGTATCCATGAGCACCATTGACCATCCTCCAATTCCCTTGTCCAGTATTGTGCTATCCATTTCTTGCCTTGATTTAGCATAGTTTCTCTTAGATGTTGCAAGTCCTCCCCGTCTTACCAAGTCGAGAGTTATTTCCATAAATCATTCTAGAACATGGTGTATATCCCATTTCTTACTTCCCCAAAACAATGTTTATGTATAATGTTTTTGTTACTCCATGTTACATTCCATATTAGTGAACCAATGATGTTTCCCTCTAAGCGAATTCCATTTTTATTTTCTGTGTGTGGGTTGTACTTTCTCCTCTAGATTTTTCCTCATAGGTCTTCTTTGTTATGGAGCCATATCCACCAATTTTTTGCACCTAGAACTGAGCCTAGAGTGTCAGGATTGCGTAGCCCCAAACCACTTACGAGTTTGGATTGACAAACCTTTTCCCAGCTTACTAGGGCCCATTCATTTTCCTTCTTAGCTCCTCCCTAGTGAAAAGATATTTAAATATTAATTTTTACCTTTACTATGAATTTCAAAGTTACCAAAGTTGAGAATAGGTAAAGAGGCATTGCTTGCGGAGAAAATTTTAGGAGGACCAATTTGCTTGGAAGATTCAAGGAGCAACAGGTCCAGTTGGGTAGTTTATGCTCTAAACTTACCAAGAGGTCTTCCCGGGAGGAATTTCTAAGAGTTTTTTCTACTAATGGAGCTCCTAGATATTTGGAAGGCAAGGAGCATCT
>JZKD02S1923308.1:0-26449 GCA_000966675.3 Picea glauca
TGAATAAATGTTGAATGCTAATTGATGAGTTTTTGTGCAAGAGGGAAGTTTTGGGAAAAAGAGCCCCACACTCATTCACCCCCCCCTCTAAGTGTGGTAGGTGTGTCCAACATTTGGAACTCTATATAAGCTGCTAGGAATAACTATTAGTGATGGGTGTAATAGCTCCATTGTTCTTGATATTGTATTTGAAGAAGAAAGAGCTCCTACTATCTCTGGAGAAAAGGTTATGTTGTGGCATCAAAGACTAGGGCGTATCAGAGAGAAGGGTCTTCAACTACTACATGGTAAAGGTATTGTTGAAGGTATGTCTAACTTCTCTCTGGATTTTGATTTCTGTGAACATTGTCTATATGGGAAGAAGAATTGGGTAAGATTCCCCTGTGGTGCAACGAGGGAAGAAGGAATTTTACAACTAGTTCATAGTGATGTTTTTGGACCTGTGTCGGTCCCATCATTGGGAAAATCTGTGTACTATGTCTCATTTATAGATGACTTCTCAAAGAAAACTTGGATATATTTCCTCATACTCTAGTATTGAGGAGATCGGATCGAGAAAGAAGTCTACCAAAAAGGTATATTCCATCTTATTTTCATTCAAAGTTTGCTTTGTCTATTACTGATGATGATCCTAGAACTGTCAGGGAGGCGGTGGATTAAGAGGATGGAAATCTCAGGAGAAGTGCCATGGAAGAAGAAATGGCATCTTTGGATAAGAATGAGGCTTGGGATCTAGTGGAGTTTCCAATTGGAAGAAATCCCATTGGCAGAAAATGGTTAGTTAAAAAGAAGTCGAATGCATAAGGAAAAGTGGAGAAATACAAATCTAGGTTAGTAGCAAAGGGTTCTTCCCAGGTTGAGGGAATTGATTTTTGGTGATATTTTTTCTCTTTTTTCCAAGTTAACCTCTATAGGAATTATGTTATCTGTTGCTGCTGCATTTGATTTTGAAGTAGAAAATATGGATGTGAAGACAACATTTCTGCATGGGGATCTGGAAGAAGAAATCTTTATAAAGCAACCAGAAGGTTATGTTGTGAAAGGAAAGAAGGAGCTGGTATGCAAGATGAAAAAGTCCCTATATGGTTTAAAACAATCACCAAAGATGTGGTATCAAAAATTTGATACTTATATACTGGGACTTGGCTTCACAAGAAGCAAAGAGGATCACTGTGTGTATTCTAAATTAATTGGTGATCATTTGATTTATTTTTTCTTGTATGTGGATGACATGTTGCTGATAGGAAACAACAAGGAGATTATCCAGGATGTGAAAACTCAGTTGTNAGTTGTCCTCTAAATTCGACATGAAGGATCTTGGTGCTTCAAATTTCATTTTGGGAATGGAAATTAAAAGAGATCAAAAAAAGAGGAAACTTTGGTTAAATCAGAGAAAATATGTCGAGACAATATTGCGGAGGTTTAATATGTAGGAATGTAAATTGGTCAAGGTTATTATTCATGTTGGTGTAAAGTTATATGTGGATCAGTGTCCCAAGACACATGAAGAAGAGGAGGACATGTCTCATGTTCCATATGCGAGTGCATTTGGAAGTTTGATGTATGCAATGGTCTATACTAGACTGGACATTGCACATGCAGTGGGAGTTTTGAGTAGGTATATGTCAAAACCAAGGAAGGAGCATTGGAAAACAGTAAAAAGGGTTTTCAAGTATTTTTGTGGCACTGCTAGCTATGGATTGTGCTACAAAGGAAGACCGGGATTAGACAGATTGGTCGATATACATGGCTTTGTGGATGCAGACTAGGCTAAATATTTGGATCGTAGGAGATCTACAAGAGGGTATGTGTTTAACTTGTTTGGAGGAGCAATAAGCTGGATGAGCAAAAGATAGACTGTAGTGGAACTTTCAACTACAGACTCTAAATACATGCCAACCACTCATGCAAGTAAGGAAGCAATATGGTTACAAAGATTTTTTTCAGGTATTGGGTTGGTACAACAAGCTGTAAGGATAGAGTGTGACAGGTGCAATTTTTTTGGCGAAGAACCCTGCTTATCATTCAAAGACAAAGCACATTGATGTTCAATATCACTTTGTGATAGACATGATTGAAGACAAAAAAGTATCACTGATGAAGGTTGACACTTTGAAGAATGTTGTAGACTCATTAAAAAAATCTGTCATCACTGAGAAGTTCTCTTGGTGTAGAGGATCCATGGGCATTGTTGCCCTGGATTTTTGACTATGTAACCCTGTAACCCCCTGTATGCAAAGAAAACAACAAGTGGGAGAATGTTGGGTATCTGTTATATTCTTTGCATGAGTAGTAGTGTATGAGTGTATGTGTCGAGCGCACAACGGGGTTAGAGGGGGGTTCAGGGGGGTGGAGACCCCCATGCAGGGGTCCAAGAAACGTGATACCTATGTCAAGAAACATGTCATGTATCTAGGTGTTTTTTTAGGCACATGGTTTTTGCCAATGGTTTTCTACTTCCGGTTAAGGAATTAGGGTTTTGGACTAATCCAGGTCATTAAGTTAGGGTTTTGGATGTCATTGGCTCCTATATGTATATTGTATTGTAAACAATGTAACACAATGAATGAATATAATATATGCTGGTTTTCCTGTTTTGGATTTCCAAGGAAAAAAAAATCTGTGTAATGTTTGAATTTTCCATTATGTCTTTTCTATTCTTTTATGAATATATGTTTATAGTAGACATTGTACAAGGTTATAATTTACACTCAGTATTACTGAATATTATAACAATTAGTATCATATTGGGTTTCTTCAATAACATTCTAACCACTGGAAGGAAGATCCTTACAATGCACATTGGAATAGAATACATTTCCTCAAAAGGAGCTCCATGGTTTTATGGATCATACTACTTTGCATGTAGTCTAAAGATGAAGGAATACTTGCAATATCTTTAGTTTTTTGTATAGAATAAAGTTAATAATGGATACACCTCTCCAAAATCTAGGCCAAAAGGCACTACTACAAAAATATTACATATATTCCATGCAGTAGCAAGGAATTCCATTCTAAATAGCTTATCAGGTAATGTGAAAGCTAAGGTAGGGCTACAATATTCAACCAAAGAACTCTTGGCCAAACTACATGATTCATATTCAAGAAAATGATCTATGCATGTTGACCAAAGAAATGAATAAGATCGAAAAGAAGAGAAACCAAGAAAAGGAGAAGATTCAAACAAACCATATGAAGATCATACCAGATCAAAATATCATGCTACAATCCTTGAAAGAACATCCTGTAAGTATCCTTATGATACAGCATATATTTGTTTCTGCACAAATGAATATTGTGGTCCACCTAACATAAGTGAAAGTGAGAGTTATGAAGGCAAGGAAGATTTTGAATATCAAGAAGTTGTAGTTAACCTAGAAGAAAAACTTATTAGTTCCCTATATGAGTTAAGAAAGGAAAGAAGGAAAAATTAAAATCTTAGTAGACACCTGCTAGTATGTGAATAAATTTGTGATCATAAGGAAGATGTTGATTCCCTGAAGATGCATTTAGAAGAAGCCATGAAAATTGAATAAATTTTCATGAGTTTGCTAAAAGAAAAGGATGTTAAAATTATGTCTTCAAAAGAGGAGATTAAATGGATGAGAAAATATGCTTCTAACTTTGGTAAGGAAGTTGAATAAAATATCTTAGAATTTGAATAGGAAAACGAGTCTCTAAAATATCAGTTGTAGAAGACCCAAGAGGGAATTAAATAAGATGGACAGATCATGGATTAACAAAATACTCAGCTACATAAAAGAGAAGAAGAAGATGAAATGTTAAAAGATGAAGTTGTTAGTCTAAAATTGGATATGTGAAGGCTCCAAAAACAACCAAAAATATATGAGAAGTTCAAAAAGAGTACTACAATATTAGATGAAATTATTAGCTATCAAAGGTCACCTTTGATCAAGACGGGTCTAGATTATGATAGCCATCATAACACTCTCGAGAAGAAACTGAAAGAAACACAAATGTTGTTGAAAGCCACAATTGAAGTAAAGATAACAACATGGAAAGAAAGTGCAATCAAATAGTGAATGAGTTTAGAAGAGATGTGCCTCCAAGGAGACAATTTACTACCAGGTATCAAAGTTTCTTTTCTGTTTACTTTTTTTCTTGCAAAAAATTTGGCCATAAAGCAATAAACTATAGTATTTATGGAAGAAATGATCACCTTATAAATGAAAGTAAAAGATATCATCAAAGTAAAATCTTTCATGGACTCGCTAATAAAGACTACAACTCATTTTCTCCCATACACTACAATGTTGAATGTTACAAATGTGACAAGTATGGTTACATAGAAAAGTACTATAGAAGCAATCTCAAAAATAGTAAGGAAGTGAGTACTCAAGTCAAACATGAAGAAAAATGAACAAAAGTATGGAGGATGAAATTAGAAGACCTTATGAAGGATGAAGAAAAATGTCATCTATCCCTATGTGCTCAAAATAGAGAAAGGAATATAATTGCCAAAGAAAAGAAAGAAAAGTACACAAAAGTGTGGAGAAGAAAATCAGAATATCAAAAGAAGGAAGAATGTGAACAAATAACTCATGTTGATAGTGGATGTTTAATTCACAAGACATCGAACCATATCAAGTATCTCCTCTTAAAGAAAGATGGATTGGAAAAGCTAGAAAAATGCTACTATAGGAAGAGTGAGAATGCTTTTGATGATAGTGAATATATGTTAATCTGAAAATAAGAATGGAGGCTCACATCATGAAGATAAGGAAAGAACACATTTCTTTCATTCTTAGATACATTGGCCAGATTTCATGTAATATCCCTAGGTTAAACCCCAGTTTTACATAAAAATGTAAATGTTTTATAGGCTGGTGAGCCAGGTTGTTATAGGCCAAAATGATTATGTAATTATTAGGTTGGAGAGCCTAGATGCTAAAGGCCAGTGAACCTATTTTTGTAATACGTAAACACTCATATTATTAATGAAAACACATTGTTTCATGAAAACTCATCCACAAATTAGTATGGCGGGATAAAATCCACTTAGAAAGGGAAAGGGGGGGATAAGAGTTTAGGAAGGGGCTAGGCTAGGGGGATTACTCCCATTGGAATATTATAATATTATTCCTTAAAGTTAAAGAAATGGATTTTTTTATATCCTAAGTCTTGAAATTAGGGACAATGGAGTCCCTTGGAGTGCCAGGTGTCTTAAAAGAAACATGCATATATATATATATAGTGCAAAGGCAGGATAATGGGGATTATTCGGATTATGCGTTATCGTGAGCATTGATTTTTCCTTCACAGAGGTAGTTGTGAGTCGTACCGAACAATATTGAACTATGATGAAGGGCCTATACGTGTACTATTAGCGCATGATCTAGATTAAAGAAGCAGTGCTGGGCCATATTACAAAAGAAGCAGGTTTCCAGGTCTGTGAGTAGTTCTTTTGGAGAGATACTACTTAGATTTGTTCCCTCGTAAACTGGGCAATAGCCATGGCGCTTGGAGACTTCCTGTCCAACCTATTATTGAAGCCTGAGAAGGGAAGTGGGGAAGTCGAGGGAATATTGAGAAGATAAGGGGCACACTTTCTGGGGTGGGATGGGCATGGGGGGAACGCGAGACCATAGGATAGTTGCAATAGTTGGTACCTTGGGTGGAACACTTATGCTTCTTATCAAACCTTGCACTGCCTTAGTTTTCCCTTTTTCCTGGTAGAGTTTAGCCCTATCTTGGGGATGACTCACTATTGAGAGCTATGAGAAGCATAGTCTAAATTTGGGAGGAACGTGGAATTTATACATGCATTTGGTGTTTAATTTCCTGAGATAAGTTTATTTTATGTGCTTATTCCAGTTATTGTATGTGTGCAATTATGGTTTTTCTGTCATGATATCTCTAATGTTAAATTCTATATGAATTGTTATTGTTGCATACATGGTATTACTATTTTTTGTTGAACTTTGTTAATATGCAAAACTTAGTATTTAACTTAACAATATCATATTTCATAATTCCGCAAGGTGTGTTCTATCTCAAGGCTATGAATGTTACTAGAGCATGTTGTTGAGTCCCTTTTAATGGGTACATTACATTTTCGGTACCAGAGTTGTTAAGGAGAGATAAATTTTTAAGTGGTGTGTTCCTAGACAAGTCTAAGGTTGGGGATGTTACAAATTTGGTTTTCAAAGGGAATTCTCATAGTGTTTCTCGGTAATGGTTATGTCACAAATTGGTATCAAAGACAAGGTTGCAACATTGAACTTGCATGGGCCATTTAGCAAAGCGCTAAAGTGAAATTTCAAAGGTTGTAAGCAAATTGTTTGAAAAAATGTCAGAAAGAGTTCATTGAATTTTCTTTGACAAAATGTTACAATATTTTTGTGGTGAACTTGGGAGAAACCGAGTGAAATTGGGCCAAAATACCCAATTATTATTGATAAAATTCTTAAGGAATTTTGGAAAATTGGTCCAAGGGCGAGTTATTTTGGACGCTAATCTTTGTCTGAGAAAATTTAGAATTACAAATGGTCGAACTTGAATTCAGTATAAGACAATGAATGACTAAATAAAATTGAATAAAATTAATGGTTGACGAGAAACCATGGTGAACTGGAATGGAATTTCCAGCCAAAAGCCCCAATTTCTTATAGCGAATAATTGACAATTTTGTAGTGAATGAGTCAAATTTAAAGTAGTGTGTAGACATTTATGTACCAGTCTTTAATGGGTTTCATTAAGCTTAGTCACAGATCTCTAATGAAGGCCAAAGAAGGAGTTTCAATTTGGGTAAATTTGAGCGTCTCTGGAGTTTTTGGAAAATGTGTGAAATTGGAAAATTTTCATTATTTTTCTGTATGTCGATGTCATCATGATGTGGAGGGCCATGTGTCAGTTAATGTGGAAAATGAAAAAATGTGCATCCTTTGGTGGCAAGAAAATGGAGGAAGGGATATGAAAATAATCTAAGTGTTGGGACTCATTGTGAGTCTGTGAGTCCAGGAGTATGAAAGTTCAAAGAAGTGGGAAAGTGGCTAAGTGTTGAGACTTTTCGAATGGACTTATGGAAGAAAGGTTACAAGTCTTTGAGTTTGTGAGTCCGTGAGTATGAAAGTCCAAATAAGTATAAATTGACAAAGTTTTGAGACTCAGTATGAGCCTTTGAGTCCGCGAAGATGGAAAAATGGCTAAGTGTTGAGAATTTTCGGACAAACTTATGTAAGAAAGGTTAAAAGTCTGTGATTCTATGAGTCTGCGAGTCCAAAACTATGAAGAAGTGGAAAATTGGCTAAGTGTTGAGAATTTTTGGATGGAATTATGTAATAAAGGTTACAAGTTCGTGAGTACATGAGTTTGAAAGTCCGAAGAAGTGGAAATTGACTAAGTGTTGAGACTTAGTATGATTCCGTGAGTCCACGAAGATGGAAAAATGGCTAAGTCTTTAGACTTTTTGAACAAAATTATATAAGAAAGTTTACAATTTTGTGAGTCAGTGAGTCAACGAGTTTGGAAGTCCAAAGAAGTGGAAAATTGGCTAAATTTTGAGACTTTTTAGATGGACTTATGTAAGAAAGTTTAAAAGTCCATGATTCCATGAGTCCCCAAGTCCAAAAGTCTGAAGAAGTGGAAATTGACTAATTTTTCATACTTAGTCTGAGTCTGTGAGTCCGTGAAGACGAAAAAATGGCTAAGTATTGATACTTTTTGGATGGACTTATGTAAGAAAGGTTACAAGTATGTGAGTCCATGAGTTCACTAGTCTGAAAGTGTGAAAAAGTGGAAAATTGACTAAGTGTTTAGAATTTTCAGACGGACTTATGTAAGAAAGGTTACAACTTTATGAGTATTCAATTCCAAAAAGAGAAAAATGGTTAGGTATGGGAATTCTTCGGACAAACTTATGAAATGGAGAGTTATTCTTTCCCTATTCTCCGAGTCTGTGAGTCCACATAGATGAAAATAATCTAAGTATATAGACTTTTCAAGAGGATTCATGAAATAAAGAATCCTAATACATTATTGGAACATAATCATATGAAATTTTTATATAACTGTAAATTGTTAAGCCTAATAATTTTTTTTGTCTACACATTTTCCAGAGTTAACAACATTTATATCAGAACAAGATCAACACAAAGTTTAGAATCATGGAAGATGCACAAAGGGCTTACAACCATGAAGATGAGATCATAGGGTTCTATGTCGATATAGAAAATGAGGGTATAAATTCAAATGGATATAGAAAAGGTAAGAAAGAAAGAATGAACTTGGTAGAGGCCATAAAAATTTTGAAAAAGGATGTCCATAATTATAATGTTTATAAGTAGAGGCTTATGAAATCCAAGGAGAAACAACAAGACTTTAACATTATATTAATGTAGAACTTGGAAAGAATATATAAGAATATGGATAAGGAGATTGGTTCAAGCATATAATGGAATCACAAGTATCATGATGAGAGGGGAAGAACAAGAAGTGTTGGCATACATCACTATCATTCATCAATCCATTCAACTAACAGATCACATTGAAGTTCCAGTCTATCCCCTATTAGGAAGCATAAGAAAAGGTCTGGGATAGATGAGCTACAAGGGGAAATGAAAAAAAAAATCCTCCTATATTTGATGGTGAACAAAAGAAGCATGAGGATGTAGAGACACGACTACTAGGCATGAGGAATTATTTTCAATTGCATAATTCCTCTTCACAAGAAGAAGGAAGAATTGTCATCTATCAGCTCAATGGAAAAGAATCAATGTGGAGGGATCAATTTGTGCAAGTACAACACATTGATGAGAAGAAGGTCACTTGGATGGAGTTCAAGAGGTATTTCTATAAGAAATATTTGACTAAGCGATACTATGATAAAAAATTGGATTTCTTTGAACTCAATCTTGGGAGTATGGCCATATATGAATACGAAAGTAGGTTTTTAGAGTTGTTAAAGTATCTTTCTTTCATCAAGGAGGAGTAGGGTAATATTCAGAGGTACCTGAGTGGGATACCATCTTTCATCAGTGATGAGATAGAGTATGATGATCCCAAGATACTAGATGAAACTATAAGGAGGGATAAATTCCTTTATGAATAGCATAGGGGAAGACCAAATTTCCAAAGGGTGTGGGTAGACAAAAAGAAAAGTATGATGGACTAGAGGAAGAAGGGATATAAGACACCATTCTTCAGAAATAATTCTCAGGGACAACCAACCTATAAAGAACACAGAATGACAGAGGAAATAGTGTAAAGAACAAGGAAACCACCTATTCAATGTTGGGGTTGTGGAGGAGATCATGTGCTGAGAGATTTCCCTAACAAAGGTGGAAAAATGAAGATTGCTTACAATGTACAACACACTGAAACAATGGAGGACATGGGAAGAAGTGTACCAAGGATCTATGCAGCTATAGATAGCAATAAACACGAATATCAGTCACACCTGATTGAAGTGGAAGGTAAAATAAACAACCAAACCATTTCTATTTTAATTGATTGAGGAGTTAGTCATAGTTATCTGGATCCTAAGATGGTGGAAATATTTCAATTTGCAAGAAGTAAGCTTGGAAAACCTTGGAAGGTGTAGTGAGATGGTTAAAGCATGACCAATGGACATGAATGGATTGAGCACAAAGGAACATTTGAACATGATACCTTTAGGTTCATACGACTGCCTAATTGGTATGGATTGATTGGACCAACATCATGATTCCCCAAAATCTTATAATAAGGAATTTAATTGCTTGGATGAGAAAGGGAATTTAAGAACAATACAAGGAATTCCCACGGTTGTAAACCTTAGAGAAATTTCATCCTTAAAACAAAAGAAGAATTACAGGAAAGGGTGTCAAATATTTGCAGCATATATGGAAGAGACACCTATATATAAGGCATAAAATATTAAAGACTATATAGTCTTAAAAGTGTTTGAATATATATTCAAATAAATACGAGGATTGCTTCCCAAGAGTATATTGACATCACCATGAATCTGGTTTCGGGAGTAGTTCTAGTATCTAATACTCCTTATAGGATCAGTACACCTAAGAATAAGGAATTGCAAATGCAACTGGAAGAAATTTTCAAGAAGGGTATATGCACCCAAGTGTGTCACCTTGGGGTTCCCCAACCTTATTTGTGAAGAAAAAATATGGAACTTTGAGACTGGTGTTGTGTCCTTTTCGTCAATCCAATGAGAAAAAGAAGGGCACTTGCAAGTCTAGTTGAGCCTGCTAGATAGGACAAAGGTTAGTGTATGAATCAAATGGCTCAATCACATGAAATAAACAAACAACTAAGATAACAACAACTAAATAAATAAAACTAAAATGCATGAGGAAATTAGAACCAAAATCAATCAAACAATTGACCAATAATCATGCCATCAATCGAGAAGTATATTAATGGGAAAACACCGTAGAGAAAGGGGGACTTATGGATCCCCTCTTCCTCCTTGGGAGGGCTGTTGAATCCCCTATGTGACATATTTTCTTACAAATGTTAAACTAGAAAGAAAATGGTGAAGAAATGCAAGCTTATTCCCTCAAGAGGTGAGGTGAATATCTTACTGAGATGATGCTAGTATGCTCCAATAAGAAAAGAGGTTTCTTGTAGGAGAATAGAGGCAGCATAACAATAGAATGATATTCTTGAATTCATAGTCAACCCATGGACTCTTTTTATAACAGGTCTTTGAGGCAATATCCAACTGGTCTTTAGTGTGAACAAGGGGCCCTTTAGGGCACCCTTAGGTCTTTGACCTACCCGTCATTTAGATTCCGCTTGGATTTGAGGGTCGAATCAAGTTGGGAGCTGGTTTAGAAGTGGGTGAGGGGCTGAAAAGAACCATAAATGTGCCATTCACAGGAGTGCACAGATTTTCTCGTACACAGTCACGCATCGGGCACATGTGATATTTTTTGGTGTTTTTTGGCTTGCACACGTGCGCATGCTTCCTTTAGTGTTTCAGCGCATGTCAATTTATTGAACAGTTGTATAGTTTGTGCCTTTTGGAAATGCATTTTTGGGGATGCAAGTGAACTAATAGGTTCTTGGATTTGATGTATTCCTGTAACAATTTGTGGACGAAATTTCAGTGATAACAACTGGGCATAGATTTCATGCAGTTGAACAAGTTAAATGTGAAGAACAAGTACCCTTTTCCAAGAACATATTACCTCTTTGATCAACTAAAAGATGCAAAAAATATTCTCCAAGATTGATCGCAGGTCAGGCTATCACTGGGTAAGAATTAGATAAGAATGCATCATCAACTCTGGCTTCAGAATAATGTATGGCCACTATGAGTTCACAGTTGTACCATTTGGGTTTTCAAATACACCAGTGGTCTTCATGTGTTTGATGAATGACATTTTCATGGATTAGTTACATAAATTTCTCATTTTCTTCCTGGATGACATTCTTATATACTCTAAGTCTGATGAAGAGAATGAGAAACACTTGAGTATGGTATTACAAATATTGAGGCAGAATCAGTTGTATGCCAAATTGAGCAAGTGCTCATTCTATCATAAGAAAATCCATTATTTGGGCCATGTCATTTCAAAAGAAGGGATAGTAGTGGATCCATAAATGATAAGGGCCATTGAAGGATGGCCAACACCAAGGAATGTCTCAGAGATGAGTTCATTTATGGGCCTTTCAGTATACTATAAGATATTAATTGAAGAATTCTCAAAGATTGCACACCCAATCACTTCCTTATAGAAGAAATGTGTGAAGTTTGAGTGGACATTAGATTGTGAAAGGAGTTTCCAACACTTGAATAATTTACTAACAAGTGCTTCAATACTAAGTATTTTTAATCCAAATGAAGAATTCATTGTATGCACTAATGCGTGTAAAGGACTAGGTGGAGTCCTTAGTCATAATGGGTATGTGGTCTGCTATGAATCAAGGAAATTAAAGGAGCATGAAACGAACTATTCTCATCATGATTTGGAGTTGGAATTCACAGTGCATGCCTTGAATAAGTGGAGGAACTACCTCATGGGGAAACTATTTTAGTTAGGTACTAACGATATTGGTTTGAAATACTTGTTCAAACAACCAACTCTAAATGATAGGAAAAGCAGGTGGTCAAAGTTCCTTAGAAAATATCACTTTGATATAAATCATATCAAAGGTAAAGAGAACAAGGCAGTTGATGCACTCAGAAGGAGGGTGCATGAGATGCATTCTACAACCTTTAACATGTACCATCATATTTGAAAGATAGAATTCTATAGGATACAAAATGAGATCAAAAATAGTTGGAGGTAAAGCAAAAACTTCACTAGGGAAATTTACAGCAGAAAGTTGAATACTATAAGTTGGAAAATGATGAAATTCTCATTTACATGGGTAGAATTTATGTGTCGAATTATTAAGAATTGAAAAACCTATTTTTAAAAGAAATTCATAACATGCCTTATGTTGGACACCCGGGTTACTAGAAAACTATTACAAATGTCAAGAGCCAATTTTGTTGGATGGGGATGAAGAAAGAAATTGTTGATTTCATTGCAAAGTGTTTGGAATGTCAAAAGGTCAAGGATGCATAGACACCCGATTGGTCTACTACAACCATTACCCATTCATGAGTGAAAGTGGGAATTTGTAACAATGGATGTCATCACCAAGTTGCCCAGAACAACCAAGAAACATGATTCCATCATGGTGCTAGTGGAAAAGCTTACTAAAGCTTCCCACTTTATTCCATTAAATCTCACACACAAGGCCAACAACATTGTTGATGTTTATATGAGGGAAATTGCTCGACTACATGGTATAGCCAATACCATTATGTTTCATAGAGACCCAAAATTCACCTCAAAATTTTGGAAGGGGTTATTCAAAGGGTTTGGAACCAATCTAAACTTTAGCATGACCTATCCTTCAAGGTTGGATGGGAAAATAGAGAGAGTAAATCAAGTTATTGAAGATATGTTGAGGATGTATGTGATGGATAAACCATCCAAATGGGCGAATTACTTGCATTTGGTGGAATTTTATTAAAACAATGGGTATCAAGAATCCTTAAATATGAGACCATTTGAAGTCCTGTATGGAAGTAAGTGCAACACACCAGTGAGTTGGGATAAACCAGTAAATAGAGTGGTGGTTGCGCCAAAACCACTGATGGAAATGGAAGAGAAGATGATGAAAATAAATTAGAATCTAAAGGCTACCTGGGATAGGCATAAAATCTATGTTGATAAAGTAACAACTCACAAATAATTCAAAGTGGGTGACCATGTGTTCTTAAAAGTAAAGGCCATAAGAAGTTCCCTGAAATTGGGAAATTGTTCAAATATGGGAGCTCATTTATTGTGGGCCATTTAAAATCCTAGAAAGGATTGGGCATGTAGCATACATTCTTTCTTTACCTGCATTTATGAATATTCATAATGCATTCCATGTCTCATTGCTTAAAAAGTATGTACCTAATACTAATAATGTAATTGATTAGAATGTGATTCAAGTGGAGCAGGAAGGAGACTTTCAGGTGCATCTGGTGTGCATATTGGAATGGAAGATCAAGCATCTCTAGAATCGATCTGTAGGGATAGTAGATGTTCAATAGACCTGGTATGGTCCTGAGGATGCGATTTGGGAGCATGAAGAGGCTATGCAGGTAGAGTATTTGCATAAGTTTGAAAACTATTAAAGTTTTGATTATATGTGTATATATACTACACTGAGGATGGTGCATAAATAAGGGGGAGGGGAATGCAATACCCCTAGGCCGAAACCCAATTTTACATAAAAATGTAAATTTTTTATAGACTTTTGAGACATGTTGTTATAGGAAAAAAGGCTTATGTGGTTATTAGGCTGGAGATATTCGATGCTAAAGGAGAGTGAGCCTATTTTTGTAATATGTAAACACTCATATTATTAATGAAAACATACCTCTACATGTATACCGATCCAAAAATGAGTATGGGGGGATAAAATCCACTCAGAAAGGGAAACATGGGGCTAAGAGTCTAGGAAGGGTCTAATCTAGGGGGCTTAATCCCATCGAAATATTATAATATTATTCCGTAAGGCTAAAGTAATGGATATTTTTATATATCCTAAGTCTAAAAAGTAGGGACAATGGAGTCCCTTGAAGTGCCAAGTGTCCTAAAAGACACATGCAAATATATATTTGTGGATATAGTGCGAAGGGGGGATAATCGGGATTATTCGGATTATGCATTATCATGAGCATTGATTATTCTTGCATGGAGGTAGTTGTGAGGTATATCAGACATTAGTGAAGTTTGAAGAAGGACTTATACTTATATTGTTACCACAAGAGATAGATTAAAGAAGCAGTGTTCAGGCTGTATTACAAAATAAGTGGGTTATCAGGCCTGTATGTATTTATCTGGGTGAGATACTACCCATATTTGTTCTCTAGTGCAGTGGGAAATAGCTACAAAACTCGTAGACTTCCTATTTGGCATGTTGTTGAATCCATGGAAAGGAAGTGGGGCAATCGAGGGACTGTTGAGAAGAGAAGGGGCACACTTCTTGGGGTAGGATGGGCATGTGGGGAATGAGATACCATACGATAGTTGTAGTAGTTGGCACCTTGGGTGAAACACTTATGCTTCTTATTATAACTTAGGGTTGCTTAGTTTTCCCTTTTCCCTGGTAGAGTTTAGCCCCATCTCAGGGGTGACTCACTACTAAGAGTTACGAGCAACATGGTCTAAGGCTGGGAGGAATGTGGAAGGTCTGTATGTAATTGGTGTTTACTTTCCTAATATAAGTGTCTTTTATGTGCTTATTCCAATTACTGTATGTATGCAATTATGTGTTTTCTGTCATGAAATCTCTATTGTTAAATTCTATATGAACTGTTATTGTTGAATACATGTTGTTACTATTTTTCGTTGAACTCTGTTAATATGAAGAACTTAGTATTTAATTTAACGGTATCATATTTTGTAATGCCGCGGGGCGTGTTTCATATCAGGGCTAGGAACATTACCAGAGCATGTTTTTGAGTCCCTGTTAATGGGTACATTACATTTTGGGTACCAGATTTGTTAAGGAGAGAGGAATTTTTAAGTGGCGTGTTCCCAACAAGGTTCAAGGCTGGGGACGTTACAAATTTTTTTTTCAGAATGAATTCTTGTAGTGTTGTTTGGTAATGGGTATGTCACATTTAAAAAATAATGGAAAAAAGTATAACCAACGTAAAGGGGATAATTTAATTCATATGATTTATCAACATGGGATAGAAATTTCTTTAACAAATAGCATGAACATTTCTTTAACAAAAACAAACCGTTCAATATATTGTGATAAAATGTAGAATGTAACAAATCCTATCAGTTGTGACTCACTCAACAAAAGTTTTCCATGCTAACAGTTGTGATGATATATCTCTTAAATATCCAATTCCATTTGAATATGAATATATGGTTAATATAAATGACACATTATTTTCCTTGCAAGAAGAGGAACAAGCTTATCCAAGTGATGGTAACCATGATGATCATTGAAAGAATTCCAATGTGGCTAAGACATCCATGACCCCATCCAACGTGGCCACTTGGAGCAGTTTATTAATGAAAAAGAAAAAGATAACAAAGACATTTTACAAGAGATTTTCTCATAATTGATCATTGACAATTGACCCTCCATTCTCTTTAAATAGAGATCATGGACCAATTGGGTGTTAATCCACAGATCAATGGCCATTAAGATCGAGGAGAGTATGAACCATTGGATCACTCTATGTCGGGAACATATCATGACCGTCGGATTTACTAACTACAAATGCATACTAATGCATACTAAATAAACACACTAAGAAACACACTTTTACCTGATGACACATTAGAACAAGTAGATATTAACTAACTCCTAGGTGTCTAAATATCCTAACATCCCCGCTTAAGAACAACTTGGGATAGGATTGAAGGATTTACAATGGTGACACAATAGGAGAAGGAAGGAGGCATTAGATCCTATCCCCCCTTAATGACAACTTCCTAAACTCCTAACATAGATCGAAGTTTGGAAAAATTCGCTTCTGTAAGATACTTTGTGAAAATTTCTGCAACTTGATCTTTTGTAGGACAAAAGAGCAATTCAATAACTTGATCATGAATGAGATTTCTGATGAAGGGCATGTGTAGCTCAATGTGTTTGATATGCTGATGTTGAACTGGGTCTTTGGAAATCTTGATGGCACTTTGATTGTCGCACCAAAGGATGGTCGGATGTTGTTTCTAGAATCCAAACTCTAAAAGGATCTATCGAAGCCACAAGGATTTCTGACTTGCATTTACCACTGCTCGGTACTCTACTTCTACTGAAGAAATTTCAATAGCATGTTGTTTCTTACAGGCCCAAGTGACAGTTCCTAAACCAAGGCTGAAAACATAACCTGCAGTAGACTTTTGATCATTAAGATCGTTGGCCCAATCTAAATCAATGAAACCAACCAATAAAGGATCCCCCCCTGAACTGTAATGTATCCTGAACTAAATTGTACTAGGGACATAGCGAAGTATCCTTTTAGTTTCTTTCCAATGTCTTTCATGGGGTGTTTTCATATACCAGGAAACAATACCAACAAAAAGGGAAAGATTAGGATGGGTATGAGTCAAGTATAAGAGGCTATCAACTAACTGACGATACAGGGTGACATCAACTTTGGGAGAAGTATAGGTGGTAGTAACCTTGACTCCTGACTAGAAGGGAGAAGCGGTTGGTTTACAATCGTCCATGTGAAAGTGACAAAGAAGGTCACAAGCATACTTAGACTAGGAAAGAAAAATTCCTTCATTAGTTTGCGAAACTTGGAGGCTAAGGAAGTAGTGCAAAAACCCTAAGTATGTCATTTTCAAATTTCTTCTTAAGGCTAGTTTTCACATGGTTTAAAATTTTTGAGTCACTACCATTAAGGATAAGGTCATCAACATAAAGGAAAAGGACTATGAGATAGCTTCCTACTTTCTTGGTATAGACATTAGGATCAGAATGGCATCGAGAGAATCTAGTGGAAATAAGAAAGTTGTCCATTTTGGCATACCAAGCTTGGGGAGCTTGCTTGAGACCATAAAGAGATTTCTTAAGGTGACAAACAATGCTAGAGTCATTCTGGATATAGCCAGGAGGTTGTTCCATGTAGATTTCTTCTTCCAAATATCCATGCAAGAAGGTGGATTTAGCATCCATCTGATGGACCTCCCATTTATGTGAGGCAGCAAGGGCAAGAACAAGGCGAATGAAATTCATTTTTCCTATAGGGGAAAAGGTTTCATTATAGTCAATTCATTCAACTTTGGAAATCCTTTGGCAAATAATAGAGCCTTGTGTCTTTCAACACTTCCATATGATGCATACTTAGTTCTGTAGACCCATTTACATATGACAAATTCTCTTCCTTTTGGAAGAGGTACAAGATCCCAAGTATCGTTTTCCATTAAAGAACGATACTCTTCATTCATTATTGTATTCCAATCTGGATGACCTGAAGCTTCTGCAAATGTTGTTGGATCATGAGTTTTTGAAACTTGAGCCAAAAGAGAAAAGGCTAGCTAGAACTATGAAATTGTTTGGCGTTGATCTGAAGGATCACCGACAAGATCACCAACTACTTCTCATGTTGAATAGACCCATATAGGAAGCGGTGGAGCTGGTGCTGGTTCAGGTTGAAATGACTCATCTAGAGGAAGGTGAGCAAGAGGAGGTGGATTTTCATCCTCACTGTCATCATTTGAAGAATAAAACAGAAAAGAAGAAGGCACAAACATTGAAGCTGGCTCACAGGATGAAGAAGGAACAACCTTCGAATTAGGCTCCCAGGCCAAAGAAGGCACAAATGCTAAATTAGGCTTGCAGGCCAAGAGATTTTCATCAAATTTAACATCTCTTATAATAATAATTTCATTACAATGTGTTTGAAGAAGTCTATAACCTTTGACATCTTCAGAATAACCAACAAATATACACTTGTCACTTTTAGGCTACAATGCTTTCCTTTTCTCATCAATAATGTGAGCCCATGCTATACTTCCAAATACACAGAAGTGACTTACATCTAGTTTAATTTTAGTCCAAGCTTCTTCCAGTGTTATATTTTTAAGAGCCTTTGTGGGAGTGAAATTTAATATGCAATTTGCACAGTTGATGGTTTTTGCCCAATACTTTAGACTTAATCCCTTAGAATGGATCATACAAGTAGCCATTTATTTTAATGTGCATTTCTTTCTCTCAACAATAGCATTTTGTTGTTGTGTATATGGAACAATGTCTTGCATTTGGATTCCCTATGTAGTGCAGTAACTTGTAAAATTATTGTGCACATATTCACCTCCATTATCTATTCTTAACCTTTGAATTTGATGTCCAGATTGCTTTTCTACAAGGGCCTTGTAGGCCAAAAAATTCTCTCTTAAGTTTTAAGAAGTAAACCCAAGTACGTCTGGAAAAGTCATCAATGAAAGTTAAGAAATACTTTCACCCAGAAAAAGAAGGAGAAGAAAGTGGACCACACAAATCACTGTGAACAAGCTGCAAAGGACCCGAGGCATGCCAAGAGGCACATTTTTCAAAACTGTCCCAATGATGTTTGTCAAGAACACAACCAGAAAAAACACGATCTTTTCATGAAACAAGAGGAAGACCAGTCACCATCTATTGATTACATAGTTGTTGCAATGAGCGATAGTTTAGATGACCAAAATGATCATGCCAAAGTTTTCTCAAGTCATCGCTATGAGAAACAAAAACTTATGAAAAGAATGATGACCCAAAGTTGTCAAACTTGTACAACCGAGTAATATCATCAACAATTCTAGTCGCAAGAACATGCTTAGAATATTTTAGATCCTTGATTACAACTTGGTGAGGTGAAAACTCTATGGTTTTACTTTCACCTGAATGAGTGATTTGATATACTGATATAAGGTTACAAGAAATACATGGAACACATAATACAACATTGAAATGACCATTTTCTACTTGAACTATTCTAGATCCTTCAACACTAAGAGATCTATCATCACCAACAAATAATTTCTTGGTGTTAGATTCATTTAGAGTAAAAAATATGTCTCTATCCTTAGCCATATGATAAGATTCTCGAGAATCAATAAGCCACTTATCATAAGTAGAAGTAGAAGGTGTATTGAAGGAGAAACCAGAAGCAAAAAGTGCATGTCCATAAGAAGAAGAAGAATAAGTAGAATCAATACTGATATTGTTCTTCTGCATCGTTGCTTCTAAAGATGCCATCTTCTTGAAACATTTGGACTCATCATGACCATATTTATCACAAAAGTTGCAAGGTCTCTCAGTCTTCCTATTTTTATATTTTTCTTCCTTGTCTCCATTCGGAGAAAAAGTTGTCTGAGTGGGTTTGGGACCCTTATATTACTTATTGTTGTGGAGAGGATGTTGCTTCTTGGGATTCTTGGGTTTATCTTTTTGTTGGGAAACTAAGGCTTTGTTGGAGGTACCCGTAGTGTTGATTACTCCAAGTTGTACAAGATTATATTCCTCTCTAATCAAAGCAGCACAAAAGGAATCAAGAGTCGATTTCTCATAAGATTTCCCTAAAGCCTCTCTCATGGCATAAAAGGTAGATACAAACACATAATATGCACTACTTAGCTTAGAAATAATAAGATAGATGAAACGCTCTTCCTCCATTTTTATCTTACATTCTTCACATAAAATTATCACTGTTTTAAACCTAGATAGATAGTCTCGAAGGAAAGAAAAATCACTTGGACTCAAGGTCAATACTTGATTTTCTAACTATTGTGCTCGAATAATATTGAGTTTACTGAACATAGATTCAATATTTTCCCAAGCTTCTTTGGGGTCATCAATTTCTTGAAGGTGGTATCTTAATTCAAGAGATATCGACATTATTATTATTCCACGAGCTTCGTCACTCCTATTAGCCCATTTGGCTTTCATATAATCATCAATGGGTTCTTTTTCCTTTCTCAAGGTAATCTGGTACAAACCTTTACTTCTTAATAAATCTTCCATATGAGATTTCCATTGGAAGTAGTTGGTGCTGGTAAGCAAAACATTACTTGTACAATCCATATTAAATATGAAGATAATATGGATTTTAAAACTGAAAATGGTGATATGGATGGAAAGAGCTCGAAAAGATAGGTTGTTTAAAAAAAAAAACGGCATTGAAAATAGTCTTCGGATGTGAGAGTTATGCCCTTTTAAAAAAAAGCATAAACGGTAACCAAATGACCATGTGATAGTGTAAGTTTCTTTATGAAGTGACCCACTTTTATAAAGAGAAGTGGGGATCATATTTACAATGAAGTTACTTTATAACATAAAATTTGCATAACTCTAAAATAAAATATTAAAGCTACTTATAGTGATTCACTTTTATACTTGAAGAGAAATACACTTTACAATTTTAGCATGAACTTTTTCAAAAAAAAGTAACAAAAGAGAGACTTGAACTCAAGACCTCTTACTTAATAAGGAGAGCGTGCTAAAAAAAATCTCTTTTCACACAAGAAAAAAATTTCGCTTCTCGATGACAACAAGGGTTAGATCTCGGTTAGCTTGCCCGAAAGATGCACCTTTTTCTATTTGTTTATGATTTGGTGAGATCGCACAGGGTGCGGTGAAAAGAGAATACGTAGATCTAAAAGAGTAGAAACCTGGAAATAAATAATACAAAACTGAAATAAAACCAAAATACTACTCTGCAAAAATTTTAAAAATGTGAATTCAAGCTTTATACCTCCGGATCTCACTGTAATGGTTGTATCTTGGGAAAAATGAAACCTTTTTGAGTGAAACAAAAAGTGTTCTTGAATGAAACACGTGCTCCAGATGCAATGGAATAGTTCTCTCATCTCAAAAATGTATGAAAATGATAGAAAATGGAGATGAGACAACTTGGATTCATGATCTCGATCTAATATAGGAGAGGGTCTTCAAACAGGCTCTGATACCATGTTCGACAACACATGTATTCCAACAGAGGATGAAAACCTTTAGTAACCACTCACATAACCAGATCAAAGATCAAAAAACTATTTTTTTCATGTGGTAAAACCCCTACGGGGAAACATCCACGGCCTTAGCCAACACAACCACTTAGAGCGGTTTATTAATGCAAAAGAAAAAGATTATAGAGAGATTTTACAAGAGAGTTTCTCACAATCGATAATCGACAAATGACCCTCCATGATCTTTAAATAGATATCATGGACCAATCGAGTGTTAAGCCATGGCTCAATGGTCATTAAGATCTAGGAGAGTATGAACCGTCAGATCACTCTATATCGAGAACATATCGTGACCGTCAAATTTCCTAACTACAAATGCATAGTAATGCATACTAAAGAAACATACTAAGAAACACATTTTTACCTAATGACACATTTGACCAAGTAGATCTTAACTAACTCCTAAGTGTCTAAATATCCTAACATTGGTAGAAGACCCCCAAAATGAGAAAATGTTGATGAATGTTCTCTTTACAAAGGAAATGTAAAAGACACAATAATAACAGGTTTGATGAAAGTTAGCTTAAATTAGAAAAGGATCGGAAATTGCAACAAGGAAGGAAAGTACATTCACATGAGGAGTAGCACAATCTAAAGGGGAGCATCACAACAAAAGAACCTATCTAGAAGAAGATGAAGAATAAATATAGGCGGAGCAATTTCAGAAAGCAAGAGAAGGTAGAATAGTTAAAGGGGGAGACTAATAGTAAAACCGTGATAATTCAAAAGTAAAACAATAGGGGGGAAACTTAGTAGTATAATATATAGCTGCAGCATCCAGTTGTACCCAAATGTTGTTGATAAAGAATAAATTTCACTTCTTCCCAAGTGTGTTTTTAGCGACACAATATGATTTGGAGGTCAAGGGGAGAGTCTACAGAAAAAGCACATTTCCCATCTTTATTCTGAAGAAGATACATAGAGAAAACAAATAAAATGAGGTTGGAAATACCAAGAAAGTGTCATGATTACAATAAAACTTTCTCCCACATGTAGGAAGAAACACTAAAGAACCAAACATTAATACTCAGTATAATAACATGTTATTTGAATTCAAGGATGTACTTTGTGCATGAATTTTCCAGTATGGGGGGGCACCACTCTACAACAACACCTGAATTTATGCACATTGCATTAGCTGCAAATGGATCATATTCGCATGAGGAAACAATGCATGCCATCACATAGAAATTACTTTTCTTTGCATTGAATGCAATTTTTAAAGGAGCCCCATTCATTATTGTAACAGGGAGACGTTTTCTTTTGTGAACATGTGCATAGTTAAACTTCACAATGGATATCGGTGGTATTATGTTTAATGATGGTTTTATGTGCATAACGAGGGATGAATGAGAGAATCCTCAAAGTATTTCCTTGCCATTACTGTCAATTTGAGAAAATCATATAAATATATTTTTTCTAGCAGTTTCACACAATGAAAGAGGGAGCAGTGCAAGAAATTGAGCTCAGACACAAAAACATTCAGATAGGGGGAGTCACTCTCAGGATGTGCACATTCAAAAGGGAAGTTCCCTTTTCCATTAATGTCAAAGGGGGAGAAAAATACAGTTGTGACAAAGAGGATCATACTTCAAGGGGGAGTGAAAGCCAAAGGAACACGCTGACAAGGGAGAAACAAAACAATAGAGTTCCCATGAATGAAAAAGGGGTATTTTGTTAAGTATATTTTGTCATTTATGTCAAAATGATCTTGGACACAATCATTTATAATGCAATAATAAACATAGGAATTTTTGAAATCATGAAAATAGAAGTGTGCAAAAGGATCAAAGGATCAACAATGTAGAAAAGGATAAATGATGCAGAAGGCATGACACAAAGTATGGTGCAAATATAGAGTAAGTCGTGAAAGGATGACAACACAATAGAAGTGCACAAAAGGCGGAAATGATCAACAGTGTAAAGTTGGTGCACAGGAAGAGGAAGTGAACAAAAGAATTGCAAAGGAAGTGCATGGAAGGATTCTTTCTATTTTACTATTGCAAATACAGATGAAATCGAACTCCTAGAAGAAAATATGAAAGGTTGAAAACATAATTTTGTATAAGGATCAAGGGATCGACAACACAAAACAAATCACAAAAGTGATTTAGTCTTTTGGGAGTGCACGTAGAATAGGAGGATAACCTATGACACAATTTATAAGTGAAGTGGAATGCGACAAATTCCCTTTTCTACGATCGTGGAATGACTCAGTGGATGTTGATGCCACAACAAGACGATGTTTTGAGTAAGTGATAAGTGACATAGTGAATTGTGATGGAGTGTGTGGAAGACCGTGCATATGAAAATATGAAGGGAACCTTTAAATAGTTTAATGAATGGTGTAGTGGAGTGTGGTGAGATGTAGTTCAAAGTAGAATGAGAAAGAACAAGTCACCAAGGGAACTTACAGTCTGATGGGAAAATTCAATAAGAATATTGTAGGACAAGTGCAATAGGATGAATACTTGTGACTTGATTCCTTATATCTATATGTGTAGTGGATGCTTTGTATACTATAATGAAATTATTGTGTCATTCTTCAGGATATGCTCAGATAATATGGAGCACAATCATAGGAATAATTGGTCCATTTTATTTAGTAAAAGTATTTCCACAATGTAACAGTCATCCATCCACATTATTTATACAAAATTTTAATTTGAAGGATTTAGATATGGTCAAAATTTTCACACAATATAATCATGAGGCTTTATTTAGACAAAATCACAACTAACGAGATTTTGATGTGGTAAAATTTTATCCACGTTGTAATTGTTATGTGTCCACATACAAGGAGGTGAAGTCAGGAAAGTCAGTATAAGTATGGATGTGTTCTAATCATGGATGTGTGTTGTTGATACAATGAACGATCAAGGTTCTAAGGAGCTGAACAAGAGATATGTCAGATCACCTTGAGGTATAAAGAAAAGTCTCAAGAAAACTCAATTTGTGCACACAAATTGTTTAGAGAAAAATGGATATAGGGAGGCAGGGTGGTGTAGGGGAGACGACTTGTGTCCTCACTCAACAAGTTGGTTCCTGAGAGGAATGGTGTCCTCACTAATTACTACAAGTTGAAGCTTGCAATTTTTCAGGGTGGCAGGGTGGTGCTACGGTGAGTTGGAGCTCATTAAGGATTAATGTCCTCTCTATAGGTTGGATCTTGTGTTATAGGGAGTTGGTGATTCCTTCGAGTTGGTGATGGTAAATTTAGGGGATTTGAGCCTCCTTTGAGTAGGTGATCATAAAATGAATGTAACTCTTGATTGATATAAGAAGAAGAGTATTTGTGGTTTTTTTCCCATATGGGTTTCCATGTAAAATATTTGCATACCATGTCTTTTTGTTATGGTTAATTCTCTATAGTGCTTGTCTTTATGTTATGGTTAATTATTTTCATAGATTATGATTGAGTATATGATGAATAGTTAGATCATAAAAAGAAAAAGTTGTGAAAATCTATGTAATATTGATTCACCCCCACTCTCAGTATTACCGAATATTCTAAAAATTGGTATAAGAGAAGGTTCCTTCAGTACCAGTCTAACCACTGAAAGGAACACCCTTACAACACACATGGGAAAAGAAGACCTTTCATCAAAAGGAGCTCCCCGGTTTGATGGATCAGACTACTTTACATGGGTGTAAATATGAAGGGATATTTGCAATCTCTTGAGGTTGATGTCTAGAATATAGTTAACAATGGATACACCCCTCCAAAACCTAGGCCAAAAGGAACTACTGCAAAAATATTACATAGATGCCATGCAATAGCAAGGAATTCCATTTTGAGTAGCTTATCATGTGATTTGAAATCTAAGGTAGGGCCACATTCTTTAGCCAAAGAACTCTGGGAAAAACCGTCAAATTCAAATTCAATAAAAACATCTATAAATGTTGACCAAATAAATGAAGAAGATAGAAAGGGAGAGAAACCAAGAAAAGAAGCATCTTTAAACAACCCATATGAAGATTGACCCATATTGAAATATCATGATACAAGCCTTGAAAGAGCATCTCGTAAGTATCCTTACGACATAACATATCTCTCCTCCTACGCAAATGAATATTGTGGTCCACCTTGTCATGTTTCATTGAAACATGAACAAGATATCTAGCTAAAGAAAATAGAGACAAAGATTATCAAGAAAGGAAGAGTGATTCAATATGGAAGAATGATAAAATATATTCACACTACTCCAATGAGTTAATTAATGAATGAATAATTGATACAATGAATGAGTGGAATACACTCATATACAGGAAGGAACATTACATAATTAATAAAATAAATCAAGTAGTTAGATTTCCTTAGGAATGCATGCATGCATAATAGTGATGGTCAAAATAGAAAGTTGTAAAATAGAACTAGTCAATCAACTCCCACTGAACTAGTGTGTCAAAAATATAAATTTCTCCAACACCCCCCCTGAAATTCACTATGGAGTAAAAATGAGTCTCGACTATTAGGACATACTAGGTAATCATGTACAATGCAACTAATGAACACTGGATAAAAATGAGGAAAGAGGGAAAATGACATGGGAGAAACCCCCCCCCCCCCCCTCAAAATAAAATGCATCAAAAGAAGAAAAGGAAATTGCTAGGAAACTTTGTAAGTACTCTCCATATGTGTAAGTAGAAAATAGGAGTCATTGTCAACAAAATTAGTGAATTTATACAACCTTGATTTGTGATCCCCCCCACCAATTGAAATAATGAAATTGTCATGCATATCAAGTACATAAACTTAATCTGATGTAAACACAACCTTTTTAACTTTTTGATGTTGGACACACCTACCACACTTAGAGGGGGGGGTGAATGAGTGTGGGGATATTTTTCCCAAAACTTCCATGTTACACAAAACCTCCTTAGTAAACATTCAACATTTTCTCATTACTCATTGTTGTCATTTATAATCAGTTAGATGTGAATACATATCAACAACATATATCAACAACATATCATCAAGAAATCATCTCCACAAGGAACATAAAGAACACAAGATGTATGTACAATTTTTCTTTTTATTATGGACTTCAATCTAGGGGTTTTTCAGCAACAACTGAATAAAGTACAACTCTACAAGGGAACCAGATCTATATGAAAGACTCAGCTTACATTCTCAGCACCAATTGAGATGAGGCAACAATCCTCAACATATATCACTCTGTCAACATAAACAAGTGCATCAACCATGCACCAACCTGTGCCAAACAACCTGCAATCAACATGTACCATAAACAAGTGCATCCAACCATGTACCAAGTGTATACCAATAATGTGTCAACTACTCATCAACAATGACTCATCAATACATACCAACATCATCAAATATACACCTCATGCATGTGCCAACTCATCAACTGCTTGTCTCAACCATGACTAGTTTTGGATTAGTCAACAACCCCAACTTGAAATAATCATAACTTTGTACCTGTAATGAATAA
>JZKD02S1923308.1:45974-65278 GCA_000966675.3 Picea glauca
ACCTCCTAGTCTCCTATATATACCAAGGAGACATTTTCATTTGGAATCATCTTGTACTTGAACATTTATGTGGGGTAAAAGGAGGTTGCCCCCTCAAAGAGGCTTATTATCTGAATTTCTCTCTTTTTCAAGGTGTTGAGTACTTATTATGAGGTTTTTCTATGCTATATTGATATTTGGTTCTTAACATTGAATAACCCCTTTGTGTATGGATCTCAAAGTAGTTATTGTTCCTGTTGTTAGCTCTACAATTTACATCTTTATGTCCAAAATTATTACATGCATAACATAAACCAAAAAATATAGTTTGATACCTGGTATTTGAAGATATTATGAAAGGAGGTGCTCTTATGAATCCTTCTTCTTTTTGAGGCCTGTCTATCTGTTGTTGATTCTAAAATCTAAATCTTCTTAGTGGAGGAGTGTACCTATAATCTTCCTTGTATATATTTTTATCCCCTTTGACTGTTTCTGCATAGTTTTTTGGATTTGTTTCTTGCTCTATTTATTTGGAGCTTGATCCCTTTTCATTTTGATTGTATCCAAGTCTGGACTTGTCAAGATGATATTTTTGACTGTTGATAATGTCATCCATGACTTTTGATCTATTCTGCATATTTTTTTTTTGAATATCCTTTCTTAGTGTGACAATCTCTGCTTCCAGGTTTCTAATGATCCTGCCCTTTCCTTCTAGCTGTTCTTTGAGTGATTCTTCAATTCTTTTATCTTCTTCTATTTGAACCTTCAATTTTGTGATCATTTTTTCTAGTTCTTGAGTGTCTTTTTTTTTTACCTAGTTCTGCTTGTAGTTTCTTGTTTTTCTTATTTTCTCTTCTGATACCTTCTATGGCACTCATTAATTCTTCTCGGAAATCAACTTTTGCCTCTTCAATTTCTTCTTCATATGCTTCTTCATATTCTTATTCAGAGTATTCTTTATTAGATTCTTCTACTACCATTAATAGAACTCTCCATGTTTCACTGCCACTAACTTCATCTTCAATTGATGATGAGATGTCTTCTTTGGTGCAAAATCTTTTCTTGAAAACTTTCTTTGTAGTTATTTTACCTTTATATGTTTGTCTTCCTTTTGAGTAACCTTCATCATTTCTCTTTTTATTATGAGGACATTTGTTATAAAAATGACCATTACCATCACAATTAAAACAAATTAAAGGAACCTTACCTCTATACCTATCATTGGTTCCCTTGTTCACTCTTTTGACGAAGTTGGCCACTTCTTCATTGTAATGTCCCCAAGGCTGAGCCCTCTTGTAAATCATGTCTAAGAAGTATAAAGCTTGTATTATGAATTGTAATTATGTTTTATAGGCTGGTGAGCCAAGTTTATATAAGTTGGTGGGCTTATGTGTTATTAGGCCAGGGAGCCTAAGTGTTGAAGGCCAGGAGCCTGATTTTTTTACATGTAATTATGCACAGTATTAATACAAAGCATCTCTGCATGTGGAATGACCACGATGAATGAGTGATGGGGGAATAAGAATCCACAAATATTTGTTAAGGGAGAGGGGGTTGAGAGGTAGGAAGAGGGGCTAAGCTGAGGGGGATTAAACCCTTGAGAATAATATTAAATTATTAATCTAAAAATGATGTGTGAAACGTGTTTCCTTGATCCCAAATCCCTGGAAGGGGGAATGTGGGCCTAAAAGCGCACACTAGCTAATGAAGTGCATGCAGCCTCATGGGAAACATGTGTTGGTCCAAGCACATGCAACTTAACCTAGGAAGTGCACCGTGCTGGGTGTTCGCTTCCCATTCCATGGACAATTGCGTTTGAGGGGGTTGATCGGGAATTCCTCCATCCATCACCTCAGTTCAGGAGTCCGTTCTCGATCCTCCGTCAAAACTGGCGGGTTCCCATGAGCGACCTCTGTCTAGTGTTCATACTCATATCCATCACCTGAATCATGTGAAGTCTCTGTTTGAATCTTTGTGTACCCTTAAGCATTTCCAAAACCAAAACCAAAAAGTTGTCATGTGTTGCCAGTGGAGAAAACCAGAGTGTCTTGTAATTGCTAAGTCTTGTTATGCTGAAGAATCTATCTGTCACCTATTTTGGGAAACCCATGTTTGTTTTCCTAGTTGACTATGGTGGCCACATAGTTCTTTCCTGGGTGGGGTTTGTTGTTGTTGTATGTTTGTTGTTGAGCCTTGTTGTTTTCTTTGCTTTGTACGAGAACTAGATTAAGGAAACCGGTTGTATGGCCTATGTGTAACCTCTCTCCAGGTGATGGAGGTGATTTTTGTTGAAGAGGAAGGTTTTACCAAGCCTGTGAGAAAATCTCTCTATGTTAGAGAGTGTGCAGAGGAAGGAGAGAGCTCTTGGAAGGAACCATGTAGCTTCCATAGAGCTAGGAGATTTTCGGTCCGATCTGTTGTTGAAGCCCAAGGAAAGGGAGGTTAGTAGTAGAAGGATTGTGTAGGTGATATTGAAGGTGTATACTCTTGGGGTGGGACAGGCATGTGGGTAAGGAGAGTCTGTGGGAAGTGGGCATAACTAGCTCCTGGGAGAGAATCCTCCTTCTTTTACATGTATTCTTCCTGTAAACCTTACCTAGCCTAGGATTCCTTACCCAGTGGAGCTTAGTCCCAACTCATGGATGACCTACTGCTGAGAGTGATGAGAAACGTGGTCTAAGGCTAGGAGGTTTGTGGAAGGTCTACATGAAGTTGGTGGTGTGTGACAGTTTCCAAGATAAGTGTCACTATGTTTTGTAATTCTGTAATTACCTAAATTGCATACATATGATTCTTGCAACATTATCACGTTTTCTGTTGTGCATTTGAATTTTTGTTATTTGTATTAACTCTGAAATGCTAGCAGTAATTCTGTTTTAAACTGTAATTAATCGTTTTAAGTTCATTAGAATGCATAATGTGTTACATAAGTGTTTTTCCGCGTAGTAACGTTGGCCCGACCATGGGGTTGATGGTCGGGGGCATTACAATATGGTATTAGAGCTTTAAAGTCTAAGTTAGGTTTGTGTCAGTAGAATTGTGCAGTCTTTGGAGGGTCGGGGATGTTAGAAATTGGTATCAGAGCATGGTTACAACATTGAGCCTGGATTGGCCATGTTTGTGGAAGTTGAAGAAAAAGTTTCATAAAAAATTATTGTCGAAGTAGACAAAATTCAAGTTCAAAGCCTAAGGTTTCAACTCTGAGCCTGGATGGGTTGGATAAGTGGTCTTTAGACCCAAGGTTTTGAGAGGAAATTGTGTTTGGAGGACTAATTTTGAACCTTAGATTGTCTCTGAGTGCCAAGGAGTTACTTGGCCATGTCACGAAGCTCAGGAGGAATAGTGGTAGAATAAAACTCCAGTTGTAGATCAGCTATATGGAAACAATATAGACCATCCAATCCATGTCCAGACACTTAGGAGAGTGCACAAAAGAGATTAGATCTAGTCCATCATATCTAAGCGTGTGGACCAATAGTCGTTGGATCTAGGGAACGTGCACAAGGTTTAAAACCCTTTGGAGTTGCACAAGAATGTGGATATCACGATACGCAAAGTCCCAACTTCATCAAGACCATCCATCAAGAGGGACGTGTGGAGAGTGATTAGCCTTTAGTTGACTCGTGACTTGAAAAGGTCAAAGGGAAAGTTCGTGAGAATTTGTGAAACACAAATTTGCGATTAGATCACAACCATTGATCAAGGACAGATTTGGACCGTTAATTGTCAAGGAAGAATTTCGACATTTCGGGAGTTCATTTGTTGGGAGAAGTGGGATGTGCTGATCCACAAAATCCCGAAGCCCAAAATAATGAAATCCCGAAGAGCCGAAGTAGTTGGTCGATTTGACGTCACTTTGATGGATGTGAGCCCATGGGATCTGTGTCATGTGCCAGTGGGCCCCGAAGGAAAAGCAGATGCAGTAGGGATGGATGATGTCCCATGAGGTAACGTGGACCTTTTTAAGTACACTGCATGTCACCACTATGGTTGGTGATAGCTATGTTGTGGGCTCAGATGCTAGAAAGGTTGGAAGTTCGAAAGTCGGGAGTTGGAGAGGGAAGTGAGTGTGGGAGCCTACAAGTCCAAAACCCCAAAAATCTAAGTCCCAGAGTCTTGAAAACTTTGATGACAGAAAGACCACAGTGGATTTTAGCCATTGGAGGATGAGTAAACGTGGACCATTGATCCACCTAATTTTGTGAATTCGGTAATCGGAACTCTGGGAGACAGTTGTGTGTGCCTTGAAACTTTCTGAAGGTCTAAAATCCGGGTAGCACCTAGTGGTCTAGATTTTGGTCACGACCTTTGATCGCATGAATTAGGGACTACGAAAGAGGGGGATATCACCCAAAAGTTATAGAGTCGAGCAGAGCTCAAAAAATTCATGAAATCAAAACATTTTCTTAAATCAGATTGGTTTTGAATGTGTGGAATTTTTTAAGAAGAGATGGCCTGACAACTTTTGGTTGTCTGCACATTGTGATTGTAGAAGGTTGACGAGTGCCAAAAATGATTAGAATTTCCATGTAGTGCAAAGAAATGGAAGAGACATAGAATGCTTCCAGTTCAGAAAATGAAGCTCAGAAGAGATACTGTATAACTTTTGTATGTGGAGTATGCATATCAACCGCAAGGAGTGCTTATAGAGGGAACTTGTTTTAAGTTCGAAAGAATCAAGGAGACAATCATAGAGTGTGTCAGGAGGGCACCAGAAAGTCTTTTGGAAAACACAAAAGGGTCGAGTCCCTTTGAGACTTAGTAAGTTAAAATCTTAGGGAAAAACAGTGCAAGTTCGCATGCAGAGCTCAAGTGTGTGCTAGGGTGAAGTTATAATTTCATTAATCAAATATCAGGAGGGAAAACACCGTCAAAGCCTTCGAAATATTTGAAATCCTTCAAGTTAGGGAGGAAGTCAGGTCCAGAAGAATTGACGCCAAGATATTTGGAAAGAATTCATTGAGAACCTGAACGGACAGTAGGAATCCTTCAAGGGAGAAGCGTCGATAGTCGTACGTCGTTACATCAAAAGAAATTGTGAGGAGGATAACATTGAGAGTCATTTAGCACTTGAAAGATTAGGAGAGGTATCGAGCCGTTAATCTCAAGGAATATCAAACCATTGATTCCTTTCATCGGGAAATCAGAAATTGGGAGTTGGGAGAACGGAGGAAGTTGCTCTCAAAAATCCTAAAATGCGAACTTACGATTCGCGAGGAGAGATATATACCATTGAATAATGGCGAGTGTGAGCCGTTGATCTAACAAACTTGAATTTCGTGAAGACAGAAGTTGGAAAGGGGAAGAGAACTATTTTCTGATTTCACGAACCATGAATTCCTGATTCACGAGAAAGGATCCACACCGTTGGATTACGAGGAGTTGTGAGTCATTGGATCTGACTCACGTGGATTTCGGAAAACTAGATATCGAAAGAAAAGAGGGGAACTATTTTTCGAAACCCTGAAACATGAATTGTCAATTCGCGAGGAATTGATCTGGACCGTCGAACCTAGAAATTTGTGAACCGTTGATCTGAGGAAAATGGGGTTCAGGATTTCATACCTCCGGAGAAAGGAGGAAAGCTAATCCTTGAATTTTGTGAAGGGTAAAGTCCCATAGTGCTCAGAAGTTGGGCCCTAGGTCATAGCTAGAGGTCACATCGGTGTAAATGAAGAGAAGAGCTAGCATGTACTAGACTCTTGTTTCAAATTTTAGGGATAAAGAGAGTCGAGAGTGACTCATATTGAAACACTATGTACACAAAATCCCGAAATGCCTTTTGGATAGGTGTGTGGTCATAATCGGTCGTCACATAGAGGAAACGTGCACTGCCGCTAGTTCTCATGGGTGAGGTTTCGCACAAGGCCTGTGGATTTTTTCTGTGGAGGTTCTAGCAGGGACCCAAAGAGCTGCTCCAGCTCCAAGAGTTGAAGATTCATTGACTAGGAGGTCAGCAAACCCTGCTGAGGTGGGGGCACTACTTCAAAAATGCTCAGGGTAGGAATAATCATGCATAGTGATTACAGTGGAGAGCATAAGAAGATTCAAGAATCCAAGAAGAATTGAATACTTCTGGGATCAGTGAGAAAAAGTTTTATAGGGAGAAAGAAGTTGTTGCAATTTTGTGGCAGCAAGTATGTTATGGCTCTTTGGGTCAGCCAGAGGAAAGAATGCTTGCATGTTGCAAGTGTTGTTGGTGATTTTGTTGCATAAATAAGTAAGCAACAAAGATCTAAAGTGTTGGTTATAAGTTTGATAAAAGAAGCATGAAATCTTCTACTACTATCAGATATTTAGGTAGTATAACTTTTTTTTTTTTATTAATGGCAGTCATGCAGGTATGAGTTTTTATCACTCTTTTTGAATAATTGTTGAAAGGAAATTTTTGTAAGAATTTCCTCAACCAGAGTTAATTTATAAAATCACATGATTATATTATTGAATACATACAACTAGATGTGGTAAAGGTTGGAGGCCTGTATTAATTCAAAGATTTTTAGCTTATGAATGCACACATTGACATAGTAGAATGTCATGTTAATTTGGTTATGGGGTAATAAACAAAGAATTAAAGATAAAAATTGGTTATAGGAATAAATGCCAATAAGCTAGTCATGTATGAGACCAGGACCTCGTTGGATATGGAAAGGTATGGATATGGAAAGGTTATGAGCCACACAGGTACTAAAAGCTTCCTACTTTTAAATAAAACTTGGGCTGCAACCTTTTTTCTAACACTAATGAACACCACAAAATTATATTCTTGCTGTAGTGTTCAGGTTGAAAAGGAAGGCATTCAATTAATAGGGAAGACAATAGGAAGTGTGTGGAGAATGTGTCAACACATTGGCCAGAATTCCAACTTATGGATGGTGAGATACATGACTGAGATAAAGAGAATTATGTAATTCAATGCATGGTGCACTAAATAAAAATGAATTGAGAATTTCACTCATGCATAGTAAGTGATAGAATTGTATACTAAATGCAATGGTTGAATATGTTTTTTAACTACATGCATATATATTATTGCATGGAAATAATTCTACTAATGGCTGAAATGTTGCTAACTCATGAAGTTGAGAACATTTCAGGAATTGTTAAACATTGCAACAGGAAAGTTACAAGCTAGGTAGTCACAAGAATAGAGACTACATAAAATTTTATGTTAAGAAAATTGAAATAATAAACTTACTTTTGTTAATTAAGAACATGCATATGCATAGAATGATGAATCATTCTATTTGGTCAAGTTGTTTGGTAATTGTGATTGAATTGCTAGGTGTAGGCAATTCTAGGATCATTGCATAAGATGTTGTACATGTTGAATTATGATGTACAGAAAATACTGATAATTTGTTGGTAGTATGCAAGATGAAGTCTTACAGGAAAATGGTATGTAGTTTGGTGCCTATGGAAAATCACAAGGATGGTTGCATTCATAATATGGCAACAACCAAGATGAATCATGAAATAGAATGTCATGTTTTGGGGATAAAAGTTGAATTTCCTTTCGAACTAATTGGAGTTCGTAAATGAATTATTTTATGTTCTCTCATGATAACTGCATCTAGGTGATGCAGATGAGATTATGTTGATAAAAGTTAAAATGTTGACTACAAAGAGTAGTCCGAGAAGATGTTGATTGGAAACCTTTGAGGGAAGTTGAAACTCCTCGAGCCACAATGATCTAAGACTTCCAGTTTGGCCTGTTTCTAAAGCCCAAGGAAAGGGAGGTGTAGCACCGATGGATTGTTCTTGTGAAGGTGTATACTCCCGGGTGGGACAATCATATGGGGAATGAGAGACCGTTGGTTGGAGTGTTGTTGAGGTTTGAATGATTGTAGTGCTGCTAAGGTTTGGTACCTTAGCCTAGACCATGTGGATAAGGATTGTGGATCATGGCTATCTTGGGAATCCATCACCCCGATGGAGTCATATCCCTTCTCAGGGGTGGAAGGTCTTCTCAATCAAAAGGTAAGTACAATTCTCTATTTATTGTATGTTGTGTATGTTGTATACAATTATAATGTTATTAAAATTGTTTGTATATACATATATATACATTGTATATATGCTTGCATTACTGCATCCATGACTGTACATAATGTGTTTCATATTTCATTACTTAAGAAATATATATACCTGATGCTAATCATGTTATCGATTGGAATGTGATTCAGGTGGAACAAGAAGGTGTCCTGCAAGTGCATCCTGTGTGCATATTGGACAGGAAAAGAAAATAGCTCTGGAATTGAGCTATAGGGATTGTAAAGTTTCAGTGGACTTGGTATGGTCCTAAGGATGCAACATGGCAGCATGAAGATGTTATGCAGGCAGAGTACCCGCATCTTTTTGAAAATTTTGAAAAGCTTGCAAATGCAGTGTAAAGTTGCACTAAGGACAGTGCAAAAATAAGGGGAGGGGATTGTAATGTCCCCAAGGTCGAGCCTTGTTGTAAATCATATTTAAAAAGTACAAATATTTCACTATGAATTGTAATTATGTTTTATAGGCTAATGAGGAAATTTTATATAAGCTGGTGGGATTATGTGTTATTAGGCCAGGGAGCCTAAGTGTTGAAGGCGAGGAGCCTAATTTTTGTAGATGGAATTATGCACAGTATTAATACATAACATCTCTGCATGTGGACCAACCAGGATGAATGACTGATGGGGGACTAAGAATACAAAAATCCTTGGTAAGAGAGAGGGGGTAGAGAGGTAGGAAGAGGGGCGAAGCTGAGGGGGATTAAACCCTTGAGAATAATATTAAATTATTATTCTAAAAATGATGTGTGAAACATGTTTCCTTGATCCCAAATCCATGGAAGGGGGAACGTGTGCCTAAAAGCGCACACCAGTTGATGAAGCGAATGCAACCTCATGGGAAACATGTGTCGGCCCAGGAACATGCAATTTAACCCAGGAAGTGAGCCATGTTGGGGTTCGTTGGTCATTCCTCCATCCATCACCTGAATCGGGGAGTCCATTCTCAATCCTCCGTCGGAATTGGGGGGTGTCCATGAGCGACCTCTATTTGGTTTTCATACTCAGATCCATCACCTAAACCATGTGAAGTCTCTATTTGAATCTCTCTGTACCCTTACGCATTTCCAAAACCAGAACCAAGAAGCTATCATGTGTTTCCGATTGAGAAAACCAAAGTGTCTTGTAATTGTTGAGCCTTGTTATGTTGAAGCGTCTCTCTATCACCTATTTTGGAAAACCTGTGTTTGTTGTCCCAGTTGACTGTGGCGGCCATGCAGTTCTTGGTTGGGTGTGGTTTTTTGTTGTTGTATGTTCGTTGCTGAGCCTTGTTGTTTTGTTTTCTTTGTATGGGAATTAGATTAAGGAAACTGATTGTCTGACCTATGCGTAACCTCTCTCCAGGTGAGGGAGGTGACTATTGTTGAAGAGGCATGTTTTACCAAGCATGTGAGAAACTCTCTCTAGGAGAGAGAGTGTGTGGAGGAAGGAGAGAGCTCCTGGAAGGAACCCTATAGCTTCCATAGAGCTCGAAGATTTCCGATCCGGTCTGTTGTTGAAGTCTAAGGCAAGGGAGGTTAGTAGTGGAAGGACTATCTAGGTGACAATGAAGGTGTATACTCCTAGGGTGGGACAGGAATGTGGGGAAGGAGAGTATATGGGTAGTGAGCATAAGTTATTCTTGGGAGAGAATCCTCCTTCTTTTACGTGTATTCTTCCTGTAAACCTTACCTAGCGTAGGATTCCTTTCACGGTGGAGCTTAGTCCCATCTCAGGGGTGAATTAGTGCTAAGAGTGATGAGCAACATGGTCTAAGGCTGGGAGGTTCGTGGAAGGTCTACACGCAATTGGTGGTGTGTGACAGTTGCAAAGATAAGTGTGACTATGTTTTGTAATTATGTAATTAACTAAATTTTGTAACAACCCTAATTGGATACATGTTTAAAGATTATAAAGTAAAATTAATTAAAGGAAATTAATTATGGTTAACTAAGTAATAATTCAAACTACAGATCACATTTAATGACCTGTGAAATAAAATTAAAAGATCAATGAAAAATGATATAAAAATGGTGGCGTATGCAAAAAGGGATAGGTAGCCTATTCCTAACTGTGCTCTTTCCTGTTATGGGCCATTGCCTTTAGATCACTGTTGATTGGCCGGATGGGAGATCAAGATAAAACATTAACTCTTGACGAAGGATGGAGGATGGAGGGTGGTTGAAGGAGTAAGTGCGTGAGTCGGTAGGGAGGAATAAGGGAGGGGAAGA
This sequence comes from Picea glauca, assembly GCA_000966675.3. Classification (NCBI taxonomy): domain Eukaryota; kingdom Viridiplantae; phylum Streptophyta; class Pinopsida; order Pinales; family Pinaceae; genus Picea; species Picea glauca. Next base: position 56,215 of record JZKD02S1923308.1, read on the forward strand.
GGGGGATGTGCGCACCATTCGATGGGGATGGATGCTACGGACTATGTGGCATGAGAACTATTGTCTTTTGCCATGAGCAGAGATTTTGCATTTGCTGTGAGCAGCGATTTTCTAAGCACTGTGGTATTGGCTATGAACCTGTGATATTTTGTGGACTGTTGGCTTGCTGTGAGCAAGGAACAGAGTGTTCTGGACTATGAATTTTATCAAGGGAGGCACCGAGTTGCTGTAGGTTTTGGGCACGGAGGGCCAAAATATTCGTAGATATCCTGGAGCTAGGTAGTTTTCCTAGTTGGCAAGGAGGAAAGTAGTTTTGGGCAGTTATTTTCTTGTTTGTGGCAGGGTTGATCTATGTAGCAGGGGGCAGAAAGGTAGCAGCAAAGCAAAGAGGCAACAAAAATTAGCATAAGATCCAGGTACTTGTTAAGTTATGTATTTATTTCATACTGTAAATAATTTAGTATTTACTGATAAATCCAAGTTACTGAAGTTGTTGTTATAAAAGTCAATATCATGTTATGAAGTTTTGTTTCAGTTTACTTTCTTAAAATGTATAGGAAACTTAATGACCTTTAGTAATATATGGGCATTACATATGGTATCAGAGCATCTTAGTTCGAAATCTGGGCCTAAGGGCCAAAATCCCAAACAATTAACTCCAGCCACGTTTAACCTATAGGAAACACACGTTCAGATTGACTAAATAGGATTGATATAGTGTGGTATCCAAACTGTTAAGCATGAAATGAGAACTAATAACTTAATTTTATTTGAGCAATGCTTGTCAATGAAGTTTCGGGTAGAATAGACACCCGAAATCGATAAAAATGTTGTGGGAAACTTCTGTCTAAGGCTTGAAGTTGGTAAGAATTAATAACTACATGAAATGTACCAAATAAAATGAAAAGGACATTTGCAGGACCTTGAGAAGGCCTACTTCATTCCAAACTTACCTTAATGAGGAACTGCCAATGCGCAGTCGGACAAAGAAAATTTAGAAGACTTGTATTGCATGGGAACAGTGTAAACTGGTTGCCTGTATTAACCTTGGTGAATTTTAAATAATGTAAAATCTCTTGAACAATAGACCAATATAAATGTTAAACCGTGCCAAGGGAACAGGCTATTACGTGGGAGAACGGATCTGAGCCGTCAGATCTCACATAGAAATCCCGTTAGCTGTTAGATCACCAGAAGTTGTGCATGGTTTAAGCCCTAATGTGCAGAGGGGGAGCCCACAGAAAAGGAGACCGACAGTCGTAGGATCTCACATAGAAAAATCGTCAGCCGTAGGATCGAGAAGACATGCATGGAGTTTTAGCCTCTGGAGGGGGAGCGTGTAGGAGAAATGATCTGAGCCATCTGATCCTAGATCACGGCCTCGAAAACCGTCAGATCTGTGGAAGTTGCACGACGTTTAGCAGTCAGGATATTGGCCATCGGGAAATCGGAGTTCTCTAGGTCATGTGCATTGGGACACCAATCACCGCGATATCCCGATGGGGATCTGGACCGTCCGTTGGGTGAGGACACATGGCGGTGATCAGCGCCATCGGCGTTGGTGCATCGGGAAATCGGAGTTCTCGAGGACAAGGAATTTAGGACATCGTAAGTCCTAAAACCCCGAGAGTAAATCCGGACCGTCCATCTACAAGGACAGGTGGCAGAGGATTGGGCGCCGTCGGAGTTTTGTTCATCGGAGAATTGGGGATTCCGGTGACAAGCAGTTTATGCATTGAGAATTCACAATCCGCGATATCCCGACGGGAGTTTTGAACCGTCCATCAGCGAGGACGCATGGCGAGAGATCCTGAAGAGTTGGGGTTCGACATATCAGAGTTTCTGGAGTCGTGAAACTCTTGCACAATGGAATCACGATACGCGATTTACCAATACAATCAGGGCTGTCCATCTGAGGGACAAGTGGCAACCATCAAGAACCATCGGTGGTTGGCCCCATCAGGAATCGATGTATCGAGGATTTCGTGGACACGAAACCCTTGCATTACGAAACCACGATATGTGAATTCTCGACACCGTCATAGCCGTTGATCTAAGGGACGTGTGTTCGAGGATCTGAAAGAGTTCGAGATTTCGGCATTTCAGGTTTCCCGCATACGAAGGAATCACAACAGGATAAGTCGCGAAACCCCGAAATGCGATGGGTCCCATAACCATAGCGTTTAAGTGAGGACAGGTGTCGAAAGGCCCAACCTTGCCAGGAGTTAGTGACAGGTGGCATCGGAGATTGGAGGATCGGGGATCCTGAGGACGTAAGTCCTACACCTTTCAGTTTCGCAAAGTCCGAAATCCAAATAAGGGATAAGACTGCGGTCACAAGACGAGGTCATGTGGATCACGAGCATATATTAAAAGGGCTAATGCACTAGGAGCTCATCGGGGATCGGGGGATCGAGAATCCTAAGGACGTGCATGCATTGACATCACAAATGCCAAAACCCTGAATCCCGATAGGGTGATACAAGGCCACGGTCAGGGTGATACAAGGCCATGGTCACGGAAGCAGGTCATTTGGACCAAGCTCGTAGAGAAGGGGCTAACGAATAAGAGAACCCATCGGGAAAGTTAAGCACTCAATCCCAATAGGAAGGTATATGGTAATGGTCATGTGAGCATGGTCACATAGACCAAGGTATAGTCAGTAAGGGGCTAGCTCTTAGAAACTGAGCCCATCGCGAATTGGGAATTGGAGAGGTAAGGGGATCATGATAGCGAAAAGTCTGAAACCCCGAACTCTGATACAGAGTCGAGAATATGTCACGGTAGGTGCAGAGGCCGTGACGAGGGAAGATAAGGCCTATGGATTGGGACATTCGATAGTGAATCCCGGGAGAATCTAAAGGGGTCGATTCGGCTCAAATGAGTGGAATGTGAATGATCATGTATACCCATAAAACTAGATATATTTACACGTATAACAACATACATGCACAGACGAATAAATTTATATAGATAAACGATATAAATTGAAAGAAAAATACCAAAATTTGTACGGAGTGAGAATTACAGGCAAATCATTTTGTCCGAAAGAGGAAATCACCATTCATTACCATAGCGTAAGGATGGTTGGTGCAATTTCTTAATTCGAATAACCCCACGTTCTTGATGAAGGTACTGAAACTGTGCACAACTAGTAGACTGAATCGTACCTCTTACCATAGTTGAGGGCGAGCTCCACAATGTGTACAGATAGGGGGTTGATTCCCAATATTTTAGAGAGACTGGATTGTAGGTCTTGGATCTTGTCAGTGGCCACCTCAATATAATCGGTTTCTGCAAAACGAATCAGAGCATATACAGCATTAACCAGTGCTAGTGAAGTGCTCAGAACGATGGTGAGGATGTGAGCCATGGAAAGGGAGATTATGGAAACCTCTGAGCAGAGCAGAGGCAGAGCTATGACGGAAAAAGATTGATGCGAGGCAAGTCCCAACGGATGAGAAAGTGGGACAAAGGAAGGATGTGTAGAGAATTGAAAGGCTGACAGATGTAAAAATTGGTGCTAGGTACGAGGGAGCTTATGAAAGCCGGACAAGCATGTGGAACCCATGCGTGCACGAACCCTGGGGTATACACCCAATTATTGTATATATATAATATGAAGTGTTAAAAATAATTCAAGTAAATACAAATAAAGGTCATATTAATTAAATTAATAAAAGGATAAATAGGCTGAATTCATGTAATATGATTTTAAATTAATCATTTTAATAAGAGTAAGGTTAATCTGTCTTAAGGTTGATTAATGATGTTGAGGCTCAGACAAGCGGGAAGGAGGTGGCATATGCACTAGGAAGGGACGAGTGAAGCACAAGGTTAATAGGATAAGGGACCCAATAATCCTTCTCGCAAGGTTAAAGAAACCAATCTTAGACGCTTCAACATAACCCAAACCTAGCCAATTCCCCTGATGGAGTAATGTCTGTTTACAGACAAGTAAAGAAAATTTACGCCTAACCCTGTTTCTAAGTTTAAGTAGCACCAATTTGAAACATCCTTTAACTCACCCGGATAACTTTGGGATGATCCAGGTTAAGTCATACAAGATGGCTAGGACTCGAAAGGGTCAAGGAAGAGGAGCATCGTCATGGGCACCGCCGACACCACCAACACCACCACCACCATCGCCTGAACTAGCCCTCATACTGCGCTCGTTGGAGGCCATTAACGAAACTTTAAAGGGGCGCCAACCAGCAGGGACTGAAGTGGAACCCCCACCATATGGAATGGGTAATCCAGAAGCATCAAGGAACTCAAGGGGAGAATTTCCACCTGAAGACATCACAAGAGAGTTGCAGAAGATCAAACTTTCGGAGTTTTTCAGGGGTCGCGCTAGTGAACGTGCGAAAGCATGGTTGGAAGGCATGACCAGGTGTTTTTCCTTAAGGGACTATGCATCCAATTCAAAATCAAAGATTGCAATTTTCCAGTTAAGAGATAGCGCTTTGAACTGGTGGGGCAACTTAGAAAGAGAACTACACCTTACCCCAAACACAGTATCTTGGGAACTCTTCGAGGAGAGGTTCCGAAGGAAATATCTGCCAGCTTACTACGAGGAACAACAAGTAGGGGCATTTCATGCCTTAGTACAAGGAAATAAGACTGTGGAAGAATATGAGATCAGGTTTATGGAACTGGTCAAGTATGTTTCGTATATGGACAGTGACCAGCGACAGGCAGAGCGCTTCGTTTATGGATTGAACCCGAAGATAAGAGCTATCGTGCGGATGTGGAAACCGTCTTCCGTAGCGGAGGCGGTAGAAAGTGCGTGTTACGTGGAAGACAACATGAACTTAATAGGGGATACAAGGTCGACATTTCCACATCACTCTGGATTCATAAGAAATACCCCGAGGACATATCCTAGGGGAGGGGGCTCAAGGCCACCACCTTATGGTAATAGATTCGTGCCAAGGACAGTAGCTGCAGGGATTTCAATGGCAACTAGTGCAACATCTCATTCATTTCCAATGGTGCAAACAGGTCCACGACCATCTCAAGTAACATCTAGTAGGGGCAGGGGTTCCAGGGGAAGGAACTCGTTTAGGAATCAGTCACATAATAGTGCACCGGTTCAGTCTCGTATTTCCTGTTGGAGATGCGAAAGACCCCATTACGAACGGGACTATCCAGATTTACAATTAGGGTTTGTGCATAGAGAAGGAAAGGCACCAATGGGGAGGTCAAATAGAAACCATCAGATTTACGCAGCAGTTAACAACCGCCAGGCCGAACATCAATCCACAGTAGTAAAATCCTCAGGTATGTTAAATCATGTTAATGTTAAGATTTTGTTTGATTCTGGTGCGACAGATAGTTTCATTTCACCATCTGCATTAGAAATGAGTGGGTTGGCATCCTATGAGCATGATGACTTTAAGTAAGTCGAGATGGCTTCGGGGAAGAAACAAGTTGTAGGACCTAGTGTCAATAATTGTATAGTAGACCTAGGAGTGTGCACTACCAGGTTGAAGATATACGTCACTACTCTTGGGGCATATGAATTAATCATTGGAATGGATTGGTTAGCATCTCATCGAGCTTTGATAGATTGCTTCACAAAGAAGGTGCTTTGTGTCAATGATGAAGGAAAACTGATAGAGATTCAGGGTGTACAGAGAAAAGTGTCCTTACGCTTTATATCAACTATGAAGTTCAAGTGATGCTTGAGACAAGGTTGTCGACTTTATGTAGTGGAAGCAGTGAATGAAAGGAAGGGACCCTCATTGGGTCAGTACCCAGTATTGTCAGAATTTCAGGATGTTTTTCCAAACAAGTTACCAGGATTACCTTCTGAGAGGGAGCTTGATTTTACCATTGAGCTAAAACCTGGTGCAGAACCAATATCCAAGACTCTGTATCGAATGACAGCGCTGGAACTTTGTGAATTGCAAATGAAGTTAAATGAGTTACTAGACTTGGGGCTAGTAAGGCTCAGTGTCTCACCTTGGGGCGCACCGATAATTTTTGTAAAGAAGAAGGATGGATCCTTATGACTGTGTATAGACTACAGAGACTTGAACTGTGCTACAGTGAAAAATAGGTACCCAATGTCGTGAATAGATGACCCCTTCGATCATATGAAAGGAGCAGCAGTATTCTCAAAGATCGATTTGCGATCTGGATATCATCAGTTAAGGATTAAGGAAGGTGATATCCCAAAAACTGCCTTTCGAACTCGGTTTGGACATTACGAGTTTGTTGTAGTACCTTTCGGATTGACCAATGCACCAGCAGTATTCATGAGCCTCATGAACGGCATATTCTGGAAGTACTTAGATCATTTTGTATAAGTTTTTCTGTATGACATTCTCATCTATTCCAGGAATGAAAGAGAACACGAGGAACACTTGCGAATAGTGTTCTCTTGCCTTAGGGAGAACAAATTGTATGGGAAGCTGTCAAAATGTTCCTTCTTCCAGAAAGAAATCCACTATTTAGGTCATATCATTTCAGGCGAAGGAATCTCGGTGGACCCAGAAAAGGTAAAGGCCATTATGGAATGGCCAATGCCGAATAATGCACATGAGGTGAGAAGCTTCATGGGGCCAGCAGGTTATTACTGGAGATTTGTGGAAGGATTCTCAAAAATAGGGAAACCCATCACCACTTTGCAATGAAAGGGGGTTAGGTATGAATGGACAAAAGAATGTGATAGTGCATTCAAGGAGCTTAAGAGATTATTAACTAGTGCGGCAATTCTACGAGTGCCAGATATGGAAAAGGACTTCATGGTCTGCACGGATGCCTCGAAACAAGGATTGGGGGCCGTGCTAATGCAAGATGGAGGAGTGGTAGCTTATGCATCAAGGAAGTTGAAGAAGCATGAAGAGTTATACGCGACCCATGATTTAGAGTTGGCAGTTGTGATGCTAGCTCTGAAACTTTGGAGGCACTATCTTGTGGGGTGAAATTTTGAACTCAAAACGGACCATCAAAGCTTAAAACATCTCTTCACTCAAAGAGACCTAAATTCCAGGCAAAGGCGATGGAGTGAGTTTATGAGTGAGTATGATTTTGGTATTTCATACATAAAGGGAAAGGAAAATGTGGTCGCAGATGCCTTGAGTAGGAGACCACGTATCTTTTCCTTGGTGGCCTTAAAGGTTAGTCTGAGAGAACATGTGTTGGCACAACTACTAGGAGATAGTTGGTATTTAATGGTTACTTCAAATCTCCAGAACAGGAGATAGTTAGAACCAAAGTATGAAGGATATAATATAGAAACAGACGGGCTGTTAAGATATCAAGGAAGGATGTATATCCCGGAGAATGGGGATATTAGAAGCATCGTACTGAAGGAAGCCCATAGATCACTTTATTATGCGCATCCGGGTGTGAAGAATATGTACACAGAGATGAAGAAACTCTTCTTTTGGGTAGGCATGAAGCGCGATGTAGTCCATTTCGTCGCCAGATGCCTAGAGTGTCAACAAGTGAAGGCCAATCAACATCACCCGGCAGGCCTCCTACAACCACATGATGTTCCTATGTCCAAATGGGAAGTCATCTCAATGGATTTTGTTGTAGGGTTGCCACTCACATCTCATAGACACAATGCCATTCTTGTGATAGTGGATAAGTTAACCAAGAGTGCTCATTTCGTTCCGGTTAGAGACACTTACGATGTTACTGATGTGGCATGAGTGTTCATAAGCGAGGTTATCCGTTTGCACGGGATACCAAAGAAGATTATTTCAAATAAGGACTCTAGATTCACTTCTAGATTTTGGACAAGTCTACAGTTAGCATTGGGAACTCAATTGAACTTAAGCACAACTTATCATCCTAAAACAGATGGGAAAAATGAGAGAGTAAATCAAGTCATGGAAGACATGCTTAGGATGTATGTAATGGATAATCAAACCCAGTGGGAGAAGCACCTACCTTTGGTAGAGTTTGCCTACAATAACAGTTATCATAGTTCCATCGGAATGCCACCATACGAAGCTTTGTATGGAAGGCCATGCAGAACACCACTGAGTTGGGATAGACTAGAAGACCGAGTAACAGTTGGGACATAATTGATTCAGGAAATGGAGGAACAGGTGATTCAGATCAGGCAGAGACTAAAGGAAGCTTAGGATAGACAGAAAAGTTATGCAGATGCACACAGGACCGACCGAATTTATGAAGTGGGGGACCAATTTTTCATCCGTATCAGGCCTAATAAGAGTACCATATGGTTCAGGAAGGGGACAAAGTTGTCACCACGGTTTATTGGGCCATTTAGGGTCCAAGAGAAAATTGGAACCGTTTTCTATCGTCTCGTACTGCCACCCCACTTGCATAAAACTCATAATGTATTTCATGTATCTATTTTACGTCATTATGTTGTTGATGAATAACATAAACTAAATTGGAAAGAATTGTAGGTATCGGACGTGGGAACCCTCACGGTCGAACCGTTACGCATATTGGACCGTAGAGTCCGATAGCTTAGAAACCATTTGGTAGACCAAGTTCAGGTCCAGTGGGACAATTATAGTCCCTGATCTGCTACTTGGGAGGACGCCGAGACACTATGGTGAGATTATCCATCACTATTTTGACCACCTCGAGAATGTGTTTCTCGAAGGACGGGTGTAGGTAACACCACCTTTTGACTTAGACGACCAGGATTACCTGAGGCCTATACACTTTATTTCCTAGTCACAGTGAAACTATTAAGTGATATATTTAAACTTTAAACTTATGAACAGTAATGAATGTTTAAGCATTATTGATGATGATGCATGTAATGCGATCTATTATGTGAATGAAAATTTTATGAATGTTTAAATGCTATTGATGATGATGTATATGATGCGACATATTGTGAGAAAGATAAATTGTGGAATGTTTAAATACCATTAGAATGATGTTGGATACGATGAAACCTATTTTGGTAAATGATAATCTTGTGAATGTGTAAAGAGTATGAATTACGGGATGTTGTGAAATCTAATTCAAATTGGAAAACTTTGATGTTAATGTATTGGTACGGGATACCAAATTGAAATGAGGAAAGTATGCAATTATATGATGATAATGCATAGAAATA
>JZKD02S1923319.1:10388-21604 GCA_000966675.3 Picea glauca
TTTTTTTTTTATGTCATTTTATATTTATATTTTTATTAGTGTTATTCATATATGTATTTATATAAATATCTTGGAGTGACTAATTATAATTTATTTATTTTTAATATGTTATTTAGTGCATAATAGTGCACTCCTAATTTTTTTATTATATAGTTTTAATTCATGATAGTGCATGATTTATTTATATGGATTGTATCATTTTATATTTTTAATTATGTCATTTTATATTTTTTATTTCATTGGTGTTATTAGTCCCTGTCGTAGGCGTAGAGGGACTATAGCAATCGATAAATCGTTGACTTTATATTAGTCTATCATTTGACCACAAATATTTCCATATTATCTATTGTTGGAACTAGAGAACTGAAAACATCAATTTTTATATAAAAAAAAGTACTATATTTGTCATGATATGATTGGACAAGGGATTGGAGGTCTTATTGCCGACTTTGCTATTCCCAATGTTATATATGTTGGCATATCCAAAGTATTTGATCGTATATGGTCTTTTTGAAACATATATTTTGTTATGCATTCGTCGATGGTGGATTAATGCTAGCTTTAATTCGAATGTCTGGTTTAACATTTTATGCTAGGTAAATTTATGGCAATGTTTGATATGGTGGCATATCCAAAGTTTGGCTTTCCAAAACATTCTGTGGTGTTTGAACTATTGTTACAAAAATAATAATCTTTCTTTTTGGGATACGTCAGAGTCTTGCCACATTGAATTTTTTTCTTAAATGTTTATAGTGCATTTCTGACAGACTGAAATGTTTACCTAACATGCTTGGTAGTGTTGAATGGTTACTTAACAAGCTTGTTACAAGACATTTTCTTCTGTTTTTAAAATTTTTATGCTCCAACGATGTTGTTGGTTCGGTGGTCCATGCTTGCTTTTTGCATGCCACTGATTTTTTATTTGCATGTTGTCCTTGTTCTTGCTTTCCTGTTCGTGTTGTTGCAGTTTGGACGTTTGGGTTTCTGCAATCACGATTGGAACAACATCGTTCTCAGGGCAGTGGTTGCGGCTTGCTTCTTTCTTCGTTGCATGTTGTTTATTGTTGCTTGATTCGACTTAGAAGGGTACCGGTCCTACGCCTGCAGTTGGGCCTTTTAGTGCTTCTTAGCTGGGTTCTTGTTTGGTGCTTGTTCTTGTTTGCCCAGGGTTTGTAAATGTTGGGATGATGCATCTGCGGTTGGATCTTTGGTTACATTTTTTTTTTGCACTGCAGTTTGCATAGAATACTATTAAGATAAAATAACAGACTAAAGAATTGCAGGCGATGTAAATTGCATCTGTTACGCGTTGATGCAAAGTTTGTTGGACTCAAAATATATTTCATAGCTACCAATGCTTTTTACATGGATTCTGTGTTACTATGGTTTTATAATTATGACAATGTCTTTTGTTGTGTGGGAGATATAGTTGTTCTCTCCCTTTTACTTTCTTGTTGTAAACTGCATTTGATTCTAGTGTTTCGCGTTTATGTGGTCATTCCGAGCAACCGTCGTTCGATTGCATAGTTGGCCAGTTTTATGGACGCGGCTTCGCGAATATGTTCTATCAGACCATGACAGGTCCTGTTCGGTGTATACATTAGCTTTCCCGAATTAGTTTTATTTAAAAGAAGGCCTCCTGGGAAGAAGAGAATGGAATTTATGAAATTATAGGTTTCCTAGACCGCAGCGCTGTCATCCCATACTTGGCCATTTTTTGCATCACAGGTTGACGGGGTAGGCGACTGAAAATTGACAATCGGAGAGTTTCGCGATATACAAATTGACAATCGGTCAGCAGGGAGAGTTCCATGATCATTCTGACTGACCATAGTTGGGTTCTATACTTAGCAAGTTTTATGGACGCACCTTCATGGATAGGTTGTATCGAACTATGGTGTATACATTAACATTTCCGAATTAGTTTTCTTTAACAATAGGGCTCCTGGACATAAAAAAATGAAATTTATCAAATTATAGGTTTCCTGGACAGCATAGATTAAACATAGGAAATATGTAATTTTATAGAGTAGATATATACAGCCCGCACGGAGCCGTCATCCCATACTTAATCAATTTTTACATCGCGGGTTGTCAGGGTAGGAGACTAAAAATTGACAATCAGAGAGTTCGGTGATATACAAATTGACAATCAGACTTGCAGACTATGTGAATTTGAAGGTCGTCATGTCCAAAAAAGTTAACATTGTCGAAATAGTTTACTTTACGTGCATTTTACATACCCTGGTGAACAAAAAACACACAAAAAAAATAGTATGCATTTTTTGGATCGCGGGTTCTTGGGATGGTGGGATCTAGGTTCGGTCCATGTTGTTCCATGTCCTACAAATAGCACAGACAGTTCCGCAATATACAAAATGAAAATCGGGCTTGCGGACTACTTGAATTTCAAGGGCTCGTGTAAACAACTATCATTCTCAAATTACTTTTCTTTGCGTACGTTTTACATACGCTCGTCAACAAAAGCAGAACAATTACTTTTCTTTGCGTACGTTTTACATACGCTCGTCAACAAAAGCAGAACAATAGTAGTAATGTCTGTTACATAGGGCTCCATCCCCACTACCTTTAGCGCTTCCCAATACACATTAAATATGCTTTGAAAAGTTAGAACTGAGCAGACAGGTTCGAAAAGATGGGCTTTAATAACTAGAAATCTCGAGGACATCTCCAATTAAAATGAATAGACAGGGAAATATTATGGGATCTGGTAATTTCTTTTTACCTGCATTTTTAATTTGCGAAATTATTATTATTTATTTTTTTTGCTTGTGCAGTTTTAGTTTTCTTCAAAGCTTCAACATAGTTCACGAACGTGTCAGCCACAAAGACCTTGATGCCATGTCCCTCTTTAATATTGTGCATTTCGAAATGATGGGCTTCAATAACTGGAGGACATCTCCCATTAAAATGAATAGACAGGCGAATATTATGGGATCTGGTAATTTCTTTTTGCCTGCATTTTGAATTTGTGAAATACCTTTTTTTTTTTTTTTTTGCTTGTGCAATTTTAGTTTTCTTAAAAGATTAAGCAAAGTTCACGAACGTGTCATCTACATAGGCCTTGACGTCATGGCCCTCTTTAATATTGTGCATATCTTAGATGTCAGATTTCAAAATTTGCTCAGATATGGAAATTTTAATACGTGTTGGTAGTCACTATTGAGCGTACATATTCAAAAAGATTGGCATTAATAAGTGAAAATATCGAGAACATCTGCCATTAAAATGAATCAACAAAAAATCTATGGAAGACCATCCAACCTTGCTTTTAAATACTTATTTCCATTTTTCTCTATGATCAAAGAGTTGCGCTTTAGGGTGCCTTTATTCTAATGTTCCTGGTCATGCACATGTAAGACAACTTAGAGATGCGATTGGCGAGCATATGAAATAATAGAGACTGGTTTTATGTGATGTGAGCTTTGAGTAAAAAGAAACTCTGTTATACAAAGAGAAACTCAGAGAGGACGAAAAAAACAGAACAAGTATGTTCTGGTTGGTGTTCTCCCTGTGTTCGAAGCTTTGGTTTGTTGAAAAGGCTGCCTGGAGATTTGTTGGTTGAACTTCTTTGTTTTATTTCTAGGAATTGTAATGGATTTTGAGGTCAGGTGCAAAATAGTTCTTCGTTTAAGTATATAGCTTCTTCCAACAACATAGATTTGACAACTGTATCGATTTGTACAGATTGCACAAGTATTTGTCTACCTCGGAGGAGGGTAGCAGAAACTATATGGGTGGATAAAATGACATATTATCACTACAAAAGTTTCTATTTGATAGTATGATGACCTGCATGTAGGTCTGGTAGCCGACTTGACAGAAAGCTATGTTCTTTGTGAAAGTTTGTTCGGTTTCCTTTGGATGTAGTTGTAGACTCTGCATATTTGGCGTCACCTCTGAACATTCCAGACCTTTCTGTGGGCCGCCATATCTCCACGACTATGAAGAAAGATATATTCTGATGTGATCTGCACTATTTGATACACTTGCCAGACCTGTTTTGGTGCATTCTGCAGCATTTGATGCACTTGCCACACCTCTATTGCCCGAAGAAGTTATGTACCTCAACAAAGTTGCTTTTTGCATCTAGGTTGGACGTTCCTTCCAATTTACTGTAATAAAGCAAAGAAGTTCCACATACAAATCCTCAGGCAGGCTTCTCAACCAAACAGACGATCGAATATAGGGAGAATACCAGTCACTACGTACTTGAATTATTTTCCGTTGCTTTAGTTGTTGTGACATAAAATGATTCCTTCCACTTTGAAATCAGCCTAAATGGAATTTGTAAGTTGTCTCGAATGTCAAGGGTCAGGAACAATGCAAGGAGAGCACCTTAAACCCCAGCTTTTCGACAGCAGAGGGAAATTAATACTTGACAAAGAATGGAATGTTGAATAAACATGCATTGTAAGCAGGCCATATCTGGAAGAGAGAAGATATTCAAAAAAGTGTGATAGATGTAATTGGCAACACCGATTAAGTACAAAACTGTGAAGAAGCTTCATCAATGTACATATTTTAAATTGGTCGACGGTAGGCGAAATCACAATCGTTGTCGAAAATAGCCTTGGCTGTATTTTGTAACCCACCTTATTTGAATATAGAATAATTTCGGTTTATTTTGTAACAGTATTTTCCAATTTCTGGTATTTTTTTTAATTGTATTTTGTACCTTCTTCCCCTGTGTCGTTAAACATGAAGCACAAGGTTTTGTTTCTGTTGCCCACTACTTCAATCTAAATAAAACCCGGTCTGTTCTTTGTTTACATTTTACATGTAAGAATAATTTTTCATAGGCCATACTTATGTGGTGGCGACCCTGTATTTAAAGAAAGAAATTGGAGGACCTGTCCTGCTCCCATTCTTCGGGTTTCGTGAATAGAATTAATAATGAGTAACGACAAAGCGACTGAACTATTGACGCAATGTTTCTGTGAAGTATGTTGGATATATTGCAGCTTCTTCTATTTGCTAATATCCGTGCATATATACCAATATCATTATTATTGGAATAAATACAAAAACACTTCCTCTTCGGCAAAGCTTAGGCAATTATGTTTGGGTTTGTGGTATTAAACAACTATGTCCATTGTTCCATCATATACATCTTCCATCCTAAGAACTTCCGTAATCTGCAATTTATGCTTTAATTACTTAAAAGTCACACCAAATTTTGATTGCATTTAATTTAATTTAGATATTGATGTTTATGGAGAGCCGACGTTTACTTATCTCATTGCAACAAATACAAGATGAATAGATGATAAGGAGTTTATGTCGTTGAGACCACAATGCAAATTCATGTTTCTCGTTGCACTATGTACATGTTGCAGTCAAAATTTTTGAGGTTTCAACGAAATTTGCGAGTCAAAAAGCATCTTGCTGATTGGGAGATCATTTGCATTTGAAACAACCAATCCATTAATATATATTACTATGAATATTATTCAGATAAATATGAAAACTTTGTTCATTGATAGATTCTAGTATGAAAAATATTGAAATAAATATCATAACTTTGTCTTGGCCAATACTTTCCCAGTTATCTGGGAGTTATCTAGGCACCAAGCCCCTGGTTCGTGATACCCAGCACCTATGTCCCCCGTTTCGTCATATACATGTTGCAGCGAAACAACATCAATGATTTGTTCCTTTCCATACTTAGCCAATTTTATGCCAGCCACTGCGGGACCGACGCTTGCGAACCCAACTGCTTATCGTTCTGCAATATACATCTTGCACTGAAAAGATCCGTGATCTACAATTTCACCATGGGTTCCTCGTACACATTGACTTCGTTCAAAGTATCTGTTGTTTCTTTCCATCCCTAGCAACTTCACATCCTCTTCCTGATATACATCAACAATGCTCTTACTAGTGACAAGTGGACAAAGTGGTACGAAAGATACCTCCATGATCTGCAATTCATTCTTTAACATCTTCGTCTATATCCTCGCACGACCGATCCGACCGAGCGTTGTTCCTTTCCATACTTAGCCAACTTTATGCCCGCCGCCGCGGGGCCGACACTTGCGAACCTTGTTGTTCTTTTGCGAGATACTTAGTTCTTTTTCCCTTATCTTGTTCCCGTATATTATCTACAATTCCACTACCAACACCTCCGTCCTTTTTCCGTTATTCTCTTCCCATGTATTATGGGACTATAAAATATGGACATGATATTCTATAAAGCACGCACAAATTACGCATTCCATACCTAGAGACATTTTCGATCGTGGGTTCTCGGGCGCGCAGGCGAGCTCAAAAATGGGGCTCCATTGTTCCGTAGCCTACAAATAGCACCCAAAATTACGTGATATACAAATTGACAAGCGAATCTATGGACTAGCTGAGTTAACATTGCACTTCTATTGTTCTGTGTCCTCCAAACAACACTCCCAGTTCTGCGATATAGAAATTGACACACAGAATGCAGATTGCCATTGTTTACGGATGCCAATCCCTATGAACTATCTAACAGTATCTAAAAATTTATTTAGAATACTAAATTAGCACTTATTAGTGACAACTGAACATAGAGGTACGAAACAGTTGGAATTGCACTCTCTGCAATATACAAATTGACTACCGGACATCGTTCGCTCTTCTGCCTTACAGATTATGCATTCAAATGTTCGGAGCAATAAAATTAGAAGGTCTGGGCCTCGCCTCCTCTGCGGATACCTTCTCAACCTGTTTTGGATCCTCCTTTTGGTAGGTTCACGAAATATGCATCTCCAACATTGGTGGGTTGGCATATATTTATATCCATCTATATAATCAAACGACAAATCCGACCAACCGTTGTTGCTTTCGATACTTGGCCAATTTTATGTCCACGGTTGTTGTGTTGGGACTAATTTCAGTTCCATATATATTTCAGTTACAAATAACACCCAAAATTCCGCGATATACAAATTGACAAGCGGAGCTGCGGATTGGCTGACTCGACATTGCACTTCTATTGTTCTTTGTCCTCCAAATAGTCCTTCAAGTTCCGCGATATACAAATTCACACAAGGAATGCAAGGCTGGCGTGGTGGAGATTGCCATTGTTTACGGATACTAATCCCTATGAAGTATTTAACATAATCTAAAATATTATTTTCAATACTAAATTACCTCTTAGTAGTGACAACTGGACACAGGTGTGAAACAGGTGGCATCACACCCTGCGCAATATACAAATTGACTACTGGGTTTCGACACTGTCTGCTCTTCCGTGTTACAAATTATGCATTCAAATTATTTACTTCGGTCCTTCGTAATATACAAATTGACTACCGGGATCCCATCTTGTATTCAAAATTTCCCTGATCTACAATTCCACCGTCGACTCCTTTCTTCTTTTTCCCTTTTCTTCTTCCCCTGTATTATGGCTCTCATTATCTCCATGTATATAATCACACCAGGAATATGACCGATCACTATTGCTTTCCATACTTAGGCAAGTTTATGTCCACGGTTGCTGGGTTGGCAATCTACAATTCTATCGCGGGCTCCTCGAACTCGCAAGCTTCACTGTACCACGGTTGACAAATGTGCTTCCTAATATACATTTTCTATGCTCTTACTAATGAATCTTACAAGTGACAGCTGCACACAGCAATACGAAAATAGTTCGCATCCAGCCATTCGCAACATAGAAATTGACTACCGGGTTTCGACAACATCCCCTCTTCTGTGTTACAGATTGTGCATTCAAATGTTCTGAATAATACAATTTGACCATCCGGACCTTTGACCCTATTTTGGATCTTCCTGTTCACGGGTTCACGAAATCTCAAATTCTTAGTCAGTATTTTAGGTTGGCGCATTCGAGGTTTTCCGCTTCTTCTTCCCTAATATTCATATTGCACTCAAAATTTCCGTGATTTACATTTCCACCGTGGAGTCGTTGGTCCTTTTTCCCTTGTATCATCGCTTTGTGCTTCTATACATAGTCGCCTTTATATAAACACGGGTTCCAGTGTTGGCGAGTTGAGATATCTTTATCTCCATCTATATAATCACACGACTCCTTCGACCGACCGCTATTGCTCTCCATACTTAGCCAATTTTATCGCCACGGTTGGCGGGTTACGCGTATTGCAATCAAAAATTTCTGAGACATACAATTTCACCCTGGCGCCTCACCTTCAACAGCTGTACCTTGCAACCCTATTTTGTAGCAGTTTTTTTCCCTTGCCCGCGACCTCCGTACTTTCTTACTATGCAATTAGAAATCCTTGATGCTAATAGGTCACCATGCAAGAACCATCAACATTGTCATTAATGGGCAAAAAACTCGAGGAGATATCCCATTATTAGGCATTAAACCAAGATGTGTGGAGACTTATTTTGTCCCTTGTGATTGTTCATCTCCAACACGCGTCGTCATGTTGGGCTGCTCAAGAAATCTGCAATTCTTAATCTCTCATTGCAATATCCACCATTTTCGCACTTCTATGTATGGAATTAGTAGTGTTTAATGTTAACAACGCATCATGCAACAATCGTCCAAATTGTCATTAATCAACGAAAGTCTCGAGGAAATCTCCCATTCACACGCTTTCAACCAAAATTTGTGCAGGGTTATATTATCCCTTCCAACCTTTCATTTCATTCATCATCTGGAAAAAATAAATTTTTTTGTAGACCTATGGCAGCGGGTTGACAACACTTTTGTGGAGATACAATAAATATGTTTGCAGAAGAGGACCAAAGGTTCCAGTGGTCCAGGGCATACTTTTACTATTCATCTCATTCTGCCCAGAACGAAGTGATTTGGACCTCCAGAATCGCTTGTGCAGGCTATGTCCCTAAGGTTTTTGACTGTAAGGAGGTGGTCTCTTGGTGTGCCGAAAAATATATTCTAGGCCAAAGAATTATTCCACTGCGCGACCATTCTCATATTTCTTTGTCACCTCAGGTCTTCTGCGAGATGTTGAAATTGCCAAGACGAGCATTAACGTTCAGAGGACAAGACTGCAAGCAGTTTCTAGAAAAAACATCATAACGGGTTGGACATCTTAGCCGACTTCCTAGAATACCCGACAACAGTTCCTGAAGATATCACAAGGCTCCAGGTAAGTTCCTTTAGAAATCCATTCCGGGAAATTGCTTGGCTATTTACAAGAATAACGGGACATGCATCCATAACAAGCATTTCCCATATAATTATTTATATTTTGTATTTCATAGTCAAGAGAAATACATTTTTGATTGGGGAAAGATAATCTCCATTGAACTTTGTTCCCATTTTTCACGATTCAAAGAATCGAATAAATTCTATATGTCATCCTACTTGATTTTCACAATTGTGTATTGTTGCCCATTTCCAAAACTTTCTCTTTCCGATAAAATAAACTGTGGATTCGACCCAGTAACATTCTAGCATGACGCCCTGTGGAGACACAAGGCCTCCCATTGTTTTTATGAAGTTTTTAATGGCTTTGTCTCATTTTTCAAAGATTTACTGTTAGGCAAGGATGCTCTGAAAATGTCTGGCCATGCAAGCAAGTTTTTGAACAAGAAGGGCACACTTGAGAAAAAGGAAAATCACAGTCTCCTCATGGTCTTTGGCTCTAAGGAAAATCCTGCCTTCCTTCCATGCCAAATCATGGACAAGATGTTTGTTGAAGAAATAGCAAGGCAATACAACCACTGGTTGCATTTTTTCCATCACAAGAAAAAAAATAGTTCATTCCTCTGCCCTGGAAAGTCGGAGACTTCGTGTGAAGAAACATCAACAAGATTGATGAGTTTTCCGCCCATTTCAAGAAATTGAACCTAATGTATGCTGAAAGGCTAAAAGGGTTTGACCCCAATGGCATTTTTGGAGAAAATTTACTGGGTGTTGGATTTAACACCTCTTTTATCCATAAACACCTGACCCAAGACAGGGACAGTGTCGACAAGAATCCTGCTTTTGCCCACTGCGACACAGATACATGGAAAAACGTGACTGAATTGTACATACAACATGGTAAAGTATCCGGTGAGAAGATTACCTAGTCCCCCGCCAACACTCCCAAGAGCACGACACCATGGAGCATCGCTTCGACGGTCCATCCCAGTAAGAAAGCAACCCATAAATATTTGAACGGAGGAGGAGATAAGAACCATCCTCACATAAATATTGATAGTCCTCACAAAGTTCCACTCATGAAGAAGATAAAAAACAATGCAAGCCAGGTGGAGGAACCCGAAATTGAAAGTGGAAAACTGCAAATTGAAATTGAAGCTAAGCAGATGAAAAAAATTGGGTTGTCCGCGGTGGACATATCTGACACCGAATTTTTTGACATAGATGAATCCTTCGTAATCCAAAGCGCTATTTTTGACAGCCAATCTAAAAGTATGGTCATTGAAAAGAGAGATGTAACAAACAGGAAAAGAAAATCTCGAACAGAGATTGACTTCAGTGAAATGAACCCATCCCAAATCTGCTCGTTTCACCAGGTAATCGGTGACATTCTTTGCTATTCCATTGGAGGAATGGAGATGGATTATGCCAATCTGAAACACCACCTGAACGAATTTGAACATGCTTTCATTGCAACACCATAATTTTCCAGTCCTTTGGAAAAAATCGTGCCTTCTACCACTGCAGCAAAGATGACAGTATCCTCTACCCTCCTTGCATGCTCCAAAGACCTTGTAGAGAACAACATCAACAAAAGAATGAAGCTAGTTACTGAAGCCTGGGAAACATCACAAAATTAAGTTTCCTTCAGAAAGAAGGGCAGTGATTTGATTGAACATTTGGAGGTGAATTTAAAAAATGAACAACTTTTCAGTCATCAGGTGCTGGACCCTTTTTGTCAACTATGCCCTGAACACATCGGAACTAAAAAGAATACAGGAGAAACTCCCCTCCCCAAAGTGCACCAAAAAAGTAAAAGCATGCTGGAAAAAAAAAATTGAGAACCTGCACCTCATTTTCAAATCATGTAAACAAGTCATATCAGAAAAGGAAAATTTATTCACAAGCCTGCTCCAGATGGACTTAGCCGAAGCTACCAACGAGGTTCAAGACCCAAACTTAATTCTTAAATCCTTGTCAGTCACCAAAGAAGCGTTCCAGGAACAGGTTGATATTTTAAAGGGGTTGTCTTTCGAAAAGTATTACGGCATACTTGAACATCGTCTAGATGAGCACGAGTGCTGGGTACTGGACTATGCCTCACACAATGAAGAAATTGAAC
>JZKD02S1923319.1:33484-50214 GCA_000966675.3 Picea glauca
AACAATAATGAGTCATATTTACATCAAACACTATTGGGTCCATTACCCAAACCTTTGTGCTACGGGTCTTTCTTCAAGGGTTGACATCAATGACAACCAACCTTAATCAACAAACTCCACAACAAAAACCAACCTATTTATTAAAAGCAATGCACGTAAAGACTAATTTCACAATGTGACGTAATAGATACTGCACAATACCTGCAGGCTTATTACAGTTATAATATTGATGAAAACTCAGAGTCATTGCACCCCTGCCACCACCATATGCAGACACCACCGAGTTACTTCTCATGAGCCTTTGTTCAAACACATTCACACAACCTTCATTCGTAATCAGTCCACCACCATCAAAAGCACTCGAATTGGTAGGAGAACAATTAGTCAGACGTCCACCAGACATAATAGAATTTCTCCTCAGAAGAGATCCGATAGCAACAACATTGTTATTGTTTCTGTCGCTGTTATGGTGTTGTTGTTGTTTACAAGAGAGGGAATCAGTGCGTGCAATATTGATGGGCCCTCTGCTTCTTTTGTCTAAATCCATTTCAGAAGCTGAACGACATTGTTTATTATAAGGATCGCCTACAGACACATGTGACAACATTCCAATTCCAATTCCTGTAGGGGATGACAATCCCGACATTCTACTGTGTCGGTGATCCCCCAGCTCAGAGAAACTCCCAGACTCTTGAACGTTTTCTCGCATCCCTTGCAGGTGCAGTTAACCTTCAG
Organism: Picea glauca; assembly: GCA_000966675.3. NCBI lineage: Eukaryota > Viridiplantae > Streptophyta > Pinopsida > Pinales > Pinaceae > Picea > Picea glauca. The sequence continues at coordinate 34,220 of JZKD02S1923319.1, forward strand.
ATCCCAAGTTTGCACACAACTCGAGCCCATAACTCGTACCTCATGCAGATTTGTATCAGACAATCAAGCCATGTGATTTTGGAAACGTGGACCAGGTTGATTAGTTCAAATGGCATGGAAAATGACAGTAATTACTTGAGTTAAGGGGTGGCAGTTGGAAGAAGTAAAATAAACNAACAATAATGAGTCATATTTACATCAAACACTATTGGGTCCATTACCCAAACCTTTGTGCTACGGGTCTTTCTTCAAGGGTTGACATCAATGACAACCAACCTTAATCAACAAACTCCACAACAAAAACCAACCTATTTATTAAAAGCAATGCACGTAAAGACTAATTTCACAATGTGACGTAATAGATACTGCACAATACCTGCAGGCTTATTACAGTTATAATATTGATGAAAACTCAGAGTCATTGCACCCCTGCCACCACCATATGCAGACACCACCGAGTTACTTCTCATGAGCCTTTGTTCAAACACATTCACACAACCTTCATTCGTAATCAGTCCACCACCATCAAAAGCACTCGAATTGGTAGGAGAACAATTAGTCAGACGTCCACCAGACATAATAGAATTGCTCCTCAGAAGAGATCCGATAGCAACAACATTGTTATTGTTTCCGCCGCTGTTATGGTGTTGTTGTTGTCTACAAGAGAAGGAATCAGTGCGTGCAATATTGATGGGCCCTCTGCTTCTTTCGTCTAAATCCATTTCAGAAGCTGAACGACATTGTTTATTATAAGGATCGCCTGCAGACACATGTGACACCATTCCAATTCCAATTCCTGTAGGGGATGACAATCCCGGCATTCTACTGTGTCGGTGATCCCCCAGCTCAGAGAAACTCCTAGACTCTTGAACGTTTTCTCGCATCCCTTGCAGGTGCAGTTAACCTTCAGATCCCAAGTCTGCACACAACTCGAGCCCATAACTCGTACCTCATGCAGATTCGTATCAGACAATCAAGCCATGTGATTTTGGAAACGTGGACCAGGTTGATTAGTTCAAATGGCATGAAAAATGACAGTAATTACTTGAGTTAAGGGGTGGCAGTTGGAAGAAGTGAAATAAACATTAATTAAAGCATTGGAAGAAGTGAAGCTGGCAATAACACTTCAAACCTATGAGCCAAAAAAATTGTAACATATATATGTATATATATATATATATATATATATATATATATATATATATATATATATAATTTTAAAATATATGAATACAAACTTCCTAAGTTAAACATTATAATTTCTGAAATTTTTTAAAGTCAACCCTAAACTAATATCAAGTCAGCGATGAACTCATCGCTATAGTCCCTGCCCCTGGCCTTCCGACAGGGACTAATAATGGTGTTATTTCCCATGCAGGTTCAAATCCATTGGGATACATGCTCATCCCTCATGGATTATCTTGCCTACATAAACATGATGTTTCATGTAGTTGGGGCAAGGTGTTGTTAGCATATATTAATCAAAATCACTTATCAAAAAAATAAAAGTAAAATAAAAAATAAAATACTCAAAGTCTACTCACCAAAGGGGTAAAATGATTTTATGTTTAACTTAAACATATAAATTGTCGCTTCTCTTAATGCTCTTAAAATCCAAGGTAGCAAAGGTCTTTGTGTATGTGTGTATGATGGTAACACTAATAAAATGTGAATTGGTAAAGCGACAATGGTGTTATTCCCCATAAAGGTTCAAATCCCTTGGGAGACATGTTCATCCCTTATGGGTTATCTCACCCACATAAACATGATGTTTCATGTAGTTGGGGTAAGGTGTTGTTTTAATATATTGATCGAAATTACTTATCAAAAAAAGAAAAGCAAAAGCAAAAGAAAATACTCATGAATAGTCTACTCACAAAATGGGTAAAAACATTTAATGACTAACTTGAACATACAAATTGTCGTTACTCTCAATTCTTTTAGAATCCAAGGTGGCAAAGATCTTTGTGTATGTCCATATGTTGGTTGGTAAAGCAACAATGGTGTTATTCCCCACCAAGGTCCAAATCTCTTGGAAGGCATGTTCATCCCTCATGGGTTAGGTCCAAATCCCTTGGAATACATGTTCATCCCTCATTAGTTTTCTCGCTTGCATAAACATGATGTTTCATGTAGTTGGGATAAGGTAGAAGTTCTGAGTGAATTTGACGAAGAAGATACTCCCAATTTTGACATCTTAATTGTAATTTCCATAAATTGTGAGACACGTTTTTTTAAATTGTATATGCCATATTAAAAGATATGGCATTTGCATATGTTGATAAAAACACTTATTAAAACAAATAAAAATAAGTATTACTTACAGAAAAGAATAAAAGCATTTAAAGACTAATTTGAATATATAAATTATTACTTCTTTACTAATTAAAGTAACAAATATTTATATATGTACATATACGAGTGATAACCGGCCTAGAGTTTGACTTTTTGTATAATGTTTTTCTCCATTTCAAACCATATTTAATCAAAATTTTTACATGTCTAAAGTTAAAAGGATGAAAATATTCAACCCATTAACATTTAGATCCACATGCAACTCGTTAAAATCTTTGATAAACTTGTATGATGTCACTTGAAAGTTTGGATTCTGTACTATAATTATGACTTTCTCTAAACAACAACTACCAACATATGTAAATCAATCATAATGTGTGTATGTATTTTGATTTTAATATATATATATATTTTAAAAGTAAGAGATTTGTATTAAAATGATCTTGCACAATAAAAATATTCAACTGTCGACTTAAATAGGTAGTGAGGTGGCTACATCAGCCATGTGGGAAACCAATGCAACCATCTGTCAATCCATAACAATGTTTAAAAACTAAGTGTTTATCACAGTTTATATCCAAATAACTATGCCTAGAACTATGCATGTAGACTATTAAGCCACACAGGGCTAAAACAAAAGAGGATAACTAGAACGCCATTGGAAAAACTTGAGTATGAACCTTAGAAACCAGTCATCACTTTGAGCTCGGGTCTAATTGGGGCTGTTGTCCTCCCTCGTTTGTCGTTGGCTCCAAAGTCGGGGCCACTATCTCTGGAGATGGAGTCTTGTGAAGGAGAGCAGAAATCAACGCCTCAAGGCGCTCCTCTTGTCGTTCCCGCAGCTCATATCTGAACAACAAATCCTCCAAGTCGCATCGAACCTCAAAGATGATGTCCTGAATAATTGCAATTGCACTCTGAAGCCACAGATGCTCATCGCAACATGCACAAAAAGGTGGAGGAGGAGGTGAAGGTGAGGGTGAAGAGGCAGGAGATTCGTGGGAGGAGGCAGATTGACTAGGTGGAACGGTCGGAAGGGTGATCGTACGGGAAGGGGGCAACTGGTTCGAAGGCTTTTCCTCGTTGAGTTCGGGTGCAAAACCAAACGAATTTCTCATATTGTCAAACCATTCGACCCTGCAAGCCCAAGGGGAGGACAGAGGAGGAAGGTCCTTGGTGGAAGAGTGAGCAGAGGAGGGTTGCAGGTCGATTTTATGTTGGTGACCATGCCCATAAGTATTATACCATTCCGGCCCTCGCTTCGATTTGCCTCTTTGCCTCAGCATTAGGAGGATGAAGAGGAGAGGGGGTGCAAGAAAATGCAGGGAGGAAAGAGGGACGCAATGGAGAAGGGACTCTGATTCAGGGCCGAAGCTCAGAAGAGTAGAAGCCAAAAGATGAGAATGGACAAGATAACCCAACGCTGAGAGAAATAGCCGGAGGAGCCTTCTCGCTTGACGAGACCTATTGGAGTTCCATCCCATAGCCATTACTTCGCCTGTGTGCAGGAGTTGGTGCGAGTACTCGGCCTGGTGAATAAACGGTTGCGAGTTAATTCCCCTCATTAAATAACCGAAGAGGTTGGGAAGGTGGCAAGGCACGTGGATAGACAGTGCCAGGTGTACTCCGACCTGCGCCTTGGGTGCTATTCTCGCAGTGTCACCCCATCCGGGGAGAATAGTTTTATATATTATAATGAAGCTTACCAACTAATGCATTAATTTTAATATATGTATTTCAATTTTATTGTATATTTAGAATAGTTTTACATATTATAATGAAGTATTATATGTTAATGAGTTAGTGATTTGACATATTATATTAGTTTGATAAGAGTGAGCTATCTTTTTAAATGAATTTATGAAAATGGTATAAGAGTGAGCTATGTTTTTAAATGAATTTATGAAAATGGTACATTATGATAGTTTTTTACAATTTATGGAAATTAAATCTTCACTGTGCAAATTAATACCACCTTAAAAACCTTTACAATATTTCAATTATGAAAATTTACGATTACATAATTTTTTTAATGAAATTTTACAATTCCAAAAAAGATCTGCCCATCCTTGTATAAAATCTCCAACCCTGTAAACTAGTCCAATCGAAATAGCCCCAAATCTTTAACTCGTATGCCTAAAAACCCTTACCACACCTAATTATACAAATTTGCAATTCCTTGTCCAATTGTGGTACTCTAAAATTTATGAACTCACAAATTTCCAAATCCTTGGCACACTATATTGGTTTTTTATTTTCATCTTCATAATCTTACATTCTAAAATGAAAAATGTTTCATTATCCCATTACTTATTGAGTTCTTTGGATCTCCAACTTAGTATATTATGAATGTAAATTTTCATTTTATGACATTTTAGCTGGTCAACGATGTAATGTATTAAAGAGAATAAAAACATATAATGGTTAAATTTGAAAATATAAATTATTACATCTTTAATTATGAGGGTGAGGGTGAGGGTGAGGGTGGGGGTAATAATAGAGAAAACATATGAGGGTGGGGTGAGGGTAATAATAGAGAAAACATAATATCTTTAATTATGAGGGTGAGGGTAATAATAGAGAAAACATATTATGTTATGAGGGTGGGGTGGGAGTAATAATAGAGAAAACATAGGCGGGGGTATATATAGAGAAAACATAATATGTTTTCTCTATTATTACCTCCATCTCCACCCTCATAACATAATATGTTTTCTCTAATATTGCCCCCCACCCTCATTTTTTCTCTAATATTGCCCCCAACACCCACCCTCATATATGTTTTCTCTAATATTGACCTCCACCCCCACCCTCACCCTCATATATGATATTGCCCCCAACGCCCACCCTCATATATGTTTTCTCTAATATTGCCCCTCACCCCCACCCTCATATATGGTGGTGAGGGTGGGGGGCAATATTAGAGAAAACATATTAATTAAAGTAACAAATYTTTATATATGTACACATATGGGTGATACGAGACCTGGAATTTGACGTTCCTTATAATGGTTTTTTCATTTATCGAAWTTTTCACATAAACCTGTATGATGTCACTTTAAAATTTGGATTTTGTAATATAATTATATWTTTTTTCTAAACAAGAGCCTATCAACATATATTGTATGTATTTTGATTTTATTTATATCTAGAATYGGTTTATATATTATAATGAAGCTTAGCTTATATATATAAATAATAGTTTTACATATTATAATGGATTATTATATGTTAATGAGTTGGTGAGTATTATATMCAATTTCAGTGGGCTTAATGGTTAAGAACATTGCTTTCTCTTAAGAGGGGAGTAGGGTATGTATACCTTGACAAAATTTAGGAGTCAAATCCCTTTACAGAGGGGGTCCCTTGTCYCAYAAACAAGAGGGTCTCATGCACCAATTTAGTGTGTAGGGGAGACCTTAAAATTATATTATTATTATTATGTTAATGAGTTAGTGATTTGACATGTTAGTTTCATAAGAAGGTGATTTTTTAAAACCAATTTATGAAAATGATACATTTTGATTGCATAAAATGATACTCTTCTACAATTTATGAAAATTAAATCTTGATTATACAAATTAATACCACCTTAAAAACCTTTACAATATTTCAATTATGAAAATTTACAATTACATAACAAAAATTAATTTTACAATTAAAAAAAACATTTTCCCATCCTTATATAAAATCTCCAACCCTCTAAACTAGTCCAATAAAAATAACACCAAGAAACCCTTACTACACCTTATTATACAAATTTGTAATGACAATGTGCCTAAAAACCCTTACCACACCTAATTATACAAATTTGCAATGACAGATGAAATTTGGCTACTATAAAATCTCCAAACTTCTCCAATAAAAATAAGAATAACCCCAAGAAACCCTTACTACACCTTATTATACAAATTTGCAATGACAATGTGCCTAGAAACCCTTACCACACCTAATTATACAAATTTGCAAYGACTRATCAAATTTGGCTMCTATAAAATCTCCAAACTTCTCCAATAAAAATAAAAATAACCCCAATAAACCCTTACTACACCTTATTATACAAATTTGCAATGACAATGTGCCTAGAAACCCTTACCACACCTAATTATACAAATTTGCAATGATGGATCAAATTTGGCTATTATAAAATCTTCAACCCTGTAAACTAGTCCAATAAAAATAACCCCAAAAAACCCTTACTACAACTTATTATACAAATTTGCAATGACAATGTAACTAAAAACCCTTACCACACCTAATTATACAAATTTGACTACTATAAAATCTCCAAACTTCTCTCTGAAATTCCATGTAAACTTGCCCATCAGATTTACTTACTATAAAATCTTCGAAATTCCATATAAACTTGCCAAATCGAAAAAGCCTAAACCCTAATCACACTTATAAAACAAAAGCCCAAACCTGTGCACACTTTTAAAACTTCCATGTAAACTTGCCAAATCGAAAAAGCCCAAATCCTGAGCACACTTATAAAACAAAAGCCCAAACCCTGGGCACACTTTTAAAACAAAATATTTTGGAGTACTGTTGAGTACCGCCTTTGATGTCCAACATTGCTTTCTCGCGGTTAATCGAACTCGTGCCGTATGATATTGCTTCTTAGTATAGCTACCACTCGACTCCGAGGACCAACCAATAGATAAGTCCATTTTAAATATAGGTGGAGAAAAACGACCTAAATGTTCAACTCTCTCTCTGTAATGGCATCGTTAATGAGGGAAATTCGTACAAATGACATTGTGGATGGATGAACCAGTTTGAAGATATTGTATTTAATCTACGGCGAGTTCATATGCCCGTGACCCAGAATTTCGATATTATGTGCTTCTTCGAATCCAGTGGAACAAGTTTGTGCCCTGTATTTTCCCCCAACTTTTAGGGCAGCAAGTATCTTTGGTGTTTGCTCACCGGCACCAATTGCAGGATGCCAACACTGATTTTAATCCATATTCTCTGACCAGATTTGAGGTATGATTTTGTCAGTGCCCGCCCTTTCGTGGTTCACCTGCATGTTGCCAGCGTTTCAAACATGGATGGTTCTGTTTTCCTATTATTAAGTATGTCAAATCTTTTTTAAAAGAAGAATCTCTTTTGAATAGAATTTTCAAGAGTAAGGACTACTTCATTTCCATTGTTCAAAATGTTTAGTGTTTACTTTCTATTTTGTGCTTTGCTTCACAGTCTGCTTAGTTATTTTTGTACAGCACTATCCAGTTACATCCAAAATTTGTGTGGCACATTTCATACACAAAACTTAGTCAGTCATTGTTGCCCAAATAATAAAAGTAATTTCATGGGCATCTACCAAATATGGTGTATTCCATACCATAATCTTGATTTCAAAAGATGCTGCAATATTTCTATTTATCAGATTCATCCTTTACAAAACAAATTCCCCACCGGTTCTTACATGATCATAATGCAACCATTACAAGATACATCAATTAATATCATACAATATGACATCACAAACCACTCCGAAGACCGTTAGATAGTTGATGATTTCATGTTAACAATTCATGTATATCAAGAAAGACACAATCTACAACCCTCTAAATCTGGACTTGTCAACATTTTCCTTGGTTGATGTTTGCTTCCAAGGCATAAAAGTGAAAAGTGAAATAACTACTTTCTAATAGAGGAGTAGGACAGAGTGATCAATATGTAAATTAGAAAATAAATTGGCAGCAGAGAAGAAATTATGTAATTGTATCTTAACTAGATTCCCAAAAGCGAAAAATTCAACGAGGTGTTTATGTTTCTCAGTGTTTCAGGTCGCCCTTTCGAAGTTCTTTTTGTCTTCTCTCATGCTCTTTCATAAGAAGGTCCTTTTTTTCCTTGTGTTCCACTCTCTTTACCAGCAACTTTTGTTGTTCTTTGGCTTATTTTTCCCTCTCCTCTGTGGCTGCGAGCCTTTCTCTTTGCTTGTGTTCATTGTCTTCTATTTTTTTTTTCTTTGTAGGCAGTTCTCTTTTCTCATGCCCCTCTTTCAATAATTTGATGCATTCCTCTAAAGTTAGGATTTGATAATAATGACTTCTGCTAAGGGAGGATTCAAACTTCCTTCTTGCATTGCTATGATTCATCTCTTTTGGGAGTTTAAGAAATCTAGATAATCTTCTACCTTACTCTTCATGTTTCATAAGTTTATATTCCTAGTTTTTTTGAGTTTTATGTACATCTTTTATCTCTAATTTTTTTTTTTTTTTTCAACTATGAGAAAAAAGAGTATATTCAACAGCATGCAAACTAGATTTATTAGAAAATTGTGATTTAGTAAGGGACGAGGGGTCTCGAACCTCCTATCTCAGGGGTGTCTACCTTTATAGTCTTATCACAACGGCCAACATGTACAGAGTCTACCCACTTCTGAATTTGAACCTGTAATCCCCTAGAAAAGAACACGTGCTCTTTAACCATTAAGTTCACTCACGCTGTACATCTTGCATCTCTAATTCTAATGATGTGAAATAGATGAATGCTTCTGATTGAAATTAGGAGAAAGTTTGGTTTGTTGTCTTGTCCACATCAATATGCCGTTCATTTCTCAACCTCTCAGACAACCAATTTGGTGCGTTCAATTGGCTTGGCACGGACAGGTTGTCCAAATTGTTGTTTACATGGGTAGTGTGTTGATAAACTCGATAGAGTTCCTCCGTTGCAAATGGTGGATTGTGGGGAAATGGGAACAGTTCTTAAGCTTACGTAGGCTAGTAATTATTTGTCAGAGAGGTATACCTTGTTTGTCTTGTTGGCATACCAGCCAATTACAAGCTGAGCCTCTCTCAGTTTGTTATAAATGGAGAGGTTCATCTCGTATTTGTATATAACAGATCTAATAAATAAAGCCTTTTCTCTCTTGTGAAAGGTTTTTTTTTGGTGTTGTAGAGGTTTCCTCTTAACATTTACATGGTGTCAGAGTGAAACTCTATGAACCCCTTCTCATTTTCTGAGAGATACTTGCAGGTTGCGTGATCTACAGGATAGTTTGTGCTCGGCACACATATTCGCATAGAACCTACAGGATTGAACGTGCTTTCTGTTGTGCACCTTCGTCTCTCATATTCATACCAGCACGCAATAGGAGATTACTGGTTTTTGTGCGTGTGGAGATTCATTCATTTGTTTTTTTTTGCTCAATTGGCCACGAAGGAAAACCGGATCTGAGTGTTGGATTTGAAGAAGAAAGGTGATCTGGTCAATCTTTTGCAGATCGCTGCAAACACTTGTCGATCTGCTGTGTGACCTGAGTAAGGAGGAGCGTAAACGTGGACGCACACTCAGATTATGCCACTGTATATCACAGCTCAGCCTCCTCAATCACTGATGCAAATTCAGCTACAAATTGCCACATTGCACCTTGAAAATTGTAGAGACCATTTGCATACGTTGCCAAGGTTGATCAGCTTATTTTCTTCCAAGATTTCAGAGGAGTTTGCTGCCTTGAGAATGATGCACTCTGTCTGCTAAATGGCGATCTGACTGTTGCTTAAGCTTATTTCTTATCTTATTTCAATTCGCAAATAGTGTATAATATTCTAAGAGAGCTTTGACCTACAGTTCTTAAATACGTGTAAATCGTGGCTCTAAATTTCAGTAGAAATATCAGTTTACGAGAAACCTCTAAAGCTTGAATCCTGGGGAAGTGGTTACGAATCATTACCTATGAATGCTTTATTTTGTATCTGGGTTTAGTGGAATGGTTTGACATTGTTGGGCCTAATTTAAACCAACAAGGAAACAAATAATTGATTATCAGATCGTCTTTTAGACCATACTTTCTATTTGGTTATGCCCACCTCTGACTTCGAATGTTTTTAGGTAGCATGGAGGTGTGTTTTTTCAAAAATAATGTTAAATCCGTTAGGCAGCGGAAGGATAAACCAAGCAAGATTTTAATAGCAAATAAAAATAAGTCACACAAATCATATCAATTGAACACAGTATCAGTATTTTATATGGTAAAATCTTTCACAAGGGAAATATTACTAGATAATGATAATCGGTATTTTTATTGATCACGGCAGAATTACAATAGCCAATCTGAAGCATATAACCATCCTCTCCTCACTTTACACACTGTGCTACATTACATTGCTTCTCTACATTTCTACAGATATGCTAGATATATAATATATGTTACACAGTTAAACAAATTAATTACATCCTAATCCACCAGTTACACAAACTGTTCACTGAAATATGTATGTATGCACATTCTATTTTTAGCCGATATTATGTACATACATCCACATAGGAAATTAGTTGGGAATTTCCTATGCGGCAATTTTCTATGAAGATGCATTCATTTTACTATATATTTAAAATAGTTTTATATATTATAATAAAGCTTAGTCACTAGTACATTAATTTTAATATATGTATTTCAATTTTATTGTATATTTAGAATAATTTTGAGTATTATATGTTAATGAGTTAGTGATTTGGCATATTATATTAATTTTATAAGATATTTTACTATATATCTAGAATAGTTTTATATATTATAATGAAGCTTAGTCACTAGTACATTAATTTTAATATATGTATTTCAATTTTATTGTATATTTAGAATAATTTAGAATATTATTATATGTTAATGAGTTAGTGATTTGGCATATTATATTAATTTTATAAGAGTGAGTTATCTTTTTAAATGAATTTATGAAAATGGTATAAGAATGAGCTATGTTTTTAAATGAATTTACGAAAATGGTACATTATGATAGATTTTTATTATTTATAGAAATTAAATTTTTATTGTGCAAATTAATATTATCTTAAAAACCTTTACAATATTTCAATTATGAAAATTTAGAATTACATAATTTTTTTTTTATGAAATTTTACAATTCCAAAAAAATCTACTTATCCTTGTATAAAATCTCCAACCTTGTACACTAGTCCAATTGAAATAGCCCCAAATCTTTAACTAGTGTGCCTAAAAACCCTTACCACACCTAATTATACAAATTTGCAATTCCTTATTCAATTCTGGTATCTTAAAATTTATAAACTCACAAATTTCCAAATACTTGACACAATATATTGGTTTTTTAATTTCATCTTCATAATCTTACATTCTAAAATGAAAAATACTTCATTGTCTCATTACTTATTGAGTTCTTTGGATCTCCAACTTAATATATTATGAATGTTAATTTTCATTTTATGACATTTTAGCTAGTCTACAAAGTAATGTATTAAAGAGAATAAAAATATATAATGATTAAATTTGAAAATATAATTTATTACATCTTTAATTATGAGGGTGATGGTGAGGATGGGGGTGAGGGTAATAATAAAGAAAACATATGAGGGTGGGGTGAGGGTAATAATAGAGAAAACATAATATCTTTAATTTTGAGGGTGGGAGTGGGGATAATAATATAGAAAACATATTATGTTATGAGGGTGGGGCGGGGGTAATAATAGAGAAAACATATTATGTTTTCTCTATTATTACACCTGCCCCCACCCTCATATTATGTGGGGGGCAATATTAAAGAAAACATATTGGGGTGGGGGGCAATATTAGAGAAAACATATTACCCCACCCCAATATGTTTTCTCTAATATTCCTAATATGTTTTCTCTAATATTGCCCTCCACCCCAATATGTTTTCTCTAATTCCCCCCCCACATAATATGCGGGTGGGGGCGGGGGTAATAATAGAGAAAACATAGGCGGGGGTAATAATAGAGATATTACCACCAATCCCACCCCCACCCTCATAACATAATATGTTTTCTCTAATATTGCCCTCCACCCTCATGTTTTCTCTAATATTGCCGTCAACCCCCACCCTCATATATGGTGGTGGGGGTGAGGGGCAATATTAGAGAAAACATATTAATTAAAATAACAAATCTTTATATATGTACATATATGGGTGATACGAGACCTCGAATTTGATGTTCCTTATAATGATTTTTTCATTTATCTAAATTTTCACATAAACCTATATGATGTCACTTGAAAATTTGGATTTTGTACTATAATTATAATTTTCTCTAAACAAGAGCCTAACAACAGATATTGTATATGTATTTTGATTTTATTATATATCTAGAATCGGTTTATATATAATAATGCAGCTTATATATATATATATATATATATATATATATATATATATATATATATATATATTGAATAGTTTTACATATTATAATGAAGTATTATATGTTAATGAGTTGGTGAGTATTATATACAATTTGAGTGGGCTTAATGGTTAAGAACATTGCTTTCTCTTAAGAGGGGACTAGGGTATGTATACTTTGGCAGACTTTAAGAGTCAAATCCCATCACCAATTTAGTGTGCAGGGGTGACCTTAATATTATTATTATTATTATTATTATTATGTTAATGAGTTAGTAATTTGACATTTTAGTTTCATAAGAAGGAGATTTTTTAAAACCAATTTATGAAAATGATACATTTTAATTGCATAAAATGATACTCTTCTACAATTTATGAAAATTAAATCTTGATTATACAAATTAATACCACCTTAAAAACCTTTACAATATTTCAATTATGAAAATTTACAATTCCATAAAAAATTTAATTTTACAATTAAAAAAAACATTTTCCCATCCTGATATAAAATCTCCATCCCGCTAAACTAGTCCAATAAAAATAACCTCAAGAAACCCTTACTACACCTTATTATACAAATTTGCAATGACAATGTGCCTAAAAACCCTTACCACACCTAATTATACAAATTTGCAATGACATGAAATTTGGCTACTATAAAATCTCCAAACTTCTCCAATAAAAATAAAAATAACCCCAAGAAACCCTTACTACACCTTATTATACAAATTTGCAATGACAATGTGCCTAGAAACCCTTACCACACCTAATTATACAAATTTGCAATGACTAATCAAATTTGGCTACTATAAAATCTCCAAACTTCTCCAATAAAAATAAAAAATAACCCCAATAAACCCTTACTACACCTTATTATACAAATTTGCAATGACAATGTGCCTAGAAGCCCTTACCACACCTAATTATACAAATTTGCAATGACGGATCAAATTTGGCTATTATAAAATCTCCAACCTTGTAAACTAGTCCAATAAAAATAACCCCAAAAAACCCTTACTACAACTTATTATACAAATTTGCAATGACAATGTGCCTAAAAACCCTTACCACACCTAATTATACAAATTTACAATGACGGATCAAATTTGACTACTATAAAATCTCCAAACTTCTCTATGAACTTCCATGTAAACTTGCCCATCAGATTTACTTACTATAAAATCTTCGAACTTCCATGTAAACTTGCCAAATTGAAAAAGCCCAAACCCTAGTCACACTTATAAAACAAAAGCACAAACCTGGGCACACTTTTAAAACTTCCATGTAAACTTGCCAAATCGATAAAGCCCAAATCCTGAGCACACTTATAAAACAAAAGCCCAAATCCTGAGCACACTTTTAAAACAAAATATTTTGGAGTACTGTTGAGTACAGCCTTTGATGTCCAACATTGCTTTCTCGCGGTTAATCGAACTCGTGCCGTATGATATTGCTTCTTAGTATAGCTACCACTCGACTCCGAGGACCAACCAATAGAAAAGTCCATTTTAAATATAGGTGGAGAAAAACGACCTAAATGTTCAACTCTTTCTCTCTGTAATGGCATCGTTAATGAGGGAAATTCGTACAAATGACATTGTGGATGGATGAACCAGTTTGAAGATACTGTATTCAATCTACGGCGAGTTCATATGCCCGTGACCCAGAATTTCGATATTATGTGCTTCTTCGAATCCAGTGGAACAAGTTTGTGTCATGTGTTTTCCCCTAACTTCTAGGGCTCTTTGGTGTTTGCTCACCGGCACCAATTGCAGGATGCCAACACTGATTTTAATCCATATTCTCTGAACAGATTTGAGGTATGATTTTGTCAGTGCCTACCCTTTCGTGGTTCACCTGCATATTGCCAGCGTTTCAAACATGGATGGTTCTGTTTTCCTATGTCAAATCTTTTTTAAAAGAAGAATCTCTTTTGAATAGAATTTGGAAGAGTAAGGACTACGTCATTTCCATTGTTCAAAATGGAGTAGTTTAACTTGGGAGTAATCTTCTTTCCCGAGTTTTGTTTTTTAGGTGAAAAATCGTTAGATTTTTAGGGGTAATTTGAGTTTTGTATGGATCAAAGTTCCCTGCATTTCAGAACTTTACTTTAGGGGTTTTGCCTTATTTTAAACCAACCCACATGCTCAAAAAATCAATCAAATTTTGGATTGGCCAGAAATTTAAAAGAAGACCGCCAAAAAAACCTATCGGAAAAATAACTCATAAAGAAAGATTGCTCCTGAGTTAATGTTTACTTTCTATTTTGTGGTTTGCTTTACAATCTGCTTAGTTATTTTTGTATAACACTATCCAGTTACATCCAAAATTTGTGTGGCACATTTCATACACAAAACTTAGTCAGTCATTGTTGCCCAAATAATAAAAGTAATTTCATGGGCATCTACCAAATATGGTGTATTCCATACCATAATCTTGATTTCAAAAGATGCTGCAATATTTCTATTTATCAGATTCATCCTTTACAAAACAAATTCCCCACCGGTTCTTACATGATCATAATGCAACCATTACAAGATACATCAATTAATATCATACAATATGACATCACAAACCACTCCGAAGACCGTTAGATAGTTGATGATTTCATGTTAACAATTCATGTATATCAAGGAAGACACAATGTACAACCCTCTGAAATTAAAATCTGGACTTGTCAACATTTTCCCTGGTTGATGTTTGTTTCCAAGGCATAAAAGTGAAATAACTACTTTCTAATAGAGGAGTAGGTACAGAGTGATCAATAGGTAAATTAGAAAATAAATTGGCAGCAGAGAAGCAGAGAAGAAATTAGGTAATTGCATCTTAACTAGATTCCCAAACAAGCGAAAAATTCAACGAGGTGTTTATGTTTCTCAGTGTTTCAGGTGGCCCTTTCGAAGTCCTTTTTGTCTTCTCTCATGCTCTTTCATAAGGTCCTTTTTTTCCTTGTGTTCAACTCTTTTTACCAGCAACTTCTATTGTTCTTTGGCTTATTTTTCCCTCTCTTTTTGTGGTCGGTCATGCTCCCATTGCTTTGTGGGAGCTAGCCTCTCTCTTTACTTGTGTTCATTGTCTTCATTTTCATTTTTTTTTTCTTTGTAGGCGGCAGTTCTCTTTTTTCATGCTCCTTCTCTCAATAATTTGATGCATTCCTCTAAAGTTAGGATTTGATAATAATGATTTCAGCTAAGGGAGGATTCAAACTTCCTTCTTGCATTGCTATGATTCATTTCTCTTGGGAGTTTAAGAAATCTAGATAATCTTCAACTCCACTCTTCATGTTTCATAAACTTATATTTTGTTGGTTTTTTGAGTTTTATGTACATCTTGCATCCTTAATTTTTTTTTTTTTTTAATTATGGGAAATAACTCAAGAGTATATCTAGCAATTAGTAAGCTAGATATACTAGAAACTTGTGATTTAGCAAGGGTGGAGCTGTCTAGAAGATTATTGGGGTGGACTGTTAAATTATGTACCAAGGCAAGTGTTTCTCTTCCCTAGGCCCTAAGGGGGAGAAATTGCCGAATATGGGTCTTAGTCAAATTAATTTGTGAGATGCAAATTAAAAGATA